>OY757542.1:636580-726214 GCA_963584105.1 Alviniconcha strummeri
CACACACCTGCACTGCCGGACATGCCCACACCCTACCTCATACACCTGAACTGGCCCATACCCTACTCACACACCTGCACTGCCGACACGGCTCACACCCGACCTCACACACCGCACTGCCGACACGGCTCACACCCGACCTCACACACCCGCACTGCCGACACGGCTCACACCCGACCTCACACACCCGCACTGCCCCCGACACGGCTCACACCCGACCTCACACCCGCACTGCCCGACACGGCTCACACCCGACCTCACACATCCGCACTGCCCGACACGGCTCACACCCGACCTCACACACCCGCACTGCCCGACACGGCTCACACCCGACCTCACACACCCGCACTGCCCGAAACGGCTCACACCCGACCTCACACACCCGCTCAGTGCTGAGAGCCAAGATGAAATCCGTGGGGAAGCACGAGGCCTGCTGTGGCACATGACGCTAGTTTCTGCAGTCCCACCAACCGTCACTGACGCTACTGTCTGCAGTCCCACCAACCGTCAGTGACGCTAGTTTCTGCAGTCCCACCAACCGTCACTGACGCTAGTTTCTGCAGTCCCACCAACCGTCACTGACGCTAGTTTCTGCAGTCCCACCAACCGTCACTGACGCTAGTTTCTGCAGTCCCACCAACCGTCACTGACGCTAGTTTCTGCAGTCCCACCAACCGTCACTGACGCTAGTTTCTGCAGTCCCACCAACCGTCACTGACGCTACTGTCTAGTCCCACCAACCGTCATTGACGCCAGTTTCTACAGTCCCACTAACCATCACCAATGCAAGAAGATTGTAAATTGAAAATAAAACTGATGCACTTGAAACAATTTCTCGGCCGGGCTTCTTGGCAAAGTATGTTTTCGGAAGCTAGCTCCTTCAGTTTAAAGAATGTGTATATAATTATATAAACGTAATGTGTAAATAGTCTAAGTGCGCAAATCAACATCTCACCAGAGAAAAAATTTTACTAAATAAATGAAGAGAAAAATATGTTACCAAACACCCAAGTCATCATAATGAAAACATAAAACACGAAAAGGAGAAAACATAAAACATGAAAAGGAGAAAACATTAAACATGAAAAGGAGAAAACATAAAACACGAAAAGGAGAAAACATAAAACATGAAAAGGAGAAAACATAAAACACGAAAAGGAGAAAACATAAAACACGAAAAGGAGAAAACATAAAACACGAAAAGGAGAAAACATAAAACATGAAAAGGAGAAAACATAAAACATGAAAAGGAGAAAACATTAAACATGAAAAGGAGAAAACATTAAACATGAAAAGGAGAAAACATAAAACATGAAAAGGAGAAAACATAAAACACGAAAAGGAGAAAACATAAAACACGAAAAGGAGAAAACATAAAACATGAAAAGGAGAAAACATGAAAATAACAGTAACAATCAAACCAAAGCCACTGTGTAATTCTGCTCAGTTTTAATCCGGGCAAAGCTCCACTGCATCATTATGAAGACAGATATATTGCTCTAAACAGACATGAAGGAAAAGGCTGGTAGGTTGTGTCCTGTTGCACTCAGTTTACATCCCATGCTGAAGCAGCGCCGGTCAGACAGAAGCACTTCACAACAAACCGGTCTGCATTTCTAGACAGACAAGGGCTCAGAAGCTTACAGATCTGATTCTTCAGCTTTGGGATTTTTACCACTGTCTGTGAGCCTAGTGTCAGTGTGCGTATACATGCTTGTGCGCATGTGGTGTGAGTGTGTATATGTGTATGTGCATGTGGTGTGGTGTGAGTGTGAGTGTGTGTATATATGCACGAGGTGTGAATGTGGCATGAGCATGTGCGTGTACATGGAAGTGCCCGTAGTGTGGACGTATGTGCATGTGGTGTGTGTGTGTGTGTGTGTGTGTGTGTGTGTGTGTGTGTGTGCGTCAATGAGTGAGAAGAGAGAGTGTGTTACAGCAATTCTACTTCCACTTCCAATCAAATAAGACAATACTTTATAATTGCAATTGTAGTCAGTTTTCACATGGCCATTCGCATTCTGAAACAAGTTAAACAAGACTCGCGCGCGCGCGCGCGCGCGTGTGTGTGTGTGTGAGAGAGAGAGAGAGAGTGTGTGTGTATGTGTGTGTGCGTGTGAGAGAGTGTGTGTATGTGTATGTCTGTGTGCGTGTGAGAGAGAGTGTGTGTGTATGTGTGTGAGTGTGTGTGTGAGAGTGTGTATGTGTGTGAGTGCGTATGTGTGTGAGAGAAAGAGACCGTGTGTGTGTGTGTGTGTGTGTGTGTGTGTGTGTGTGAGAGAGAGAGTGTGTGTGTATGTGTGTGTGCGTGTGAGAGAGTGTGTGTATGTGTATGTCTGTGTGCGTGTGAGAGAGAGTGTGTGTGTATGTGTGTGAGTGTGTGTGTGAGAGAGTGTGTATGTGTGTGAGTGCGTATGTGTGTGAGAGAAAGAGACCGTGTGTGTGTGTGTGTGTGTGTGTGTGTGTGTGTGTGTGTGTGTGTGTGTGTGTGTGTGTGTGTGTGTGTGTGTGTGTGAGCGTGAGAGAGAGACACACACAGAGTGCGTGTGTGTATGTGTGTGAGAAAAAGAGACAGTGTGTGTGTGTGTGTGTGTGTGTTTATGTATGTGTGTGTGTGTGTGTGTGTGTGTGTGTGTGTGTGTGTGTGTGTGTGTGTATGTGTGTGTGCGCGCGCGTGCGTGTGTTACAGCATTTGCAGCGCAAGCAGCTGTGGTCAAGCGGACGGCTGCAGTGCAGGCGGGAGGCCTGGCCGCCCCGTCCCTCCATGGCCCGCTGGGCAGTCAGTCAGCAGGGCAGCAGCCGGTCACAAGAGAGCCGGGTCTTGGATGGCGTGCAGCACTCTGAAACACACACACCACCCTGCAGTCCCGTGCTGGCCGGAGGGAGGAGGGGAGTGAATGCATAAGTGAGTGAATGCATAAGTGAGTGAATGCATAAGTGAGTGAATGAGTGAGTGAGTGAGCCTGGGACGGGGCGGCGTCGCGGTGTTGATTGGTCCAAGGGAGATAACCCGTCAGCGGAGACACACACCGCTGTATGAACAGGGCACCGAGCGCCGTTTTTTCAGACTGCGAGCTGCAGCCACTATGTCATCTCGGGCAAAGGGGAAATAACCTATAACCCGACTGTACACGTGTGTGTGTGTGTGTGTATATGCCTTGGGTGCCTTCACCATCTACCTGTGTAACCCGACTGTACACCTAGCCATGTGTGTGTGCATTCACTGGGTGCCTTCACCATCTACCTGTGTAAGCTGACTGCACACCTAGCCATGTGTGTGCATTCACTGGGTGCCTTCACCATCTACCTGTGTAACCTGACTGTACACCTAGCCATGTGTGTGCATTCACTGGGTGCCTTCACCATCTACCTGTGTAACCTGACTGTACACCTAGCCATGTGTGTGTGCATTCACTGGGTGCCTTCACCATCTACCTGTGTAAGCTGACTGCACACCTAAGAAGGGTGGGACAGGCAGTTTGTTTGGATCCTAAAAGGTGGGGGTCTGGGGGCCCCATAGGGTCCAGGTGTAACGCCCCTTGGTGATGCTGATGAACCTTTAGCAAACACAAGGCAAAAATCACCCTCACGATGCACACTGATTGAACTGGATGTGGCATTTATGTTCTGTGTATACCCACTGTGCCCTATTAGTTTTAACGAAGTACAAATCTCACTCTTATTCTTGTTGCCTTCACATACACACTCTGAAACTGAGTGAGAGAATGTGTGGGTAAAACAGAAATTGTCATTTATCTAAATTTGATATTAACTGATTAAGACAGGCAAATCCCACTTGCGCATCTCATAATTCTCGAAGCCAAAGTTAAACTACTTGCGCAGCTCCAATAAAAACAATAAAAACACGCAGGCCTCGAGCCGGGTTTGAACTAGCTATTAGTGTGCTCCACTCGGATCAGGGTTTTCAGGATGATAGAGTGCCTACAGGGTAATCAAAAGAGCAAAATGTCCCTTTCCAATCTCCAAGAATGGCAGTGTAATTTCAGCAATAAAACATCACAACGCAGCTTTCAAGCAGGCAATGACATTGGTTTCTGGAGGTGGTACCCTATGTTCTTCAGCTCTTGGAACAGTTTGTCACTGTGCATGTCTTTCATGGATGTCAACAATAACATGCGGTTTTGATTCTCGGGACTGCCGCTACGGCCATACTGCACAAGCAGGCTGCAAACAAGCACCCACTGATCTATAGACACACATGCCACTGTGCACATGCACACATCCACAAAGCTGCTCAAGGAGCATCAACAGTCCATAAGTCATAACCAAAGTGTCCAGTTCACCATTCTCCCATTTTCATTCCCACCTCCATTTCTTTCTTTTCCCAATTTTTTTTTTTTTAACACAGCAGCCACTTTTCACTTCTTTAACTTCCAATCACACTTTCTAAGAGTGTTCATGGTGAAACTGAATGCTTCCCACTCGCAATGACGCGTTGTTAAAGAAAAATGACTGACCGCTAAACCAGAACTCATACAGCGCCAAGGGCAGCACTCACAGGAGTATTTTTCATGTTTTTCCACAAAGGTTTTCATGTGCTTCAAGGAGGGGGTGGGGTGTGTGTGGGGGGTACTCCCATTTGGGGAGCCAAATTTTGTGAATCGCACCCATGACCTAACCATGTGTGTGTGTAAGCACTGGGTGACTTCATCATCTATGTGTGTAACCTGACTGTAACCATACATGCATATGCGCTGGGTGACTTCATCATCTACCTCTGTAACCTGACTGTAACCATATGTGTATATATATGCACTGAGTGACTCCATCATCTACCTGTGTAACCTGACTGTAACCATACATGCATATGCGCTGGGTGACTTCATCATCTATGTGTGTAACCTGACTGTAACCATATATGCATATGCGCTGGGTGACTTCATCATCTACCTGTGTAACCTGACTGTAACCATATGTGTATATGCACTGGGTGACATCATCATCTACCTGTGTAACCTTCTGTAACCATACATGCATATGCACTGGGTGACTTCATCATCTACCTGTGTAACCTGACTATAACCATATGTGTATATGCGCTGGGTGACATCATCATCTACCTGTGTAACCTGACTAACCATATGTGTATATGCGCTGGGTGATTTCATTATCTACCTGTGTAACCTGACTAACCATATGTGTATATGCGCTGGGTGATTTCATCATCTACCTGTGTAACCTGACTAACCATATGTGTATATGCGCTGGGTGATTTCATTATCTACCTGTGTAACCTGACTGTAACCATATGTGCATATATATGCGCTGAGTGACTCTGTCATCTACCTGTGTAAACCTGACTATAACCATATGTGTATATGCGCTGGGTGACATCATCATCTACCCGTGTAACCTGACGGTAACCATGTGTATATGTGCTGGGTGACATCATCATCTACCTGTATAGCCTGACTGTTGCCCACCAGACAGACAAGGCACTGACCGTTTGGATCCAGGCGTGCGAGCAGAGCGAGCGCTGGGAGTCTTGCAGGTGTCGAGCAGCAGGCTGTCAAGGTTGGCTTGCACCTTCTCCAGGCCATCATCCACACCGGTCTTCTCCAGCACCTGGCGCTGGGACGGGGTGGTGAACACACTGCTGTCTAGACAACTGCACACACAGTTGTTATCATCATCATCATCATCATCATCATCATCCACACCGGTCTTCTCCAGCACCTGGCGCTGGGACGGAGTGGTGAACACACTGCTGTCTAGACAACTGCACACACAGTTGTTGTCATCATCATCATCATCATCCACACCTGCCGTCTCCAACACCTGGCGCTGGGACGGGGTGGTGAACACACTGCTGTTTAGACAGCTGCACACACAGTTATCATCATCATCCACACCTGCCGTCTCCAACACCTGGCAAAGGGACGGGGTGGTGAACACACTGCTGTCTAGACAACTGCACACACAGTTGTTGTCATCATCATCATCATCATCCACACCTGCCGTCTCCAACACCTGGCAAAGGGACGGGGTGGTGAACACACTGCTGTCTAGACAACTGCATGTATAGTGCTGGTACACTCGTCAGCCAGTCAAACTCTCATGTTTTGAAAGAGATCAGTACATCACATTTTAGTGAGCAAAGCTTAAAGTCTATGCTTCTAGATTTTGTGATGCTATGACATTGTGTACACAAACATCCCTGACACAAACTGTTCCAGTTTTGTAGCAGTTTCACCACCGTGCTCTCAATCTAGTTTCTTTCTTGTGTCACCGCAAGCGAGACTGGAGTTCATCTGATGAAAGGTTAGATGAACAATATCCCAAAACCCAAACATTGTTGTCATTTTGAAGTTGTATTGTTACTGGAATCTACATCTCTTGAACTTTTGGCATACTGTAAGAATTTACCCAAAAATATAAACTTTAGGCATACTGTAAGAGCATCCCAAGAAATAGAAACCTTAGGCATAAGAATTAATCAATAAATATAAACTTCACACATAGTGTAAGAAATTACCAAGAAATCTAAAACTTAGACATATTGTATGAACTTAGCAAGAAATATAAACCTTAGGGATACCGTAAGATCTTACCAACTAATATAAACTTTAGGCCTACTGTAAAAAATTAGCATGAAATATAAACCTTAATAATAATGTACATTTATCATGCGCTCATCAACGCCCTGAGGGCTCACATGGTACATATTAACCTAAATATGATATTCTATACACATGTAAAGCATAGTCCTACCAAAACAATTTACATAAAGTATTATTAAAAATAAAAAATAAATAAAAAAAATCGGCATACTGTAAGAACTTACCAAGAAATATAAACCTTACACATACCATAAGAACTTACCAAGAAATATAAACCTGACACATACCCTAAGAACTTACCAAGAAATATAAACCTTACACATACCCTAAGAACTTACCAAGAAATATAAACCTGACACATACCCTAAGAACTTACCAAAACAATAAACTTGCACTGCTGCACAACCCTGACATGAGGCCAAACTCGCCCTGACTGGCACAGCAGCATCAAGCTCAATGGAGGCTGCCATCCAGCCCAGTCTGTCTTTACACAGTCTCTCTAAACAGTCCACAGAGCAGAACAGGGAAGGAAGCACCCAGTCTGTCTTTACACAGTCTCTCTAAACAGTCCACAGAGCAGAATAGGGAAGGAAGCATCCAGTCTGTTCTTTACAGTCTCTCTAAACAGTCCACAGAGCAGAATAGGGAAGGAAGCACCCAGTCTGTTCTTTACAGTCTCTCTAAACAGTCCACAGAGCAGAAGAGAGAATGAAGTGACTATCAGGGCTTTGTGACACAGCAGGCGTACTCATTGTCCCAAAGGCCGTTTGTCACTGGCATCAGGAGAGGAGGGCAAAAAGGGGCCAACCTGCGGTCCAGCGTCCTCTGCCCAGCTCTGCGCCCTGTGGACTTGGCCCTGGGGGTGGGGCCGGGTGGGGCCTGAAGGGAAGGCGTGGCCCTGCGGGTGGGATCAGGTGGAGCCTGCTGGGAGGGTGTGGCCGTGGTTCCTGCGGCACAACGGAAGCAGAGCAATGGAATGGCACCTACACCTACCATGAGACGGAAGCGTGAAGCACCTACGGCTAAACCTTAGGTCAACAGACGCGCACACAACGAAGCATGACAATAACATGTGGTCCCTGGCAATTCAGCGTGGGTGGGGATGGAATGGATGATGTGGTCATGATTTCTGTCACACAACACGCAGAGGAAACTGCAACAACACAACTTAGCCAAGGAACATTCAACATGTAGGTGCAGAGGTTGTGCTAACATTAATGATGAAAGGAGTGGCTGTGTGAGGTATGTTGAAGGGGGTGGCTGTGTGAGGTATGTTGAAGGGGGTGGCTGTGTGAGGTATGTTGAAGGGGGTGGCTGTGTGAGGTATGTTGAAGGGGGTGGCTGTGTGAAGTATGTTGAAGGGGGTGGTTGTGTGAGGTATGTTGAAGGGGGTGGCTGTGTGAGGTATGTTGAAGGGGGTGGCTGTGTGAGGTATGTTGAAGGGGGTGGCTGTGTGAAGTATGTTGAAGGGGGTGGCTGTGTGAGGTATGTTGAAGGGGGTGGCTGTGTGAGGTATGTTGAAGGGGGTGGCTGTGTGAGGTATGTTGAAGGGGGTGGCTGTGTGAGGTATGTTGAAGGGGGTGGCTGTGTGAGGTATGTTGAAGGGGGTGGCTGTGTGAGGTATGTTGAAGGGGGTGGCTGTGTGAGGTATGTTGAAGGGGGTGGTTGTGTGAGGTATGTTGAAGGGGGTGGCTGTGTGAGGTATGTTGAAGGGGGTGGCTGTGTGAGGTATGTTGAAGGGGGTGGCTGTGTGAGGTATGTTGAAGGGGGTGGCTGTGTGAGGTATGTTGAAGGGGGTGGCTGTGTGAGGTATGTCGAAGGGGGTGGCTGTGTGAAGTATGTGCAAATGGTGTGCCTGAAAAAGTGTGCAGCAATGTGCGGAATGCTTTACCAGGGTGACAGCTATACAATCACTAGATCTGCAGAAGCTCCCATTGTAACAGTTATTTCAGCAAGATTTAAAAATAGTTTGTAGTAACAGATGGTAAGTACTAGGCCCATTTGCTAGCAAACACTGACCTTTGGCCTCTGACCCCTGGTCAGACTGAGCCAAGTCCCCCAACGCCACCCCGTCACCCTCGCCAGCACCCGGTGGCATCGCTTCTCCAGCCGACAGCAGGGACAGAAGGTCAGTAACAGTTTTCTGGAATTTCTCCAGAGCCTTGATGCTGGTCTTCTCTTTGACAACCTGACCATCAACACGCTGAGTGAGACACATTGTCAAGCAACCTGACCATCAACATGCTGAGTGAGACACACTGCCAGACAACTGTCAACCTGACCATCAATACAGAGAAACATTGTCAGACAACCTGACCATAAATACGCTGAGTGAGACACACTGACAGACAACCTGACCATCAACACACTGAGTGAGACACATTGTCAACCTGCCCATCAATACACTGAGTGACACATTGTTAGACAACCTGCCCATTAACACACTAAGTGAGACATTGTCAGACAACCTGACCATCAACACGCTGAGTGAGACACACTGACAACCTGACCATCAACACACTGAGTGAGACACACTGTCAGACAACCTGTCCATCAATACACTGAGTGACACATTGTCAGACAACCTGCCCATTAACACACTAAGTGAGACATTGTCAGACAACCTGACCATCAACACGCTGAGTGACACACACTGTCAGACAACCTGCCATCAACACATTGAGTGAGACACATTGTCAGACAACCTAACAACCAACACACTGAGACATGTCAAACAAGCTGACAACCAACATACTGAATGAGACAAGTTGTCAGACAACCTGACAATCAACACACTGAGACATGTCAAACAACCTGACAACCAACACACTGAGTGAGACAAGTTGTCAGACAACCTGACCAACACACAAGTTGTCAGTAAATTGTGTACATATTCATGCGCATGTGTGACTCTGTGAGCTTAGAATAGTCCCCCTGGAGAAGATTTTGTGCCATACAAATATTTTATTATTATCATACAAGGCAAAGCAGGACATGACGAGACAAGACGGCAGGACAAGTGAACCAGACCAGACAAGACAAACCAGGACACAATGAGACAAGACAAGGCAGGACAAGTTGATCAGACCATACGTGACATGGCAGGACAAGTTGATCAGACCATACATGACATGGCAGGACAAGTTGATCAGACCATACGTGACAAGGCAGGACAAGTTGATCAGACCATACATGACATGGCAGGACAAGTTGATCAGACCATACGTGACATGGCAGGACAAGTTGATCAGACCATACGTGACATGGCAGGACAAGTTGATCAGACCATACGTGACATGGCAGGACAAGTTGATCAGACCATACGTGACATGGCAGGACAAGATGATCAGACCATACGTGACATGGCAGGACAAGTTGATCAGACCATACGTGACATGGCAGGACAAGTTGATCAGACCATACGTGACATGGCAGGACAAGATGATCAGACCATACAAGACAAGGCAGGACAAGTTGATCAGACCATACGTGACATGGCAGGACAAGTTGATCAGACCATACGTGACATGGCAGGACAAGTTGATCAGACCATACGTGACAAGGCAGGACAAGCTGACCGGACCCGACAAGACAAAGCAAGTGAGACTAAGACAAGCCCCCACCTGAAGCATCTGCTGGCACAGGACGGCGAGGGCCTTGAGGTGGGTGCCGTTGTCGGCGCTGAGACTCAGCTGGTTGAGGATGCGCGTCCACAGGCGCAGCTGAAAGGAGTGCGGGTTGGACAGAATCTCGTTGCACACTTTGTCCGCCATGCTGTCGTGGCACGGGTTGTCCTGATACAAGGTCACCACAGGAAGCAAATAAACCAACACGTCACAAATAACGACAGTTAGCAAACAGAAGTCTTATGAACAAGTGTCACAAACAACCACAGCTGGAACTCAGAAGTCTTATGAACAAGACATTTTGACGTCTGTGTTATTATCATGACACTCACCTTGACGGCAGTGTTATTGTCATGACACTGACCTTGCCGGCAGTTTTATTGTCAAGACACCTTGATGGCAGTGTTATTGTCATGACACTCACCCTGACAACAGTGCTGCTGCCCTGGGAGGTCACCAGTCGCTGTGCATGAGTCAGCTCCACCAGGAAGTCGGCCACGTTGCTGGCATTGACACTGCTGAGGGGGGAGGTGGTCGGGGCATTCAAGATTGTGCGCAGTGTTGGTAGGAAGGCTTCCTCAAACAGCTGCTGGTTATCACTGAAACCCACAGCAAGGCTTCCTCAAACAGCTGCTGGTTATCACTGAAACCCATAGCAAGGCTTCCTCGAACAACTGCTGGTTATCACTGAAACCCACAGCAAGGCTTCCTCAAACAGCTGCTGGTTATCACTGAAACCAACAGCAAGGCTTCCTCGAACAACTGCTGGTTCACACTGCGAGCATCGCTTTCCGGCACCTTCCTCCAAACTCTGCCAGATTTGGTTACACCACTGAAGGGGCACTCTTTATCTCCGCGCAGCTGTCCACCGACGCAGTCAGCGCCCTCCGAAAGTATTGGGTACTGATAAGACTGTGGAAGCAACTTAGCACCCAAGCACGCACGTAAACATGAGACACATCCACCCTGGGTAAAGAAAAAGTTCCATCTCAATTCAAACGATTTAGGTTTTATTTGAGCTGGAGTAAGCAACATGGTCAGTTAGAAAAGAAATGTCTGATATAATCTGAGTTACTTGTAACAAACTTACTACTATCTGAGCACTAACAAAAAACTGCTCATTAGCTGACAGTTTTCTGGAACTTATGACATAACTAAATATGGCAGTGGTTGAAGGAAGAATGTCATAAACCAGTGCTTGGAGTTTGCTGCTGGTTATCACTGAAACACACAACAAGGCTTCCTCAAACAACTGCTGGTTACCTCTGAAACCCACAGCAAGGCTTCTCAAACAACTTCTGGTTACCACTGAAACACACAGCAAGGCTTCTCAAACAACTTCTGGTTACCACTGAAACACACAGCAAGGCTTCTGAAACAACTTCTGGTTACCACTGAAACACACAGCAAGGCTTCTGAAACAACTTCTGGTTACCACTGAAACACACAGCAAGGCTTCTCAAACAACTGCTGGTTACCACTGAAACACACAGCAAGGCTTCCTCACACACACAAAATATTAATGTTGTGCTCTCTGTCGTCTGTCACTGCTAACAGGCCAAATGAATAACAAATAACTTACATCTGTTGTTTCAGAATATTCTTCCCTCTAACAACTAAAAGAAGAAGAAAAAGAAAGACACAGGAAAGCCTTTTCAAACACACACCTGTCAGTGAAGGCAAAGATGGGGAAGAAGGTGCCCAGCGTGTGTCGCAGGCGAGCATCGTCCTCGGCCAGGGGGTTGTACCACAGGAGCAGAAGGCGGGAGAGGAGTGCTGCGGAGAACACTCGCCCCGACATCAGCAGTTTGGCCAGACCCTCCGCCACCACACTGCGCAGCTCTCCGCTCTGCAGCAAACCAGCACTGACACTTTGTACTGGGCACCAACACTTGTCTCCCACCATAGCAAACCATCACTAACACTTGTTTCCCACTATAGCAAACCATCACTAACACTTGTCTCCCACTATAGCAAACCACCACCAACACTTGTCTCCCACTATAGCAAACCATCACTAACACTTGTCTCCCACTATAGCAAACCACCACCAACACTTGTCTCCCACTATAGCAAACCATCCCTAACACTTGTCTCCCACCATAGCAAACCATCACCAACACTTGTCTTCTGCTGTAGCTCCCCACAAAAGGCAAACAGTGAATGCAATGCCACAGACAACTCCTTTTTAATGGCCACTCAGCCAGTACAACAGACTGTGAGAAAATACAAGTACAGGGCACTCTGGGCAAGTGAACATGAACTGAACATTTCTCCAGACAATACAAGTACAGGACACTTTAGGCATGTGAACATGAACTGAACAGTTCTCCAGACAATACAAGTACAGCACACTTTGGGCATGTGAACATGAACTGAACAGTTCTCCAGACAATACAAGTACAGCACACTTTGGGCATGTGAACATGAAATGAACATTTCTCCCGACAATACTAGTACAGGGTACCTTGGGCAAGTGAACATGAAATGCACTAAGCCCTTTCCTGACCTCACTGTCCAGTGTGGAGCTGAGGATGGCAATGAGGCTGGAGGCTGCTTTGCTCCAGCCTGACTGGGAGTGTTCCGCTGCAACACTCTCCCCCTCCAGCCTGCCGTCCTGTCCCTCACCACTCCTCTCCACTGCCTCGCTGCTCTTGTCATTCTCACTATCACTGTTGTGGCACTCATCCTCAGCTGCGTCCTCAAAGGCCCCCAGGCCATAGACGTGGATGAGGTCAAAAAGGGATTTGATGGCAGTCATCCTCACACACTCCACGTCCACCTGGGATGCCTAACAACATACACACACACCGATACACAACTCTCACACACAGTGTTACACAGCTCTTTCACACACACCGATACACAACTCTCACACACAGTGTTACACAGCTCTTTCACACACACCGATACACAACTCTCACACACAGTGTTACACAGCTCTTTCACACACACCGATACACAACTCTCACACACAGTGTTACACAGCTCTTTCACACACACCGATACACAACTCTCACACACAGTGTTACACAGCTCTTTCACACACACCGATACACAACTCTCACACACAGTGTTACACACCTCTCTCACACACAGTGTTACACAGCTCTCTCTCACACACTGATACACAACTCCTCACACACAGTGTTACACACCTCTCTCTCACACACTGATACATAGCTCTTTGTCACACACACAGATACACAACTCCCTCACACCCACAGTGATACACAACTCTCTCTCTCTCACACACACAGAGTTATACACAGCCCCCCCCCCCCCCCACACACACACACACACAGTGATACATAGCTCTCTCACACACACAGTGATACACAGCTCAC
This sequence comes from Alviniconcha strummeri, assembly GCA_963584105.1. Taxonomy (NCBI): domain Eukaryota; kingdom Metazoa; phylum Mollusca; class Gastropoda; family Provannidae; genus Alviniconcha; species Alviniconcha strummeri. The sequence continues at coordinate 650,135 of OY757542.1, forward strand.
ACACACACACACACACACACACACACACACACACACACACACACACACACAGTGATACACAGCTCACACACACACAGCTCACACACACACACACACACACACACACACACACACACACACACACACACACACACACACACACACACACACACACACAGTGATACACAGCTCACACACACACAGTGATACACAGCTCACACACACACACACACACACACACACACACACACACACACACACACACACACACACACACACACACACACACAGTGATACACAGCTCACACAGCTCACACAGCTGACACACACACACAGAGTAATACACAGCTCACACACACACACACAGTGATACACAGTGATACACAGCTCACACACAGTGATACACAGCTCACACACACACAGTGATACACAGCTCACACACACACACACACAGTGATACACAACTGTCTCTCTCACACACACACAGTGATACACAGCTATCTCATACACACACAGTGATACACAGCTATCTCATACACACACAGTGATACACAGCTATCTCATACACACACAGTGACATATAGCCATCCCACACATGTACACAGCTCCTACAAAATGTACATGTCAGCACACACACACAATGTACATGTCAGCACACACACACACACACAATGTACATGTCAGCACACACACACACAATGTACATGTCAGCACACACACACACACACACACAATGTACATGTCAGCACACACACACACAATGTACATGTCAGCACACACACACACAATGTACATGTCAGCACACACACACACACACAATGTACATGTCAGCACACACACACACAATGTACATGTCAGCACACACACACACACACACACACTATGTACATGTCAGCACACACACACAATGTACATGTCAGCACACACACAATGTACATGTCAGCACACACACACACACACAATGTACATGTCAGCACACACACACAATGTACATGTCAGCACACACACACACTATGTACATGTCAGCACACACACACAATGTACATGTCAGCACACACACACACAATGTACATGTCAGCACACACACACACACACATGGTTCACACACACAGTTCCTAACACACATTCACAAAACTCTTTAACACACACACAATCAGCCTGTCAAGACATAGTATACATATGGGTTGGGGAGAAATCTTTGTAACCTGCATCAGGACTGGAAGATGAAACTGGATGATGTCGCGCTCCAGTTGGCAGCACATGCCAATAGCTTTCACTGCCAGGTTACGCACCGAGGCCTCTTCACATGACATTCCCGGTAATATCTGGACACAGAACAATACATATGATTCCACACTTGTCATGTGAGCTTCAAGGTCTGTTACCTGTATGATGTGAGGGTCAAGGTCTGTTACCTGTATGATGTGAGGGTCAAGGTCTGTTACCTGTATGATATGAGGGTCAAGGTCTGTTACCTGTATGATGTGAGGGTCAAGGTCTGTTACCTGTATGATGTGAGGGTCAAGGTCTGTTACCTGTATGATGTGAGGGTCAAGGTCTGTTACCTGTATGATGTGAGCTTCAAGGTCTGTTACCTGTATGATGTGAGGGTCAAGGTCTGTTACCTGTATGATGTGAGCTTCAAGGTCTGTTACCCATATGATGTGAGGGTCAAGGTCTGTTACAAATGACGTGAGGGTCACAATCTCCTACTTGAGTGATGTCATGGTTAACTCTATCACTTGAACGATGTGAGGGTCAAGGTCTGTTACCCAAGTGATGTGGGGTTAAGGTCTGTCACCAGGGTCAGCCTGTCCCCTGGGTGATGTGAGAGTCAAGGTTTGTCACTTGTGTCAAGGCTTGTCACCTGTGTCAAGGTTTGTCACTTGTGTCAAGGCTTGTCACCTGTGTCAAGGTTTGTCACTTGTGTCAAGGCTTGTCACCTGTGTCAAGGTTTGTCACTTGTGTCAAGGTTTGTCACCTGTGTCAAGGTTTATCACCTGTGTCAAGTTCAAAATCTGTTGCATTAAAATAATCTCTCTGGACAAGATTTTGCACTGTATACATTTATTGTTGTTATTATTACCTGGGTTTCCACCAACATGTGTAGTGTGGGGGTCAAGGTCTGCAGCGGCAGCTTCTCCAGCATCTCACAGATGATTGTCAGACATTTGACCATCGTCACCGCATCATTCTGCCAACAACATAAGCCAGCATCTCACAGATGAGTGTCAGACATTTCACCTCGTCACCACATCATTCTGCCAACAACATAAGCCAGCATCTCACTGATGATTGTCAGACATTTCACCATCGTCACATCATTCTGCCAAAATAAGCCAGCATCTCACAGATGATTGTCAGACATTTCACCATCATCACCGCATCATTCTAACAACATAAGCCAGCATCTCACTGATGATTGTCAGACATTTCACCATCATCACCACACAAACTTTACACAGGCCTAAACCACAGGCATCAGACTGACAGCAAAATTTACACAGGCCCAAACCAGGCGTGCTGGCATATTTGTGTAAACTTTACATGGACTAAACCTGGTGCACTGGAATAGCTGTAAACACCATGCAGGCCCAAGTTCACGCCTTTGGCATGAGCTGCTAAAGTTCAGCACAGACCAGTAGAGACATCAAATCCTAACAAATAACTTCTGAACTTTACTATGGCTTGGAATAAGCACCTTGGAACAATTGTGGAACTGTTTAAACAGGCCTAAACTGTTTCCCGTGGCCTAGACAAAGAGCCCTACTTAGTGTCTTCGGTGTAGACATGGCCATGCCAAGTGGCTGAGAGAACTACTGTGTAACAATGACCCAACGGCAGCATCACATAATCAACGGCCCTCAGGCAAGTCACTGACCTTCAACCTAGGTAGCACCGGCTCCAACCACAGGGGGACAGTTTGGGCACGGGAGCTACAGACACCAAGGGAAAACCCAACAAAGGAGCTTCAAGCAGAAGTGCATGCAGGTTTTAGGGTTAGGGCTTGGGAGCTACAGACACCAAGGGAAAACCCAACAAAGGAGCTTCAAGCAGAAGTGCATGCAGGTTTTAGGGTTAGGGCTTGGGAGCTACAGACACCAAGGGAAAACCCAACAAAGGAGCTTCAAGCAGAAGTGCATGCAGGGTTAGGGTTAGGGCTTGGGAGCTACGGACACCAAGGGAAAACCCAACAAAAGAGCTTCAAGCGCAGAGCTGCCAACCCTTCAGTAGACTTAAGTGTAGCCAAGTCAGATTTTAAGCGTAGTAATTTGATTTTGAGTGTAGCGTATATGGTCCTCCATCAAGATTTCCTGAAAACATGTTGTCTAGCATCACCAGCTGCAGAGAGGGTGATGTTGTGCAAAACAACAACAAAATGTGAAAAATTTCCCCATTCAAATTACGTCCAAATGCTGTGAAGACAGCACCTCACAATCCATAAAATAGGAAATTTTCAGCGTACTTCCTATTGCTTTTCCTTTGTTGATGTGATGCTTCCAGTTGGCACGTCATTCAACGTCGTACATTCCGCCATAGGTGACAAAAAGTCCCAACAAGCAGGTGCTGCACTTAACATGCTGGGCGCTCTGTGTTGATCGTACAATGTACATAAACGTTTCTGCAGATACGTTCTTCCTGGAAAGTTTGGTGCATGTTTTTTTGACAAGATTCGTCACCTGGGAGCTCACTTTCAGCTTTTTGCTTCAGCACGGCAATTTGAAACGATTGAAAACAGAAGTCGTCTCGCCAGGAAGTGACACACAAGAGTGGGAATTGAACTGAACCCTACAGTTGGTCAGCTGGTTTAAACCGCAAACGCCGATTGGCTGTGGCACAACCAACACCACAGAGACAAAAAAGGCACAAGCGCAACCTGTTGCTGGCGCAGTTGAGCCCACACACACGCACAAGATTGAAAATAAACAACTTTTGTTTTTCGGGAAGAGAGCGTAGTGATATAATCATGAGCGTAGCAGCGTAGTGCATAGTGTTTGGCAGCTCTGCAAGCGGACATGCAAGGCAGTGCAGCAACGCCAAACGGCCCAAGCTGTGGAACTCAGCTGACAGAACACTGCCTCACTCAGTCCTTCACACTGCCTCACTCAGTCCTTCACGCTGCCTCAATCAGTCCTTTACACTGCCTCACTCAGTCCTTTATGCTGCCTCACTCAGTCCTTCACACTGCCTCAATCAGTCCTTCACGCTGCCTCACTCAGTCCTTCACGCTGCCTCATTCAGTCCTTCACGCTGCCTCACTCAGTCCTTCATGCTGCCTCACTCAGACAGCGGAGAAAGAGGCAAGGGGTCAAGCACCCTGGGCCAGTTGAAAAAGACAGGCACATGTGGACCCATGAACTCTTTCATCATCCTGTTTCTTGAAATGTTATCATCATGTTACCATGTTTTCATGACTGGGTCCAGAACAGCAAGACCCACTAACCCTGTCTCTCCAGCACAAGGTCAGCCAAGGACAAAAGGGCTCAGAGAAACACAAGGGCTGTCCATCTTTTGTCTCCATCTCCACAGAGGGCTGAGCAAGACCCACCTCTTGTCTCCATCTCCACAGAGGGTTGAGCAAGACCCACCTTTTCTGTCTTGACCTCCACAGAGGGCTGAGCAAGACCCACCTTTTCTGTCTTGACCTCCACAGAGGGCTGAGCAAGACCCACCTTTTCTGTCTTGACCTCCACAGAGGGTTGAGCAAGACCCACCTTTTCTGTCCTGACCTCCTCCACAGAGGGTTGAGCAAGACCCACCTTTTCTGTCCTGACCTCCTCCACAGAGGGTTGAGCAAGACCCACCTTTTCTGTCCTGACCTCCTCCACAGAGGGTTGAGCAGATGCCAGCAGCGTGGACCTCTCCATCTCCAGCTTGTGCAAAGCCTCCTTCAGTTCTGCCGCCCGCTGGAACTCCTGATTCTTCACACTCTCTTCCAGCTCCTCTCGCACCTGGTTCAGTTCCACACGCACCTTGGCTACCTGCAATTATTTCAGTATCCATTCCACTCTTGTGTTACCACAGTAGCATGTAAAAGATCCCGGTCATTCTGCTGAAAGTGCAGGTGGCAGGTAACAGCTAAACACGCATGCACCCTACATTTGTGGCTTTGCATGAAGTGACATGGTGCATGGTTCTACGGTGTACACAGTATGCGCCAATACGGCAGCAGTTTCACGTGGCACCAGCCATGTCAGTGCTGTAAGTACACCACTTTGGTGGATACTCAAAAACAAGCTATGAAACGTTAGTCACTCATGTAGAATCACATGTGAGCGCAGTGAGTCTGCTCAAGAGCTGAGAACAGCGCTATATAAAAGCAATCAACAATGCACACACCTGGCTCAGCAACATACACCTTGGCTACCTGCAATACATACACCAGGTTCAGCACCACATACACCTTGGCTACCTGCAATATACACCAGGTTCAGCACCACACACGCTTTGGCTACCTGTAATGCACACACCTGGTTCAGCTCCACATACACTTTGGCTACATGCAATACATACACCTGGTTCAGCTCTACACACACCTTGGCTACCTGCATTGCCACACCTGGTTCAGCTCTGCACACACCTTGGCTACATGCAATACATACACCTGGTTCAGCTCTACACACACCTTGGCTACCTGCATTGCCACACCTGGTTCAGCTCTGCACACACCTTGGCTACATGCAATACATACACCTGGTTCAGCTCTACACACCTCAGCTACCTGCAATGTACACACCTGGTTCAGCTCCACGTGCACCTTGGCTACCTGCAATGTACACACCTGGTTCAGCTCCACGTGTACCTTGGCTACATGCAATGTACACACCTGGTTCAGCTCCACATGCACCTTGGCTACATGCAATGTACACACCTGGTTCAGCTCCACGTGCACCTTGGCTACATGCAATGTACACACCTGGTTCAGCTCCACGTGCACCTTGGCTACATGCAATGTACACACCTGGTTCAGCTCTGCACACACCTTGGCTACATGCAATGTACACACCTGGTTCAGCTCCACATGCACCTTGGCTACTAGTAATGAAATTATTGAGTGCAATAAATACATCTTGCAACATCTGCCCATTGACAAACTGCAGTGGACACAACACAGAAGCTGAACAGATTCTGACCTGTACATCAATCTTGCGCTGCTCCTCTGCACTGACACCTTTCTCAACAATGGTGATTGGCTGGCGGATCTCAGCAACAGTCTCAGCCAGGTAGGTAACAAGAGAGTTTGTGGAGGAGTGCAGGGAGCGCAGGCAGGGCAGGAGGTGTGCTACCAGGGAGTACCCCACATGATCAGACAGCAGCATTTGGTGCAGCACATTTTCCACGGCTTTCCTGCAGCAAACATCATTGTCCATCGTCAACACACAGCCAGTCAATGTTCACCATCAACACACAGCCATTGCCCACCATCAACACAGTCATTGCCCACCATCAACACACAGCCATTGCCCACCACCAACACACAGCCAGTCTGTATCCACCATCAACACACAATCATTGCCCACCATCAACACACAGTCATTGTCCACCATCAACACACAGCCAGTCACTTCCCACCGTCAACAGACAGCCAGTCATGTGACACTGCCCACCATCAACACAGTCACTGTCCACCATCAACACACAGCCAGTCACTGTCCAAGATCAACACACAGCCAGTCACTGTCCAAGATCAACACACAGCCAGTCACTGACAAGATCAACACACAATCAGTCACTGTCCAAGATCAACACACAGCCAGGCACTGTCCACCATCAACACACAGTCATTTTCCACCACCAGTAGACAGCTAGTCATTGTCCATTGTCAACACGTAGCCAGTCATTGTCCACCATTAACACACAGCCAATGTCCACCATTAACACACAGCCAGTCACTGTCGGTCAACACATAGCCAGTTACTGTCAACACGCATCCAAGATCATTCACCAAATGCAACACACATTCAGCCAAGACCACTGTCCACCATCAACACACAGCCAGTTATTGTCCACCATCAACACACAGCCAGTTATTGTCCACCATCAACACACAGCCAGTTATTGTCCACCATCAACACACAGCCTGTTATTGTCCACCATCAACACACAGCCAGTTATTGTCCACCATCAACACACAGCCTGTTATTGTCCACCATCAACACACAGCCAGTTATTGTCCACCCAGCCAGTTACTGTCCACCATCAACACACAGCCAGTTACTGTCCACCATCAACACACAGCCAGTTACTGTCCACCATCAACACACAGCCAGTTATTGTCCACCATCAACACACAGCCAGTTATTGTCCACCATCAACACACAGCCAGTTATTGTCCACCATCAACACACAGCCAGTTACTGTCCACCATCTACACACAGCAGTCAATGTCCACCATGAACACAGCAAAGCCAGTGACCACTGTCAACACACAGCCAAGCTACTGTGACAGTAGTTACCACTGCCACTGGTCAGTGAGGTCTGTAGACAAAAGGTAATGGGTGCTGGTCTTACCTGCAGGCCTGGTCAGTGAGGTCTGTAGACAAAAGGTAACGGGTGCTGGTCTTACCTGCAGGCCTGGTCAGTGAGGTCTGTAGACAAAAGGTAACGGGTGCTGGTCTTACCTGCAGGCCTGGTCAGTGAGGTCTGTAGACAAAAGGTAACGGGTGCTGGTCTTACCTGCAGGCCTGGTCAGTGAGGTCTGTAGAAGTGATGGTGCTGATCTTACCTGCAGGCCTGGTCAGTGAGGTCTGTAGAAGTGATGGTGCTGATCTTACCTGCAGGCCTGGTCAGTGAGGTCTGTAGAGGTGAATGGTGCTGATCTTACCTGCAGGCCTGGTCAGTGAGGTCTGTAGAGGTGAATGGTGCTGATCTTACCTGCAGGCCTGGTCAGTGAGGTCCATGCAGGAGAAGAGGTGCAACAACTGCTGGATGATGAACTCCAGTTCCAGTTGTCTGTCCAGGTCCTGACAGCCGTCCAGCTCACTCACAACGCTGCACATCACACCGCTACACTGTGTATCACGGCAGACAACAGTGCCATGTATCATGGAACACAACACAGAACACCAGTAGACCATGCATTATGGAACACAGCACCAGTAGTCAGCACATCATACATCATGGAACACAACACAGAACACCAGTAGACCATGCATTATGGAACACAGCACCAGTAGTCAGCACATCATACATCATGGAACACAACACAGAACACCAGTAGACCATGCATTATGGAACACAGCACCAGTAGTCAGCACACCATACATCATGGAACACAACACAGAACACCAGCAGACCATGCATTATGGAACACAGCACCAGTAGTCAGCACACCATACATCATGGAACACAACACAGAACACCAGTAGACCATGCATTATGGAACACAGCACCAGTAGTCAGCACACCATACATCATGGAACACAACACAGAACACCAGTACACCATGCATTATGGAACAGAACACCCGTAGTCAGCACACAATACATCATGGAATGCAACACCAGAACACTGTTTACCATGGAACACCAGTAGACCATGCATTATGGAACAGAACACCCATAGTCAGCACACCATACATCATGGAATGCAACACCAGAACACTGTTTACCATGGAACACCAGTAGACCATGCATTATGCAACAGAACACCAGTAGTCAGCACACCAAATATCATGGAACGCAACACCAGAACATTGTTTACCATGGAACAGCAGTAGACCATGCATTATGGAACAGAACACCATGGATTGTAACATCAGAACACTGTTTCCCATGGAACACCAGTAGACCATGCATTATGGAACTGCACACCAGCATGCCATACACCATGGAAGGCAACACCAGTGTCTTGCATATTATGGGACACAAGACTGGTACATTGAGGATGTACTAGGAGACAGACGGTTTGACACTGTCCATTCTCTCTCCATAGTTAGTCTTTCCATGACCATGGTGACATTTATAGTCTTACTGCACTGTGTAACTGTGCTACAAAAGCACCCATGCCATCTTCTGCCAAGATCAGAGCAGGTGACTCGCTTCTTGCTGTGTGAAGGCCACACCCAGGCGGGCATTTCCACCAAGTTGAGAATGGGTCAGTCAGACGTCTGCCCCTGTCAGATTCCACAAAGGTAGCAGCAATAGAAACGGAATAAAAAAATATACACACAGCAATGTTTCTGTTGATTTCTGGCCCTGTTTGTTAAAAACTGATGTTTGAAAGCTGCAAAAACAGGACTGTGAGTGCTGCAATAATCTGATCAGCAGTCTGCATTAGTGAGGTCATGAACAAGGCTGAAATGTGTGGCAAACAGATCCAATATGATGCAAGCTAACATCTCTGCTCCTTACTGGTAAACAGTCAAACATCATCGTGGCAACCCGAGTTCAAATTCAAAGCAAAAAAGTACTTCTTTTGCATTGTGACAGAACAACCAAATGAAGTCAACAGATGGAACTATTTGCACATGATCTTCATATTCAGACCCACTTGTACATAATCTATATGTTCAGACCCACTTGCACATTACCTACATATTCAGACCCACTTTCACATTACCTACATATTCAGACCCACTTGTATATAATCTACATATTCAGACCCACTTGCATGTTACCTACATATTCAGACCCACTTGCACATTACCTACATATTCAGACCCACTTACACATTACCTACATATTCCGACCCACTTACACATTACCTACATATTCAGACCCACTTACACATTACCTACATATTCAGACCCACTTGCACATTACCTACATATTGAGACCCACTTACACATTACCTACATACTCAGACCCACTTACACATTACCTACGTATTCAGACCCACTTGCACATTACCTACATATTGAGACCCACTTACACATTACCTACATATTCAGACCCACTTACACATTACCTACATATTCAGACCCACTTGCACATTACAGACATATTCAGACCCACTTACACATTAAGCCCATTCTTAATTGGGCGAATGTTTCTTCACGAACCTAGTTGGAAGTATTTGGCAAAGCTATTTGGTTCTTAATTGGGCCAACTTTTCTTCGCGAACCTAGTTGGAAGTATTTGTCGAAGCTATATTCGGGGTCCAAAAACATTCGCTCAACATGTTCTGGGAACATTCACCCTATTGGACGATCACTGCCTCTGATTGGCTGAGAGCAGAGCTCTCCTGTGAATGAAGAAAAAACAAAAATAAAAATGGATGATGGTATCGCTAGGTTCTTCACTCGCTTCGGAGGGAATTTGTTTATTTGTTGACTTGTGGAAAGCGCAGCCTTGTTTCGGAGACCCAGAATGAGATAGTAGTTAGCTGAATTACCCTGTGAGGGATGATTAAAGTATACTGACTTGACCTGACTTGACTTTAGCCTACATTTTCGATCATGCTGTCTGCTGCGCGTCTGCCGCAAGTTCTGGCCGAAGCTTGCATCTCATTACAAGCCAGTTGAGAATGAAGTCAAGTTTGGACTGTCCGAACCATATTCGGCAAACTAAAAGTTCAATTAAGAATCGAATCATAGTTCGTCGAAGTGTCCAAAGTATGTTCGGGCGAACAAACATTTGCCCAGTTAAGAACGGGCTTTACCTACATATTCAGATCCACTTACACATTCCCTACATATTCAGACCCACTTACACATTACCTACATATTCAGACCCACTTGCACATTACCTACATATTCAGACCCACTTACAGTAGCTATCCAACAGCCAAAAATTGCTCTATGCCTCTGACTGAATGAAGTGTATCAAATTAAAGGGCTCTTGAAGCTGAATCCATCGCAGTTTATTTCACTCAAATCGGATCAATAGTTTGGGAGATATTAAAATTTTAAGTTCCACAAATCAGCTCAATATCGGGACAGTCCTTTACTATGACAATGAAGGATATGAAGGCAAAAGAGTGGACCTGTGGAAAGCAGCAATAATAAGTGTTTATGTACATAAAATCTGAATGATTCAAGTCATTGGTATCGGGGATGTTGGTGACCCAAATCACTTCACTGTCCTTCAGCTGCAACCTGATCAGGGATGTTGGTGACCCAAATCACTTCACTGTCCTTCAGCTGCAACCTGATCAGGGATGTTGCTGACCCAGATCACTTCACTGTCCTTCAGCTGCAACCTGATCAAGGATGTTGCTGACCCAGATCACTTCACTGTCCTTCAGCTGCAACCTGATCAGGGATGTTGCTGACCCAAAGGCAGTGTCACTTCTGTCCAGGCCAGTTGGTGGTCCAAATCTCTTTTCACTGACACACTATGGAGCTCCAGGGGCAAGCTGCAAAGGAACCAGAAGCAGACGCTGCTATTTGATGAGCTGAGAGTGGAGGCGGTGGCGCCTACCTTTGCAAGTAGGAGCAGAAGCGCAGACAGGCAGGCAGCACCATGTCCAGGTGTTGCTCACAGTCGGTGCCGGCTCGGTGCACGTCAACACACAGCTCCTGCCAGTACATGGCGCTCTCACACGTCAGCTTGTCTCTCGACACTACACACCTGCAACACACACCCCACACAACTGTAGCACACACCACACACACCAGTAATACACACCTGCAACACCCCACATACCCCCACACAACTGTAATACACACCACACACCTGCAACACCCCACATACCCCCCCCACACAACTGTAATACACACCACACACCTGCAACACCCCACATACCCCCCCACACAACTGTAATACACACCACACACCTGCAACACCCCACATACCCCCCCACACAACTGTAATACACACCACACACCTGCAACACCCCACATACCCCCCACACAACTGTAATACACACCACACACCTGCAACACCCCACATACCCCCCCACACAACTGTAATACACACCACACACCTGCAACACCCCACATACCCCCCCCACACAACTGTAATACACACCACACACCTGCAACACCCCACATACCCCCCCACACAACTGTAATACACACCACACACCTGCAACACCCCACATACCCCCCCACACAACTGTAATACACACCACACACCTGCAACACCCCACATACCCCCCCACACAACTGTAATACACCCCCCCCACACACACACACACACACAACTGTGGCACACACCACACACCTGCAACACACACCCCATACAACTTTAGCAAACACCACACACCTGCAACACATGCCTCACACATAACTGTAGCACACACCACATGCCTGCAACACACACAAACTGTAACACGCACCTGCAATACACACATACACAGTGACCACACACCTGCAACACACACCACATACCTATAACATACATACACCTGCAATACAGATCACACACCAGTTTACAGACAACATGCACCTGTAACACACCCCACACACCTGTAACAAACACCACAGAAGTATAACATGCATCTATAACAAACACATGTCTGTAACACACACCATACACCTGTAACGCATCACACCTGTAATACACATACTCATACATCATACACCTGTTACACACACCACATACATGTAGCACATGAATACAGATGTTACACAGATGTCACACAGATAATAATAATAAATAATTCTTATAAAGCGCTGTTCTTTAACCAGAGTTAAACTCACTGCACTGTACAAGATGTTACACAAACTTACAAACAAAACAGTTTGGCACTTTTTGATGTCACAGTCCCACTCCCAGTTGATAATCTCTACATATCACAGTCCCTGGCAATCATTTCATACCTGAACAGTCCACACCAAGATTCACTGCCAGTTAGAACACCCCCCCCCCCCCCACAGTTACATAACATTGGCAATCAGCCCCCCCCCCCAACAAAAACTAACAACCAGCAACTCCCCACCCACCCCAGTCTCAGTTATGTAACTATGTGTATGCACAGAGAGACTGACTGGTCATCCAGCAGGTTGAAGTGAGCAATAAGGTCAGTGATGGGCGAGTCATTGAAGAGGTGTTGCAGCATCTGCTGGCAGACCTGGGTGGAGTTCTCCACATCCAGGCTGTACAGCAGGTCCAGTGCGTTGCCCTCAAAACCACGCAGCCAGCTCTGCAGCAACTTGCTGCTGCAGACCATCTTCACACTCTCTGCACACACAGCACACACTGTACTCTATGCACTCTGTACACACTACACACTGTACTCATAGCACACTACACTATGTACACACTATTCACAACACACTGTGCACACTCTGTAGACCCCAAACACTCTGTACACACTACACATTGTGTGCATAGTGAAACTGAAGCAGGATTACCACCTTGTTGCTGCTGCTGTTTTCGGGCAGATTTGGATTAATACCAAATTAAACTTCACGCAAGCAAAGATGAAACATGAAGGCAGCAAGTCATTCCTGTTCTGACAGTTCTATCTGCCAGTCATTTGTTACAGCACAATTCCTTCCGCAGTGATTCAAGTGGAGAAAACATTCACCACTATGTAACGCATTCAAGCTAACTCCACTGTGCTACAAGTGAAGAAAAAATCATTGCTACATAATGCATTGTAGCTATCTTCACTGTGCTACAACTGCACAAGTAAAGACAAAATTCATCGCTATGTAATAGATTATAGCTATTAAGCTATGTCCACTGTGCTACAAGTGAAGAAAAAATTAATCACTTTGTAATGGACTATGGCTATGTCCATTGTGCTACAAGTGAAGAAAACAGTTCATCACCACTTCAGCGTGAACAGAATGTGTTGTACGTCCACTGTGCTACAAGTGAAGAAAACAGTTCATCACCACTTCAGCGTGAACAGAATGTGTTGTACGTCCACTGTGCTACAAGTGAAGAAAACAGTTCATCACCACTTCAGCGTGAACAGAATGTGTTGTACATCCACTGTGCTACAAGTGAAGAAAACAGTTCATCACCACTTCAGCATGAACAGAATTTGTACGTCCATTGTGCTACAAGTGAAGAAAAAATGTATCATTACGTAATGGATCATAGCTATGTCCGCTGTTCTATTGCAGAAAGACAAACTTCTGCCATGACACGAATACACCACTGAACAAGGGCTGCAGTCTGAAGACAAAACCTCACTGCAATGACAGTAATGGTAAATACACCACTGAACAAGGGCTGCAGTCTGAAGACAAAACCTCACTGCAATGACAGTAATGGTAAATACACCATTGAACAAGGGCTGCAGTCTGAAGACAAAACCTCAGCCATGACACTAATATGACACTACAGCTGCAGTCTGAAGACAAAACCTCAGCCATGACACTAATATGACACTACAGCTGCAGTCTGAAGACAAAACAACCATGACACTAATATGACACTACAGCTGCAGTCTGAACACAAAACAACCATGACACTAATATGACACTACAGCTGCAGTCTGAAGACAAAACCTCAGCCATGACACTAATATGACACTACAGCTGCAGTCTGAAGACAAAACCTCAGCCATGACACTAATATGACACTACAGCTGCAGTCTGAAGACAAAACAACCATGACACTAATATGACACTACAGCTGCAGTCTGAACACAAAACAACCATGACACTAATATGACACTACAGCTGCAGTCTGAAGACAAAACCTCAGCCATGACACTAATATGACACTACAGCTGCAGTCTGAAGACAAAACCTCAGCCATGACACTAATATGACACTACAGCTGCAGTCTGAAGACAAAACCTCAGCCATGACACTAATATGACACTACAGCTGCAGTCTGAAGACAAAACAACCATGACACTAATATGACACTACAGCTGCAGTCTGAACACAAAACAACCATGACACTAATATGACACTACAGCTGCAGTCTGAAGACAAAACCTCAGCCATGACACTAATATGACACTACAGCTGCAGTCTGAAGACAAAACCTCAGCCATGACACTAATATGACACTACAGCTGCAGTCTGAAGACAAAACTGCCATGACACTAGTATACCACTGAGCTAGGGCTGCAGCCTGAAATACCTTCATACACTCACAGATACACCCAGCAGTGAGTTGGCTGCAGCCTGAAATACCTTCATACACTCACAGATACACCCAGCAGTGAGTTGGCTGCAGCCTGAAATACCTTCATACACTCACAGATACACCCAGCAGTGAGTTCTGTCACACATTTACAGATAACTGAGCTGCAAGTTGTCACACATTTACAGTACACTGAGCTGTGAGTTCTATCTTTTAGTACACTGAGCTGCAAACTTTTGAGAACACAGACGACTTCATTTTCTATTCCTGCATCTTATCTGCCTTGATTTTATTCCTTTTGCTGTGGTTTGCTGATTGTGTGAGTGTTGTGTGAGGCGACCAACCTGCGGTTTGCTGATTGTGTGAGTGTTGTGCGAGGTCACCAACCTGCAGTTTGCTGATTGTGTGAGTGTTGTGCGAGGTCACCAACCTGCGGTTTGCTGATTGTGTGAGTGTTGTGCGAGGTCACCAACCTGCGGTTTGCTGATTGTGTGAGTGTTGTGCGAGGTCACCAACCTGCGGTTTGCTGATTGTGTGAGTGTTGTGCGAGGTCACCAACCTGCGGTTTGCTGATTGTGTGAGTGTTGTGCGAGGTCACCAACCTGCGGTTTGCTGATTGTGTGAGTGTTGTGCGAGGTCACCAACCTGCGGTTTGCTGATTGTGTGAGTGTTGTGCGAGGTCACCAACCTGCGGTTTGCTGATTGTGTGAGTGTTGTGCGAGGTCACCAACCTGCGGTTTGCTGATTGTGTGAGTGTTGTGCGAGGTCACCAACCTGCGGTTTGCTGATTGTGTGAGTGTTGTGCGAGGTCACCAACCTGCGGTTTGCTGATTGTGTGAGTGTTGTGCGAGGTCACCAACCTGCGGTTTGCTGATTGTGTGAGTGTTGTGCGAGGTCACCAACCTGCGGTTTGCTGATTGTGTGAGTGTTGTGCGAGGTCACCAACCTGCGGTTTGCTGATTGTGTGAGTGTTGTGCAAGGTCACCAACCTGCGGTTTGCTGATTGTGTGAGTGTTGTGCAAGGTCACCAACCTGCGGTTTGCTGATTGTGTGAGTGTTGTGCAAGGTCACCAACCTGCCCTGTCATTCAGTCCCTGCTGCAGAAGCTCCACACGCTGGCCAATGCTCAGAGCCTTCATGGGGATTTTCTCTGCAATCACAGTGAAGGCTGCTTGCCGCAAGCTGTCTTTCACATCCCGGGTGCGTTCCAAAATGGCTGACAGTGTCTTGCGACAGGGGGCGATGTGTGATACAATCATCTTCCTCACCTCTGGGTTGGGGTCTGAGGTCATGAGGAAAATGTAGGCTGCAACAGGTCATACACCATCACATTCTACTGCCACTACAACTGCTGTGTTCTCAACAAGTTACTACTATACATAATAAGCATTCTGTGAGAAGTACCAGTGTATGCTGAGCAATACTCTATACATGATGAGCATTCTGTGAGAAGTACCAGTGTATGCTGAGCAATACTCTATACATGATGAGCATTCTGTGAGAAGTACCAGTGTATGCTGAGCAATACTCTATACATGATGAGCATTCTGTGAGAAGTACCAGTGTATGCTGAGCAATACTCTATACATGAGCATTCTATAGGTAAATGCTGATGTACACTGAATTCTCCATATACAATGAGCATTCTCTGAATAATTGTAGATGTGTACTGAGTGGTAAAGCTTGGAAGAATAGAACCTAGATAACTTTTGTTGTTGTTGACTACTTTACCAGTGTACTGTGGTAACATCAAGGAAATTTTGATACTTAATTTTGCAAGGTGAATGACTCACTATATTCTGTTGACCTGAGATCAAATCTTCTTCAAAGGGACACTGGCTTAACACCAGATCTCGAAGACCAAAACTAAAAGTGCTCAACATGTTCAAAATCCGGGTGGGTCTGTGGAAGGGGAATTGCATTGTTGATGGCTTGAAAGAAGAGCAACAAACCTTTAAAGTTTAATATTTGTACACTCTCACTGCAAACCTCTTCATGGATCAAGGTCATCCAAACCAGTGTGAACATGCAGTCAGTTAGGCTCTCCACACTACAGTCAATGCCAGACAAGAGAAAATGACAGCAAAAACCTTGATTGTATGTGATTTTCTTACACAGCACGCCAGGTATCAACAACTTTGTGAATTTCATATATATAGACATGTAAACTTGACCTTTTGTGGCACGTCTGATAAACACAACTGTATGCTCTTTACCAATGAAATGAAGTTCTCAGCAGTGAGAAGCCTTTAGGAAGGATCACCGAGGAACAGAAGTGACAGGACAGTGTTCTCCAGCACTGTGATGTGTGTCCACATGCACAAAGCCTACTATTGTACTAACAATGCCACTGTGGCATCTTCTGCAAATGAAAGAGAAGGCGAATCTGCAAGTAGCACCTTCAGTTTCCAGGAATTGGTGTGTAAGTGGCGGAATGAAGGACAATGTCATCTGTTACACTGTGCACTCCTATGATTCACCTTCAATAACAGGAACAGGTGTGCAATCACCTCTGAGAGCAGAACAGGTGTTACCTGTTGCGTTGTTCAAATTCAATCTCACCTTTGATGACAGGGCAGGTGTTACCTGTTGCATCATGCAATACAATGACTCACCTTTGATGACAGGGCAGATGTTACCTGTTGCATCCTGCAGTACCATGACTCACCTTTGATGACAGGGCAGGTGTTACCTGTTGCATCGTGTAATACAATGACTCACCTTTGATGACAGGGCAGGTGTTACCTGTTGCATCGTGCAATACCATGAGTCACCTTTGATGACAGGACAGGTGTGCAATACCATAACTCACCTTTGATGACAGGACAGGTGTGCAATACCATAACTCACCTTTGATGACAGGACAGGTGTCGTCAGTTGGATCCTGCAGTCGTACAAGGGCCAGGACAGCATGGACACGCACCATGGCTGCCTTGTCACGCAGTCGCTCAAGCATGCAGTGGAACACCCGCTCATACAGTGCATCTTCAATGGTGGCCTCATCTCCCAGGTTGCCTAGCAACTTGGTGACCAGTTGACATACTCGGAATCGCACTGCACGATCTTTGGCATTGTGATGCTGCAACATTTAACTATTAATGTCAATTATTTTTTCTACCAAATGCATATTGAGAATAGTTCCCCTTGTCTCTCTTCAGAAACTGGACTTTGGGGCACAAGAAGAACTTACAAAACAAACACGTCAACTACAAATAACCACATAAAACTGCAACAACAACAAAAGAAAGGTAATCAGATAAAGCCGTGCAAGCCTTGATAGTGAGTTGTGTTCATTATTTGGCCAGGTTTGGGATTTTAATCCTGAGGTGACCCTGTGTGGTTGACAGGACATCAAAATCCAGTTTGTACTTTGGCTTATTTAGGCATGCCATGAAATATCCATTTGAAAACCCATGCCTTGCCATTGTGCGCATGGGCACTCATGGAAAAGCCCACTGTTTACTGATCTGCACAATCACACTTGTGTTTTCTGGCACCAGGTTTTAAAACAAAGTGGCATTTGGGACAGGGTCAGCACTATGAAAGGGGCCATCAGTGGGACAGGGTCAGCACTGTGAACAGGCCAGCAGTGGGACAGTGTTGGCACTGTGAATGTGTCATCTGTGGGACAGGGTCAGCACTGTGAATGGGCCATCAGTGGGACAGCATCAGCACTGTGAATGGGCTGTAAGTGGGACAGGTTCATCAGTGGGACAGGGTCAGCAGTATGAATGGGCCATCAGTGGGACAGGGTCACCTCAGCTACTAACTGGGGAGTTGCTGGTGAACAAACAATGCACTTCTCTTCCTACCACTATGACAAACCCATGGCGTGGCATGCTGGACAGTAGTATTGAACTTCTACGCAGCGTGAACTGCAGGAGACCCACCTGAAGCAGGAAGTCAAAGAGTCGCTGCAGCAGCGGGTTGCACTCAGCCTCCGACTCCTGCTGCTCCCCGATCTCTGCCCCCCGCCTGCTGGACAGGGAGGTGGTGAACTTGGCTATGAAGTCAATGGTGCGTTCCACGGTTGGCTCTCGGTTGTACACCACCATGGGGAACTTGATCAGCTGCTCAAACTCTGCCCAGAAGGCATCCTCCCCCATCTGAAGGCAGACAGCGTCAAAAAGGTAGTTAGTTCTTGGACTTTAACGTCCATCAACCACACAGGGAGATGCAAGATCAGCTGTGAACGATACAAGATCAGCAGTGAACTAGACAAGATCAGCAGTGAACTAGAGATGAGATGAACACAGAACAATGAACAGGATGAGATCAGCAGAAAATTAGACAAGATGAGCAATGAACTAGACATGAGAACTCAAAAACCCTAATACTCAACTCTCAAGGATAGTCACATTAAATCCATTTGGACTTATCTAACAGCCAGTAAGCTAGAAATGAGATCATCAGTGAGCTGGATGAGATCATCAGTGAGCTGGATGAGATCATCAGTTAGCTGGATGAGATAAATGAGCTGGATGAGATCATCACTGAGATGGATGAGATCAGCAGTGAGCTGAATGAGATCAGCAGTGAGCCAGGTGTGATCAGCAGTGAGCTGGTATAGTGGATGAGATTAGCAGCAAACTAAGGGAGATAAGCAGCAGTACTCACAGTGTTATAGATTTTCCTCAGGACCTTGATCAGCTTGGTATGACAATGCATACCTGCCTGGCACTGCAGCAGCACATCTTTGGCAGTCAGCGTCTGTGTCATTTTGCTCATCAGTGTCACTGTCACTCTCTTTCTACAGCAACAAAAAAAAGGACAAAGTGTCAAAATGTTAATTTTCCCATCAAGTGTTGTACATGTATGTAACTTTCCTTCTTTCTCTAGTCCTCTTCTAAGATCCTGGTGTAGTGCCTTTATGTGACCAGAGGCCATCGTATACTGGGTTGACCATTATTATTAATGCTATACTGGCGCAGCCCACTATGTGATGGCTTGTCAAAGTGAAAACCCTGATTGTCTCCTTGCTGCTTTTCCACCACAGGCACATGACACACAAGCTCTCTTTTGCAGTATGTAATGATGTGCATGTACATGTGTGCTTGTCAAAGTGAAAACCCTGATTGTCTCCTTGCTACTTTTCCACCACAGGCACATGACACACAAGCTCTCTTTTGCAGTATGTAATGATGTGCATGTACATGTGTGCTTGTCAAAGTGAAAACCCTGATTGTCTCCTTGCTACTTTTCCACCACAGGCACATGACACACAAGCTCTCTTTTGCAGTATGTAATGATGTGCATGTACATGTGTGTGTGTGGAGAGAGAGAGAGGTGGGGGAGAACACACATGTTATACACTTTTATTTGGTGATCATTGTGGTACAGTTTACTTCAAGTTCAACAAACGGCAACCATACATTTTCTCATGATGATTGGGGTAACTATGTCACAAACAGCTGATATATATAAATGGTCATTTCATATTTTATATATATAATATGAAATGACCATTTGCCAACAGGTACACACATCTTTTACTAGTGTTTTGGAGTCTTTTCTAGGTCTCCCCATTTTTTACCTTCTACTTCTACTGAGTGGAGTTACCCTTGTCTAGCAGTTTATAAAGCCATAAAGGGTATCTTCAGTATCCTTTTCTCCCCCCCCCCCCCCCTCCACTTTTCTTGAGGGCAAACCACAGGCACACAGAGAGAGGGAGGAATCTGCAATCAAGACAGAAGCGCTGCAGTTTAATCAGATTTAGAATAGTGTGTCTGGGATCCCCATTTTTGTGCGATTACTTTATCCATCAAATCTTAAATCTGGGAGATCATGCAAAGGAAAAGAAAAAGGCCACTCCCACTCCAAGCTGGGAGTAATTGCTGTTACTCACTTCTGTGTCAGTAACTTAGTGAACATTAATCATTATAGATTTATCTAGTGCTGTTACTCACTTACTGTGTCAGTAACTTAGTGAACATTATAGATTTATCTAGTGCTGATACTCACTTACTGTGTCAGTAACTTAGACTTACTGAACTTTAAGATTTATCTAGTGCTGGTACTCACTGTGTTAGTAACTTAGTGAACATTAGTTATTATAGATTTATCTAAACTTTCTTCAGATTTCTGCACTTATATGTTTATTAATATTATATTATGAACTTGCCACTGCTTTGACAATACAGCATCCTAGTGGTCTCCACTTTTTTCATGTCTTGTTGGCGCAGATGCTGAAACCAATGAAAGTTCACTGAACTCAGTATAAATTTGTTTTTCTCACATATGCTTAATTGTTAAACCATAAGAATTAAGATTACCACTGATCACTTATGTGCAAACAGCACTTCACTGTTAAGCTGTCTTGGCACAGATAACCTGGTCAAATTCCCTTAGCCATGCACTCCCATAGAGTACAACACTGTGAACTACAGGTTTTGCTTTTTGTTGTAGGCCTACCCAATTTGGGTTTGCTTGGTTGAGTCAAAGCACTGGTGAGTCTTCAGGATGGTTTTGCTTTTGTTTCAGTGCATGAATTAGCCTTCAGTGGCAGTGTAAACTGTAATAAATGCACACGCAACAGTCACTTACACTGTAGTGTTACAGCTCATGTGACTGGATAAAGTGAAAGGCATCAACATCTTCTTTCAAGCAAGCCTTAAAAACTCATCTCTTCAAATCTGCATATAATCCCCCCCCCCCCCCCCCCCCCCAGCCTGTGTGTGTGTGTATGCAATATCCCACTGTACATTTTTGTGTTTGCTGTATATCTACTTGTATCATATATGTGTGCTAAAATCAGTATGGTCATGTTTGGTTACTGACAACTTTGGTTTATTTAGTGAAATTGCTGTATGCAAATTTTTGCATGGTTGGTGGTTGTATGGCCTGAAACCTTTTTATTTTGTCCATTGTATGTGTTTATACATTTTTCTGCAGCTGTTTGTACGGCGCATTGTGCCCTAGATCTTGCTAGGGATCATGCGCCATAGAAACGTTAATTATTATTAAATGAACGCTGATAAGACATTTTATTTTTTGTCACCGATTCATAACATTAAGACATCTGACACTGTGTCAGAGCGTGTGACCTAGCTGTTTTAGTGGTTACAAGTGCCAATGCAGCTTCAAAAATGAGCTGCATTGTTATGTTGGGTTGTTTGTTTCGGTGAAAAATGAGTGGTCATATCACCTACTTTAAATATTCACTCCTTAATTGCTTAATACGGATTTTTTTTTTAATCAATGTATAAGTTTCATGTGTACACAGGGTGAAAATCTGTAGGGTCAATATGAGGTCCCTGTAACAGAAAAGCTGAAATGCACAGACTGCTTTTTTTTTTTAGGAGCCCTGTTTTTCTGTGATCATCAGACTCAGAGAAGCACTTTAGTTATTTACAATGTACAACATTGTCAACAACAACAACAAAAAGACAGCACAGTTCGCCAGTGATTGGTATTTCGTGTGGGCCCGGGGGCACAATGAGTGAGTCACTGGGTGTGTTGTTTTGTGGCTTTTGAGTGGAATCGACATTTACTGATTTAGTGTCTACAGAGTACAAGGCTACTTATCAGTTATATATCTATATATACTATACAGATATATAGATTTAGGGACTTGGCAGTAGGCCTCGCAGCCTTTTTACATACCTTCTTATTGTTTTAATTTTAATTTTGGTCTGCTTCTGCATGCTTCAATTTTCCTATTGCATTAGCCATTACTCATCATAATAAAAAACTAATAAATTTGGATCTTGGTCAAGAAGACTTTTAACCTGGATAATAACTTAATACAACAATAATAGATGGTGCTTTTTTAGTACATGGTAAAAGTGAATTCCATTTCCAGGTTGGTGCAACTCTATAGCTAAAGGCAAACTTCCTGGTTTTAGTAAAATGTATATGTATATAGTTTGTGATCAGAATTTCTACTTCTAGTGCTATCATTATATCAAGTTTAGTAGTGGTAAAGAAATCTTCAAGTTCAAAATCAAATTTAAAATCATCAATTCCATTAATTATTTTAAATACTAGGATAAGGTCACCTCTATATTTTCTATAAAGTAGGGAGTTTTAATTGCCTCAGCCTTTCTTTATAATCAAGATCTTTTAACGCAGGTATTAACTTGGTAGCGCTTCTCTGAACTTTCTCGATAGCAACTGATTGTTGGAATTGTGGAAACCATACTATTACTAATATTACTATATTACTGTATTCCAGGCGTGGCCTACCAATGATTTGTAAAGATTTCTCCATCTATGAAAGTAAATGTTCTTCTATATATACCAATCATACTGTTAGCCTTGTTAATAGAATTTTGAATATGACCATTATGAATATGATGAGCATCGAATCAAATGAAAGATATTTATCGAAAATAACACCTAGATCCTTCTCCTCTTCGCATTTTGCTATTTGTCATAAGTTTATCCTCACTTAATTTCATTTTATAGTCTATTTCCTGGTTGTTTTTACCTATGTGCAAAATTTTACATTTAGTAACATTAAAATATAAATTCCACAAATCTGACCCTTTCTGTAGCCTGATGTCCACCCGCATTATCAGTTGAATCATAAATTTTTGTATCATCAGTAAAGACTTTACAACAGCTTTGAACACAATCGGGCAAGTCATTTATAAAAACTGTAAATAGTATAGGACCTAAAACGCTTCTCTGGGGGATGCTGTCATTGACATTGGTGAGTTATGCTCGAGTGTGCTCGATGGAAATTGGAAATTGCTCAATGGAAATTGCTGCCTACGTGTATGAGGTGACAGACTGGAAAAGGCTGTCATACATCGGGTTGACTGTTATAATAACCTATATGTATACCGGTGCAACCCAGTATAAGATATTTACTCTCAGTCTGCGCTTGTTGTTAGTGTTGCCTAGATATCAATATATGAATTATGATCTCATAGTTATATCGGGCGCACCAGTATAACTTCTATAACAGTATAAGATCTCATATCGGCGCTTGCGCCGATATATATATCGGGCTGTTTCACATATCTGTTCGTAACATCCACACTCCGATGCTAGTAACAGTAATTTATTTAACGTCGGCAAATACTGTCAATTGGAAAGAAAAGCAGGCAAGGCGCGAACCTCTTAATAAAAGAGTCTTATTGTTAACACCTAGTTTTAAATCATGTCCAAATTTTATGGCGACAGGTCTCAAATAAGCAAACCATTTCCAAACAACTTTCAAAGCGAGCAATTATATTTGGTTATTTTTAACTTTGCAGACCAACATTACAGAACGATCAAGTGATACAAACCCCTTTCAATGGTTTTGGCAACATGAAAACATTCAAAATTTCCGCTTACGCTAGCGATATCCGGTCACGTGATTTCTCAACTTCTGGCTTCCGTTGTTTCATGGGAGGTAAATCTGTCGACTTGTTCGAAGCGACTGAAAAGCTTCAGAGGCATGTTGGACCCGAAAAGTTGCTGAACATTGTTGAATTGTTTTACTTTTTCTTTTTGTTTTACACATCCTGCGAATAGACCGGAATGAAAGGTTCCGTGATACTAAAATCACATGGAAAGATCACCGAAAGATAAAGACTTTTTACACTATGTACAGCACTTTCCATAGCAGACGACCAATTTTACGGACAGTGTGGAGAGATATGTGCCAGCACCGTCAAGAAATCAGTCAGTGGGTTCCGGTTCATTGGCTTTGCCCACGATGATTACCATTCTGGGCAGTAGGCTTACAGTGATTTTGCTGTGCTGAAGTAAAAAAAACTTTCAGGTTGTGATGCATTCTGGTACATACCATGAACAATTTTATTGCATCTGACTGATTGGGCAGCATTGGGTGCAAGTGAAAATTGCGTGAACAGTAAGTGTAATCATGAAACTATTGAAAGCATTCATGTATCCCGGCGAGGTTACCGAGGTTAGAGATTATACCCAGAGACTGTTAGATTGAAATTTAAACAGACGTTGGCATGTCTGACATGATCACACCTTTCATACAATTTGTTTTTTGTTGCTGCTGTTTCAAAAGCAGTTCAGACACTCACAGTCTTAGAGTTCTTGTGAAGTGTGTGTGTGTGTGTGTGTGTGTGTGTGTGTGTGTGTGTGTGTGTGTGTGTATGTGTGTGTGTGAACGTGGCTCCCACAAAAGCTGAGTGGACAGAAAGCTTTTTATGCTTGTTTTTTATTGACAGATCTATAAGATTAAGAGTGAGCCATCTTTTTGGCTATGAATTTGAATGCCAGCATCATCTGTGTGGAAAATTTGTGGGCATCCTGCAAATGAATGTGAACTGTGATCTGAGAAAAAGAAGGGGAAAAAATCTGGGATCATGTGTGTGTGTGTGTGTGTGTGTGTGTGTGTGTGTGTGTGTGTGTGTGTGTGTGACTGTGTGTGGATCAAGAAAGAGAGAGCAAATCTGTGTACTATTAATAGTATCATAAGCTGTTTACTATTTTTGTTGTTGTTGTTTCTCCAGAGAACATGAATATCGGAGAGGATCTCAGAACCAGCTTCCTTACAAAACACAGAGTTCCCCATCATTCCTCCTAGCAGGACACACATGTCATCATCTAGCATTATGCCTCGCTTAAAATTCAAGCGAATCTCAGTCATTCTTGTGACAGTCTGCTTTGGATACTGGATTATATTGTACTGGACTTCCATTGGCTTTGGCCGCACTGGAGGTGCTAAGCGTCGCTTCAGGCATCGGCCGGATGGCTTGGTACAGTCACAGCAGCTCAGTGTGGACACTAGTTTGTTGGTGCCTGCGGAGCCTGCTGTATACAGCTCAGAGTATCTCACACAACTTGGCACAGTCGTTACACCTGATGACCAAAGAAAATATGATGAAGGTAATGTTTTTTGCATTCTTGTTTGACATTCATTTCTAAGCTGCTTTCACTAATTTCAGGGATTGGCTCAGAGCTTGTCTACAGTCAATTACAAGTACAACTAGTAATAAGTACTACAAATGTACAATTTGTCAATTAGGTCTCATGAGTCATGACCAGTCAAGCTGGAAAAGTGATCCATGGTCTTGGAAAATCAGTAGGTCACTAGTCGGTCATCAGCCAGGTCACTAGCTTGCCACTTCATGTTACTTGAAGTTGTATGGCAAAATCAGGTCTGGACTTGGTTTTCATTGTGGAAAAGCCCATGTGTTGTACACTCCACCCGGTCTGTCAGAAGTTTCCCCAATGTTGCCTTTGAAAGAGTTCCAATGTTGTCTGATTGACGATGGCCCTGACTCACTCTTCAAGGAACACTGTTGAGCACTTCTTCTTTCCATGCCTCTCTCCTGGCAGTCAGTGCTGTGATGCCCTTGGCTTTGCACCCACAGGTAGACACACAAGCTGCTTGTGATGGCTGCTTTCCCCACCAGTCAATCTGTTCAGTCATTTCCCTTTACCCTGGTTTGTCCAGGGCAGTACACCTACAGGAGTTTTTAAAGGTGGATGTCAACCATTGTGGGGGTCATGGACACATTCCAGTCTGGGCTTCCCATTCCACTTTTCATCCCTCTCTCTCTCTCTCTCTCTCTCTCTGTTTCTGTTTTGTCATTCTCTGAGTCTTCACATCAGTTTGTGTTTTAAGGATTTCATAATTTATTCTGTCAGTTCTGAGTACATGACTATTCTATTTGTGTGTATGATGTGTACGCAGGTTTTCATCATCATTCCTTCAATCAGCACGTCAGTGACAAGCTGTCCTTCATCCGCCCTATTCCAGACTCCAGAAACCAAATGTAAGTAGTAGTCACTGTAACTCAGTGACCAGTATTCCCAGTCAGTAAGTAACTTGGTGGTCAGTAACTCAATAAAAGAGCCTCTGCTAGACCAGCATATGCCAGGTTTTGGTGGTAACTGTTCTCCTTGCACTGGTAACAAATACAGTCAGCAGTACCATACCTGTAGCGGCTGAAACTGAGCGCTTTCTGGGACAGTAAAGTGACTTGTTGGAGACAGTCTGTAGCCTAGGTTCAGAAGCAAGTGGAAGCTCTGGTTAAACATCATTTCAGGTGTTGATCCACAAGCAAAATGGTGAGTGCTCACTGTCAGTGTGTCACACCAGACGCCATACACATCACATGCTAGAAGCGAAAACTACAAAGCTTTCACTGCCAGCACCCCTTCCACCCCATTCCCCTGAATGGACAGGTCCCAAGGCATGTGTGCTGACTGCAAGATACCAGACTGTTCCATTTCTGTTTGGATAAAAAAAAAAAAGTATCAGTTTAGCTGTACGGTTTTCCCCAGTCCGTTTTCTAGTTCTATCTGCGTCAGTATGGTGCAACGAAGTATTATAGTCGGTTTTGTTCTTTTTTTCTCACCCTGTGCTGACTGAATCATCAGTATCATCATCTGCTTCAAATGAAGAAACCATTGATACAACTGAGAAAACCATCACAACCACCATCTGTTATTTGTGTTATTAAGCAACCAAAGATAAAGCAGTACAACAATGCCTGACAGATTTTCCATAGAATGGCATGAAGATGACACTGACACTGGAAAGTCCAGCGTCTCAGCATGACTTTCATTTTTGCAAACCATGTTGTGCCAAGATGTAGACTGGAGTGGTGAAGAAAAGAGTTATTTGAAAAAGAGGAAGAAGCGTGACCACTGCAGAAACCCAGGCACATTATTACCTAGGCCTAATTAATGTTGACTGTTCCAGCTGACTGAGGGTTGGTACCAGAATTATTTTTGTTGCCAGTACTGCGTACCAGTAGTCTCAACAGTCTAGCAGAGGCTCAGCAGTAGTCAGTACCTTAGTAGTCAGTCAGAAAGTGGGCAGTAAAGGGTGAGTGTGTGTTTAATTTATGTTGCAGTTTTCTTGGACACCAGAAATTAGATCTATAGATACATGTAATGTGTGGCTTTGCATGGTTTGACTGTATTAGTTGTAAATACCACTTTCAGTGACCTTGATCTTACTCAAAGTCACAGTGAACAGTTAAAACACAACAATGCTAGTTGCTACACAGTCATAACCTATACTGACTCACTGAGCTTTACTTTTCCCGACCAGATCTGGTAACAGTGATCAAATTTCAAGCTCAGTCACAGGTTTATTATGCTGATTTTTATTCAAACCAGTTAAAATGATGTACAACAGTGTAATAGTAATGATTGATATTGACATGGTCACCAGGATAACACTTTAACTACTAGGACTGAATTAGTGAACATTCATGTTACTGTTAGCAATTATGGATGATAACTGATATTGAGAATGATACTAGCTACATAGTTAGCTGAATCCAGTACAGCTTTGATGCACACATCACCATCAAGTGTCATGACTGGCCTGCTGCTTACTCTGCCTGTCTGTTGCTAGTGGTCTCTTGTGGGGTTTGGCATGAGGTGGTGGCAGTGTGTGTGTGGTGCTTGTTAGGGTGGTCTCTTTTGGAGTTTGGCATGAGGTGGTGGCAGTGTGTGTGTGGTGCTTGTTAGGGTGGTCTCTTGTGGGGTTTGGCATGAGGTGGTGGCAGTGTGTGTGTGTGGTGCTTGTTAGGGTGGTCTCTTGTGGGGTTTGGCATGAGGTGGTGGCAGTGTGTGTGTGGTGCTTGTTAGGGTGGTCTCTTTTGGAGTTTGGCATGAGGTGGTGGCAGTGTGTGTGTGGTGCTTGTTAGGGTGGTCTCTTGTGGGGTTTGGCATGAGGTGGTGGCAGTGTGTGTGTGTGGTGCTTGTTAGGGTGGTCTCTTGTGGGGTTTGGCATGAGGTGGTGGCAGTGTGTGTGTGGTGCTTGTTAGGGTGGTCTCTTGTGGGGTTTGGCATGAGGTGGTGGCAGTGTGTGTGTGTGGTGCTTGTTAGGGTGGTCTCTTGTGGGGTTTGGCATGAGGTGGTGGTAATGTGTGTGGTGCTTGTTGCTAGTGGTCTCTTGTGGGGTTCGGCATGAGGTGGTGGCAGTGAGTGTGTGGTGCTTGTTAGGGTGGTCTCTTGTGGGGTGTGGCATGAGGTGGTGGTAATGTGTGTGGTGCTTGATTATGGCTTGTGGCTGGTCAGTCAGTACAGAGAAAACAAAACAACTTGATTTCTGTTGGCACAGTGAAAACCAAACACAACTTGATTTCTGTCAGTGTACAGCAGTGAAAACCAAACACAACTTGATTTCTGTCAGTGTACAGCAGTGAAAACCAAACACAGCTTGATTTCTGTCAGTGTATGGCAGTGAACACCAAACCCAACTTGATTTCTGTCAGTGTATGGCAGTGAAAACCAAACGCAATTTGATTTCTGTCAGTTTAGTTAAAATCAAACACAATTTGATTTCTGTCAGAGTGCAGCAGTAAAAACCAAACACAGCTTGATTTCTATCAGTGTACAGCAGTGAAAAAACAAACACAACTTGATTTATGTCAGCACAGTGAAAAACACAGCTTGATTTCTGTCAGTGGCACACTTTAAAAGTAAGCTGAAGTGATGAAGCATCACAGACCCTGTTGATAGAAATGGACTAAAAAGATATTTTATACATTTATATTGTGACTAATGGACTAAAAAGATATTTTATACGTTTATATTGTGACTGCATAACATTGAGTGCTGCCATTTTGTGCCAGCAGTCTGTGTCACATAGCATTAGCAACCCTGTGAACAAGGCAGGCATGTGTGGCAAAAGTATCAGTTACATCACAAGCCTAGTGTTTCTGAAGGTGGTGGGTATTTTGCCTGCACATTGTCTGGTCATGTATTAGACTGCTTGTCTCCACTGACAGCCCATTGCATTGTCAGCAGATGTTGTCGTCTTCAAATTTATTTTACATTATTTAACAGTGAAAACTGACAGAAGGCCTTTTAAAGCAACCTCTAAAATGGAAACTGTTCACACAAATGTGAATATATGCAGCCTTTTGCAGCCCATGAAAGTAAAAACCCTCTGTTTTATTTTCCTAAGCATGCTGTGACCCTGTCATTTGTGTGTACATCTAATAGGAATGTAAGTATGCTGTGTTCCCTGTCATTTGTGTATACATCTAATAGGAATGTAAGTATGCTGTGTTCCCTGTCATTTGTGTATACATCTGTCTAATAGGAATTTAAGTATGCTGTGTTCCCTGTCATTTGTGTATACATATAATAGGAATTTAAGTATGCTGTGTTCCCTGTCATTTGTGTATACATATAATAGGAATTTAAGTATGCTGTGTTCCCTATCCTTCTCAGGCTCAAGACTTTTTGGCAGACACTGAACTGCGTGCAGATGGAAGGGAAAGAAAAAGTTTAACTCAGGCACTGCCTCTGACAAACACTGAACTGTGTGCAGATGGAAGGGAAAGAAAAAGTTTAACTCAGGCACTGACACTGACAAACACTGAACTGTGTGCAGATGGAAGGGAAAGAAAAAGTTTAACTCAGGCACTGACACTGACAAACACTGAACTGTGTGCAGATGGAAGGGAAAGAAAAAGTTTAACTCAGGCACTGACACTGACAAACACTGAACTGTGTGCAGATGGAAGGGAAAGAAAAAGTTTAACTCAGGCACTGACACTGACAAACACTGAACTGTGTGCAGATGGAAGGGAAAGAAAAAGTTTAACTCAGGCACTGACACTGACAAACACTGAACTGTGTGCAGATGGAAGGGACAGAAAAAGTTTAACTCAGGCACTGACACTGACACTTAAAGTGACAGACACTGAGCAGTGTGCAGATGGAAGGGAAACAAACAACAGCCCCTTTCTTACCCAGCGGTCTGCTGCCAACCTCAAGACCTAAGCCAGATTAAGTCTCGCCTGCTGTGTAAACACAGTGGCACTACCGTGAGGCGGGCTGGGCAAGACCACTGAGTAGCCAGTCTTGGATGTTGAGCTGCCTGTGACACTGTCCCACACTGCCTGTGACACTGTCCCACACTGCCTGTGACACTGTCCCACACTGCTTAAGCCAGGCCTTTCAAGTTGTGCATGATCAGAACCTCTACTGAGCTGTACCAGTTCTACCAGTTCTGTGTGTATGGCCATGGCTTTCATACTCAAAATAGTAATTGTTATGTGTGGGTTGAACATGTTTGTATTGGAAGCTTGCATGTGTGTGTATGTGTATCACAGCAAGATGTACAGGTTAATTATGTTTGTGTGGAGAGCTTGTTTCTGCAGGTGGCACAGTAAGACATATATATGTGAATTTGACTTGCCCACTGCCAGCATCGTCCTCTGTTTCGGTGTGTGTGTGTGCAGGTGTCACAGTAAGACATATGAATCTGACTTGCCCACTGCCAGCATCATCATCTGTTTCGATGTGTGTGTGCAGGTGTCACAGTAAGACATATGAATCTGACTTGCCCACTGCCAGCATCATCATCTGTTTCCACAATGAAGCACTCTCAGCCCTCCTGAGGACTGTCCATACTGTCCTGCAGAGGTCGCCACCCCACCTCATCCATGAGATCATCCTCATCAACGATGCCAGTGACTTTTGTAAGACTGAGTCATGCCACTCTCACAAGCAGACAGTGACTTTTGTAAGGCTGAATCATACATCACTCACAGGCTGACAGTAACATTTGCAAGGCTGAAACATGCCTCTCACAGGCTGACAGTGACGTTTGTAAGGCTGAATTATATATCTCTCACAAGCTGACAGTGACTTTTGTAAGGCTGAAACATGCCTCTCACAGGCTGACAGTGACGTTTGTAAGGCTGAATCATACATCTCTCACAGGCTGACAGTGACATTTGTAAGGCTGAATTGTACATTTCTCACAGGATGACAGTAGCATTTGTAAGGCTGAAACATGCCTCTCACAGGCTGACAGTGATGTTTGTAAGGCTGAATCATACATCTCTCACAGGCTGACAGTGACATTTGTAAGGCTGAAACATGCCTCTCACAGGCTGACAGTGACGTTTATAAGGCTGAATCATACATCTCTCACAGGCTGACAGTGACATTTGTAAGGCTGAGTGATGCCTCTCTCACAGGCTGACAGCGACATATGTAAGGCTGAGTGATGCCAGTAACATTTGTAAGGCTGATGACAGTGACATTTATAAGGCTGAGTGATACCTGTCTCACAGGCTGACAGTAACATTTGTAAGGCTGATGACAGTGACATTTGTAAGGCTGATGACAGTGACATTTGTAAGGCTGAGTCATGCCTCTCTCACAGGCTCTCAGTCTTACAGGAAGCCGTCAGTCATACACATATAATCATGTGCACAAACACACTACACAAATGCATACATGTCCTCATGCATATCTGTACACAAACATACTACACACATGCATACATATAAATGTACACACTACACACACACACACACACACACACACACACACACACACACACACACACACACACACATATATATAGAGAGAGAGAGAGATAAAACTGATAAAAATCAAAGAAAAACAACAAGTTGGCATAAAAGGTCCCAAAGGTGCATGGGAGTAGTTATATATATATATATACTCACATGCACTCACATATACTCACTACTCACATGCACACATACAAATGCACAAACACACAACACACATGCATACACGTATGCAAACACACTACATGCATGCATACATGTACACACATACAAGTACAACGTGTGTGTGTGCTTACACATGTGCACACCATGCACACATGCATGTGCCTAGACCTTTTCTCAGAATGTGTGTGAGTAAAACCTTTCAAACTCTGCATGATATCCTTTGTTGATCTTCACACTTTCATGCCAGTTTTATGGCCTTGACGGACAACGCAGAGGTACCAGATGTCCTGAATGAAGGTGTTGAATGAATTAACACAGGGAGTTAGTCAGTGCCTAAAAGACGTTACACAAACACAACAGAGAGAACAGAACTGCCTCTGGTAACTCACACCTTGCATGCAGATAAATCCAAGTATGTGAAACTGTCATTCTGAAATCATTTCTGAAACCAGCACTGTGGTCTGCCTTTTCCTCAGCGTATCTGCAGAAGGACCTTCCCCAGTACGTGCAGCAGAAACTGCCCCAGGTCACACTGCTGCACAGCACCCAGCGACTGGGACTCATCCGTGCCCGCATTCTTGGAGCCCACAATGCCACTGGGCAGGTGAGCAGCCCTCGCCTCAGTACACAGTTTAGGTACCGGCAGCCAAAATTTAATTTATTTTCAAAAGATTTGTAACTTACCTTTTTACAAACTACAGGAAAACATAAGAATACTACCACCAAAAAAAAGTATATTCCTTTGGTACCTTTTGAGATATGGCTGTTCAAGTATGCGACGTCATGTCAAACCTCCGAGATTTAACATTCCTCCAAGTTTGCTGGTACACAGATCACCATCCTCTCATGTCTTCAACAAGACTTGATGCTAATTCACATCTAGATCACTCTGACACACAATAAGAACAACAACAACAGCACTCAGATCCAAAGTCTGTATTCTATAGAGACTCTAAAATGACAAAATCAGCTATTTCTGTCTGTTGCAATTACATAATGAGCCACTTTCAAGGTACTGTCAAACAGCAATCTAGACACATAAAGTACTGAAAATCAGGTTTCATAACTCTATAGAGCCAGGTGAACAGGCTGATTTTTTTCTGCTGGGTTCAGTGTTCAACTTTAGCAGCAATGTTACATCAAATATGACAAAAACCTTAAAATGGACAATGGAAAAAGGGGGCGGGGCATAGCAAAATAGTGTCAAATTTAAAATGGTTATAACTTCAGAACTACTTGATGGATTTCTTTTACATTTTGCATGCTGTTTCTTTACTTAAATGACTTCTTAAATATCTGTGTAGTTAACACCAAAGATTATATCCAACTTTATGAATAAACAGGATGGTTTATTATGATCAAGAACTGTGACACAGGCAGCCTGCACCTTGGTAAAAACTTAAGCAGCAGTAATGCAAACTCTTAAACAGCTAGTGGTTGTATAGACACAGAAAAAAGACTGAGCACAAAAAAGACTGATATTGTAAGATGAGGAAACTAGCAACCATTTTCTGATGCAGAAAATTATGAATATTTCTGCTTGTACACAGCAT
Source organism: Alviniconcha strummeri (assembly GCA_963584105.1). Taxonomy (NCBI): domain Eukaryota; kingdom Metazoa; phylum Mollusca; class Gastropoda; family Provannidae; genus Alviniconcha; species Alviniconcha strummeri. Next base: position 683,984 of record OY757542.1, read on the forward strand.
ACTTCAGATTCAGCACATCATGTGACGGGACTGACCACACCCTGCCTGTGGTTGTTACAATGTCAAAGTCACAGTCAAACACAAACAGGCACTGGACTGCTGCTTGGTCTGGCTTCAAAGGCCACACATATGTATTGTTAACAACAGCACACTTCTTCAAAAAGTTTACTTCTGCCAGCTCTGGGGTACAAATGCTGCTAACGCTGCCAATGTGAAAATCGTCATCATAGTAGACAGCAACATTTTGGCCCGTTTTGGTAAACAAGAAGTCGCCAAAAATGTTGCCATCTTCACAGTCAGCATGCTGGGCATGGTCCTCGTCGGTACTCGAGTCTTGGTCTCTCCCAGCTTCATCATCCATCTGGTCATGGGGGGGCTGGACTAGCTCTGCTGGCTGCACTTCAGCCACTTCAGCTGGGCCTCCATCTGCTGATATAGTGATCAGAGACTAAATACCATTTTATCAACTGATATAGTGATCAGACTAAATACCATTTTAGCAATTCAAGATAGCAATCTGCAGCAACAAAAACAATTACAACAAATAAACTGAATCTAGTTTCTTGATTTAGTTCACTTTGTTAACTTTAAAATGAATTGTGCCAACTTATAATTATACTTTTATAGTAAAAATCATGAAAAGGAACAGTAGTTAGTATGTTGTCACAATTAAATACTTTTTTATGCAATGTCCAATGACACGAGTATAATACTTGTAGTCATACTGCAATTAATATGGGATGGTACACAAAATGAATTATTGTGGCTGATATTGCATACTGCTAGTGCTACTGTTTTTTTGTTTGTTTTTTATTTGCTTTGCTTCTTTAAACTAATGCCCCCAAAACACTTCAAATTTGCTAACCTGTACACAGTGGATCTGCGGGAACTTGTACTGCAACCACGTGGCCTTCGAGGTAGTTCCTCAAGTTCTCTGCAAGCCTGACGATGCTGGGGAGGGCTGTACGGAGCAGGGGAGACTTCACACCAAGCACAACTTTGTGGTAGTTCATTTCTGCCTGTAGAGCTGCCCTCCGTTCCCGCTGTAGCCCAAACCTCTGGAGCAGGTGGTCAACATCATCTGGAGTTTGACAGGGACCTCTGTGTTGCCGCAGACTTCTGATGATGTCATTCTTCTTCTGCATCAGAGCCATTTTCTGGTCTTCATGTCGCTGCTTGTTTTGCTCCAAGATGAGTCTTGTCTGGGCAACAACATCATGTTCATCCTGGCGATGTCGTCTTCGGAGCTCCTTTCCATGCCTTGCAGACAGTTTGAGCAGCTTTCCCTGGGCTTCCTCTGTCTTACCATTGAACCATCTGTCCATTGTCTTGTTTCTGACCAGCATGGTTATGCTGGCATGGTGGTGACAGGATGCATTCCGTCTTTTGTAGATAGAGAGATCAAGGTCGCCAAAGCATGCCTCCCCCAGCAGATTCGTTATCTGGGAATGGGCAAGCTTCTGTCGCATTGCTGGATCAGTGACTGCATGGTAGCGTCCTTGAGGCAGAAAGTCGCTCAGCTGCAGATCCACCACGGTGATCAGCTCCCCACACAGTGACTGGTAGATGCTGATGATCTGCTGCTTTGTTGTTTCAGCAACTTGGATGGCAGCCCTGAAGGATGCACAGTCTTGCATTTGCTGTCCAAACAGTGGTGGCAACTCTGCACTGAAGATGGTGCTGCCATTCTGACTCCACTGGTCAAGCTGATCTTTCATCTGGACCACATGCTTGTAAAAATCAAGATAATGTGTTCTGGACCCTAGAAGCCGCCAGTATGGCCCAGTCAGTCTAAAGTACAACAAGGCCAAAGTCAGCAGGTAGACAGCAACCTGGTCACTGGTGGCATCAGCCAGGACACTCTGTAGCTTGCTGTTTTTGTCCGGCATGTAGTCCCGCAGAAAGGTGATGATGTCGTCTCGGTGGTAGGTGAGTGCTGCTGCTGCTTCAAACAGGTTATTGAACCTATTTGCTTTGAAGCTTGAAATGACAGATGGCTTCTCATTTAAAGCACAGAACGCAATCCAGGCATCTCGGCATCCCGACTTTTCATCTCCACGAGGTCCCAGTACTTCACAAGCCATGCGAATGTAGCGAACTGCTGCTGCCTCAGGAGTGGAAAAGCGCTGAAACTGGGGTACAAGATCTCTGCCAATTCTGGACTCGTCCCGTTCTTTCTGGATGGCTGTGAGGGTAGTGTTGCTCTTTGAACTTAGGCCCAAGAGAAAATGGGCATTGCAACCCAGAAATTCAATTGACTCTTGAGTCCCAAGTGTAGCCTGCACAGCATCGTTAAGATCTTTCTTGTATTTCTTCATGACAGCGGCTCTGTCGGTCATGACCCCAGAGAGGTTCTGTAAAATCTGCCTGAAGTAATGTTCTTTTTCTTCAGGACAGAAAACCTCTGAGAGTTCTTGCAGCATGGTCAAGGTAGTTTCGACCAGGGTTGATGCATTTTCTGAAGCAACTGTTGTAAACCCACAACTGAGAGGCCCCTCTGACGTTGTCACTTGGTACCCAATGTATTTCCTTTTGTCGCGAGTCGTACCATCTGAATGAATGTCAAAAGTATTTGACACAACAGCCTCTGCAACTTGAATCTTGGCCAAAACATGGCCCTGGTCAGCATAGCGTCTCACAGTTCTTTCTGATGGCAAACTGCTCAGAGGGATGTCCACATCAAACAGGTATTTTGCAACAGTGTTTATGACACGAGGACAGTTTTCTGCAGACACCTGTGCAGCAATCAGGGCGATGGTTGTCTTTTTCACATCATCTGTGAACTCTTCACAGCCTTCTTTGCGGGTTTGGACCCCACGGTGGCCTTCATTCCTCAGCAGGTCAAGCACTGTCTGCTCATGCTGCGCCAGTCTCGATTCAAGTTTGGTCTGCAGCTTTTCCACTTCTTTACGCAGGTTTGAAGTCTTTGTTTGTTCTAGTTTTACTTTGTGACGCAAAGTCCGTTCTTTTCTTGCGCAGCATCCATTTTCATGAGCAGCAAGAACTGCCTGCTTCTTGTTCAGTTGACGTTCTTTTCTCTTTAGCCGTTTGTACATGTTTGTAGCACGAATTCCTTGAATGGTTTGCTGAGTCTGGTTTAGCTGTTGCACAAGGATGTTATGCTGATCTTGTAGATTGGAGCGTTTCTTCTTGAGACTGGCTACTTTTCCTTCTTCAAGGTGTAGACTTCTACAATGAGAAAGAGAAGTTTCTCTTAGAATGTTGTTCTTTTCCTTCTCACTTGCAAGTTCCCTTTCTGTCTCTTCTAACTGTCTTCGCAGACTTGCAGCTGTCATGTTAGCATGGGCGACTGCTCGATCTTTTTCTGTTGGAGGAGTCACTGGTACTTTTGAAGCTGATGCAGACATGGTGAAATCAGGAGTGCCCAAAAGAAAACAATTCATATTCGTCTGTCCATTTTGTTTATGGATGCTCTTGCTGAGGGACTTGTACATTGTTAACATCCTGTTCAACTTGGAAGTCAGCTGTTGGTCTGACAGTGTCTTTACAGTGACTCCAAGAAATTCAAGTATTGTTCGACATCTGGACAGTGGCAGATTCTCTTTCTTGAGGAAAAGCATAACATCAATTATCATGCCATGGGTCAGTTCAGAAGGGGGTGTCAACTTCTGCAGCTGATCTGGATTCAGAAGATGGTGCCTGAAAATCTGGTTCTTTGTCAAATGAGGTCCAACGTTTCTGCCAGATATGCAAATTCCAACATTAACAGAAAGGAAGGCATCAAAATCTTCATCTGTACCATCACTCTTGCATTTTCTTCCTTCCTTCACGACAGCTTCTATTTCACTCTTCAAGCTAATGCCTTGCAGAGGGTCGTCTTCAGTGATCTTCAAATACAATGAAAACAAGTCATCCCAAGACTTGCTTGCTTGAAGTCGGAGAAATTCCAGCTGCAGCAGAAGCTTGTTGGTCAGTGGTACAGGAAGAAGTTTTGGTGGTCGTCCCCGCCCAGTGGGAGTCATGAAGACCGTTTCCATACGACACAAGTTCTCATCATCTGAAAACATAATAAAATCAACTGACCATGAACATATGTGAGCCTGAGAAAGAATGGATTAGGTACAGAGCTATATTCATAATACTGTTAGAAGAGTCACACCTCCTACCCCCCACCCCCCCCCCCCCCCCCACCCCAATAATCACTAATGCAATTCAAAATACTGCACCCCTTCTGAGATTGTGTAGCTGAAAAGACAAATCAGCTTAGAGAAGAAGAAAAAGGGTAAAACTAAAAATAGCAAATGGGTGCAAAACCTTTGGAGTCTGAGCAAGTTATTATTCATATTATTACAGTATTACTATTAGTTAACTATCAGTATCACAACTGATTTAAAAAAAAAAAAAAAAAAATTCTCTTCTCTCCCTCTCTTGCTTAACATAGTGTGTGTGTTTATGTGTGTGTGTGTGTGTGTGTGTACTTCTACTACTAGTAGTAGTACTATTAATAGTACTGTAGTAGAACTTTAGCGCTGCTGTCAAATTTGGAGCAGAAATTTTACTGGACAAAGAGAGTGAGTTTATTTTTTATTTGTTTACATTTTATTTTACAGTCGCAGTTTTGCTGCATGTTTGTTACAGTGTTCCCCAACCCCACAACGATGTATTCAATTAATACAAAACACATACAAAACACGTAAAAGCAACAGAAGCTGCTTTTATACAGCAAGGAATTTCGATCAACAAGAACACGGTGAACTGATTTCGATTGCAGAAACGCACTTCCGGTTTGATCAGTCTTACAACCACGGTCGGAGTTTTCCGTAATCCTTGAAAAGAACACCAGTAAACACAAAAATAATGGGAAAGAATTATAAATAAAACCCTCCTCGTTTATTCTACAACCTTATTTCGATCAGCGGAAGCTAGGAAAAAAATAAAAAGCGAACCGACTATGGAAGCGTGTGATCGAGCGTTTCAAAAAAAATCACCGGTTTTTACATGCGTGCTAAACTGCCCATATTACAACTATTCTGCGCACAAATGTAAACTAAACCGTCACTGTACAGTTTTAAAGTATTATTATAATAAAATAAAACATAACTTACCAAGTTTGTCTTTTAAATTGATGACAAAGGATCGCAGACCATCAGCGTTGTCGCCTGGAAAAATCATAGCTGCCGCCATCTTCGGGAGATGTTGCGCATAATGAGGCCAGGGTACAGTAGTCGCTTTTGATTGGCTCGCGCTTCGGGCGTATGAATCTGATCCCATTGTTTCGTATACGGTTGAAATCAGCAAGAAATAAGCTTTTCAGCGCTATGTCAAAAGTATATCATAAAGTTCCAGCAGTAAAAGATATTTGGCTTCACAGTTGACCGATATTTTTGATCGGATTTTTAAACCTGAAACCATAAAATTTAAAATAATAAAACTTATACGGGACCAACTCGGTATCTAACCTTTCGACCTCTTCTACTTTGAATATTCGGAATGACTTTTTATACACGGGAAAACGAACCGAAAGCGTACCCTCCCTTTAAAAACGGGCCGAAGTCGACGATGCAAAGTACGACGTGCTGCGGGTTTCGCGTGTGCGGGTACACATTCGTCTTAACTACTACAATCGGTCACACACATTTCACTCAAAAATAACAAAACAGAACAGTAGATTATAGTTTGGTCTTTATTTTCATATTTATTGCCGGAGGAAATACGCACATTTGAACGGTGATACTGTCAGTTGAAAACATGCTATTTTTTAGTCGGCCATCGCTTTCCCGCAGGCTTAAGTAATGGCTGCCGGTACCTTCAAAACTACACTGAACAATATGTGTACACCATTATGGCCTGATTATGTAGTCATCAAAATATGCTTGAAAATTGAATTTGTACATTGGCAGTGACAATCTTCTTATCTTTGGTGGGGGTGGGGGGGGGGGGGGGGTTGTAAATACAGGTGAATGCAGCCAAGGGGAAAATTCAAGTAAATGTAGCATGCAGGGAGTCAAAGGGGAATACAGGTAAATGTAGCATGCAGGAAGTCAAAGGGGAAATACAGATAAATGTAGCATGCAGGAAGTCAAGGGGAATACAGGTAAATGTAGCATGCAGAGAGTCAAAGGGAAGAGACTGGTAAATGTAGCATACATGAAGCCAACTGGCAAGTTAGGAAGCTAGTTTTCCCATTCTAATTGCTGTTGGGTTGGAGAAGGCTTACATCAGTCTGCGCAGTGTTATTTAGTGCATGTCATGTCCATGAAGAGTATGCGAATTTTCCTGACACAGAATCTGCACAGTGTTGTTGTAGTACATGAAGTGTACATTAAGTATATAATATAAATTTTTCTTGCGCAGAATGGAAGGGGCTGCTGCATGAACTGAGACAGGGCTGTACACCGGATGTCACATTCTTATTTGTCTGGTTATGTTCTCGTCTTCACACCGGGGGATGTCACATTCTTATTTGTCTGGTTATGTTCTCGTCTTCACACCGGGGGATGTCACATTCTTATTTGTCTCTTTATGTTCTCATCTTCATGCCGGGGATGTCACATTCTTATTTGTCTCACTGGGGGATGTCACATTCTTATTTGTCTCTTTATGTTCTCATCTTCACACTGGGGGATGTCACATTCTTATTTGTCTCTTTATGTTCTCATCTTCACACTGGGGGATGTCACATTCTTATTTGTCTCTTTATGTTCTCATCTTCACACCAGATGTCACATTCTTATTTGTCTCTTTATGTTCTCGTCTTCATACCGGGGGATGTCACATTCTTACTTGTCTCTTTATGTTCTCATCTTCATACCGGGGGATGTCACATTCTTATTTGTCTATCATCTTCACACCAGGGGATGTCACATTCTTATTTGTCTCTTTACGTTCTCATCTTCACACAGGGGGATATCACATTCTTATTTGTCTCTTTATGTTCTCGTCTTCACACCAGGTGTCACTTTCATATTTGTCTGATGTTCTTGTCTTTACATTGGATGTCACATTCTTATTTGTCTGTTTATGTTCTTGTCATTATATTGGATGTCACATTCTTATTTGTCTATTTATGTTCTTGTCTTTACACTGGATATATTCAGTTCTTATTTGTCTATATGTGTTTCTGTCTTTGTATTGGCTGTCACATGCTTGTCTATTTATATTCTTGCCATTACACCTCGTGTTACAGTCTTATTATTTATGTTCTTTACACTGGAGGTCACATTCTTATTTGTGTTTTGAGGCCCTTGACTTGACATTGGATGTCACATTCTTATCTAGTTATGTCCTTAGCATTACAATGGATGTCATTCTTATCAGTCTATTGACACCTTGTCTTTACATTGCATGTCACATTCTTGCCAGTCTGTTTATGCCCTTGTCTTAACATTGGATCTCACATTTTTGTATGTCTATATGCCTTCTTTACTGAATTGAGTTGATTAAAAACCAAGCGCTTCTGTTGTGTGCGCAGCTTGGTATTTCTGACAGCCATCTGTGTTTTATACAGGTTTTGATATTTGTGACAAGCGTGTGTGTTTTATACAGGTGTTGATATTTGTGAGAGCCATCTGTGTTTTACGCAGGTGTTGATATTCCTGGACAGTCACTGCGAGGTCAACACAATGTGGATAGAACCGCTTCTGGCCAGAATCAAAGCTGATCGCCATAACGTGGCTGTTCCGGTCATCGACATTGTCAATGCAGACACCTTTGCCTATGAGGCATCAAGCCTCGTGAAAGGTGGCTTCAACTGGGGCATGCACTTCAAGTGGGACCCACTGCCCAAGGCCTACTTCTCAACTCCTGGGGCACATGCTGATCCTATTCCGTAAGTGACTTCTGCACATGCTGGTCCTATTCTGTAAGTCACTTCTGCCCACATTGATCCTATGCTGTGACTTCTACCACACTGGTCCTATTCTGTTAGAGACTTCTGCCCACACTGGCACCATTCTATAAGTGACTTCTGCTGCACTGGTACTATTCTGTGACTTCTGCCATGCTGGTCCTGTTCTGTTAGTGACTTCGGTCATACTGGTCCTGTTCTGTTAGTGACTTCGGCCATACTGGTCCTGTTCTGTTAGTGACTTTGGCCATACTGGTCCTGTTCTGTTAGTGACTACTGCCAACACTGACACTATTCCATAAATGACTTCTGCCCACACTGACACTGTTCCATAACATAAATGACTTCTACTACACTGGTACTGTTCTGTAAGTGACTTTTGCCACACTGGTCCTATTCAGCAGGTGACTTCTACCCACACTGATCCCATTCCATAAGTTACTTCTACCCACACTGATCCTATTCCATAAGTGACTTCTACCCACACTGATCCTGTTTTGTGAGTGACTTCTACCCACACTGATCCTGTTCTGTGAGTGACTTCTACCCACACTGATCCTATTCTATAAGTGACTGCTGCCGACACTGATCCTATTCCATAAGTGCTACCCAAGCTGATCCTATTCCATAAGTGACTCCTGCCCATGCTGATCCTGTTCAGTAAGTAACTGGGGCCTTTGCCAATCCTAGTCTAAATGTAATGAGGGGCATAGGCTGATCCTATTCCAAAAGTAACTAGGGCCTTGGCTGATCCTTTTCCGTAAGTAATGAGGGGCCTTGGCTGATACTATTCCAAAAGTAATGAGGGACACAGGCTGATCCCAGTCCACAAGCTGATTTCATAGGTAAGTGGGGCCTGATTTGATCTTATGTCACAAGTAACTGGGCCTGGGCTGACTGTTTCATAGTGCCTGGGGCCCAGACTGATTCTATTTGATAAGAAAATGGGGCACAGGCTGATCCTGTTCCATAAGTAACTGGGGTCAAGGCTGATCCTGTTCCATAAGTAACTGGGGCATAGGCTGATCCTGTTCCATAAGTAACTGGGGTCAAGGCTGATCCTGTTCCATAAGTAACTGAGGCACAGGCTGATCCTGTTTCATAAGTAACTGGGGTCAAGGCTGATCCTGTTGTGTGAGTGAGTGGGGACATTGCTGATCCTGTTCTGTAAGTGACTGGGGACATTGCTGATCCTGTTGTGTGAGTGACTGGAGACATTGCTGATCTTGCTGCTGTATGAGTGAGTGGGGACATTGCTGATCCTGTTGTGTGAGTGAGTGGGGACATTGCTGATCCTGTTGTGTGAGTGACTGGGGACATTGCAGATCCTGTTGCTGTGTGACTAGGGACGTTGCTGATCCTGTTGCTGAGTGACTAGGGACGTTGCTGATCCTGTTGCTGTGTGAGTGACTAGGGATGTTGCTGATCCTGTTGCTGTGTGAGTGACTAGGGACGTTACTGATCCTGTTGCTGTGTGAGTGACTAGGGACGTTGCTGATCCTGTGGCTGTGTGAGTGGCTAGGGACGTTGCTGATCCTGTTGCTGTGTGAGTGACTAGGGATGTTGCTGATCCTGTTGCTGTGTGAGTGACTAGGGATGTTGCTGATCCTGTTGCTGTGTGAGTGGCTAGGGTCGTTGCTGATCCTGTTGCTGTATAAGTGAGTGAGAGTGTGTGGTTGCAGGTCTCCCACCATGGCTGGGGGCCTGTTTGCAATGGACAGGAGCTACTTCCATGAGCTTGGGGAGTACGACCCGGGCATGGATGTGTGGGGAGGAGAGAATCTGGAGATCTCCTTCAGGGTGAGCTGGAAACTGCTGTATTTGTCCTGACAGAGTATAAGACAACAACAAAAGGTTTCCAATTGTACAATGTGACTATCAGACGTGTATACTTGACATAAGATTGGAATGCTGCCTGTTGAGTTGTTTCCTTTGCGTAAAACTCATCAACTGATAGCTAGGAGTGTGTCAGATTTGAGTCCTATCATCATTTGTGTATTATTTATCTGCCTGTTGTTGGAAAATGTGTTTTCACAGAAAATTTGGTAGGACCTAAATAAGCATTCTTTTGAACCTTTGGTGTGCTTCGATTTTGTTTGTTTGCTAGTTTTAGTTTGGGGGGGGGGGGGAGGGGGGTTGAACTTTCTTCATAATTAGAATAGCATCAGTGTTCACAGAGTACAACAACTGTTCATTTTGGGCTGTGGTTTGAGAACTGGGAAGGGGGAGGGGGGGAGGTATTCTGATCTGCTGGGCAGAAAAGAAGGGGGCTGTTATTCTGATCTGCAGGGCAGAAAAGAGGGGGGGGGGGGTATTCTGATCTGCAGGGCAGAAAAGAAGGGGGGGGGGGTATTCTGATCTGCAGGGCAGAAAGGGGGGGGGGGGATTCTGATCTGCAGGGCAGAAAAGAAGGGGGGTGTTATTCTGATCTGCAGGGCAGAAAAGAGGGGGGGGGGGGGTATTCTGATCTGCAGGGCAGAAAAGTGGGGGGGGGGGGGTATTTCTGATCTGCAGGGCAGAAAAGAAGGGGGGGGGGGTATTCTGATCTGCAGGGCAGAAAGGGGGGGGGGGGGGATTCTGATCTGCAGGGCAGAAAAGAAGGGGGGTGTTATTCTGATCTGCAGGGCAGAAAAGAGGGGGGGGGGGTATTCTGATCTGCAGGGCAGAAAAGTGGGGGGGGGGTATTTCTGATCTGCAGTGCAGAAAAGAAGGGGGGGGGGGTATTCTGATCTGCAGGGCAGAAAAGTGGGGGGGGGGGGGGGTATTCTGATCTGCAGGGCAGAAAAGAAAGGGGGTGTTATTCTGATCTGCAGGGCAGAAAAGGGGGGGGGGGGGGTATTCTGATCTGCAGGGCAGAAAAGGGTGGGTGGGGGTTATTCTGATCTGCAGGGCAGAAAAGAAAGGGGAGGGGGGGTATTCTGATCTGCAGGGCAGAAAAGAAAGCTGGTTTTCCTTCAGGGGACCCTTGACACCAAGCTGTCAGCATGGCCTACACTTGACTGGCATCAGCTGTTTGAATTATAATCAAGCAAAGTGTATTGCTGAGAGTAAACAACACTGTTCAGTTCAGTACTTATTTTCTAATATTCTTCTTACAACACTGCCTTTGCATGATGCGTGTTTTTTTTTTATAACACTGCCATATAATATGTGTGTATGGTGTGTTTTGTGGTGTATGTGTTTTTTATAACACTGCCATATAATATGTGTGTATGGTGTGTTTTGTGGTGTATGTGTTTTTTATAACACTGCCATATAATATGTGTGTATGGTGTGTTTTGTGGTGTATGTGTTTTTTATAACACTGCCATATAATATGTGTGTATGGTGTGTTTTGTGGTGTATGTGTTTTTTATAACACTGCCATATAATATATGTGTATGGTGTGTTTTGTGGTGTATGTGTTTTTTCTAACACTGCCTTATATGTGTGTATTGTGTATGTGTTTTTTCTAACACTCGTCTTACAACATTGTGCATGGTTCCGAACTTCATTGAATGTTTATCATTCCTGTATTTCTGTATCTCTGATGTCTTTCAACCAAATGAGTATGCTGACCTAGTGCAACGCACGTGAACATTGTGTATGTAGTATACTGACAATAACAATCACTTACAGTATCTAGGCACGCTGTGGGGGGATAGTTTGCTGCAACAAATCATGTTGGATGTTTGGTTACTGACTCCTTGTGCAGGTGTGGAAGTTGGCTAACAGACTGTCCTTGTGCAGGTGTGGAAGTTGGCTAACAGACTGTCCTTGTGCAGGTGTGGAAGTTGGCTAAAGGACTGTCCCTCTGTGGATGTGGGCTAATAGACTGTCCTTGTGCAGGTGTGGAAGTTGGCTAACAGACTGTCCTTGTGCAGGTGTGGAAGTTGGCTAACAGACTGTCCTTGTGCAGGTGTGGAAGTTGGCTAATAGACTGTCCTTGTGCAGGTGTGGAAGTTGGCTAATGGACTGTCCCTGTGCAGGTGTGGAAGTTGGCTAAAGGACTGTCCCTCTGTAGATGTGGATGTGGGCTAAAGGACTGTCCTTGTGCAGGTGTGGATGTGTGGGGGTCGGTTAGAAATCATCCCCTGTTCACGTGTGGGTCACATTTTCCGTAAGCGACGGCCCTATGGATCGCCCGGTGGTGATTCCTTCCTCAAGAATTCTCTGCGCGTTGCTTTGGTCTGGATGGATGGTTACAAGGTGAGTGTCGCAGTCTCTGTGTGTCTGTCACCTCTCACCATGATACAACTGTAATGGTTGACTGGGCATAAAACACCCAATTACTTACTGTCATGTGCAGGCATGGTTATATATCTATATATCTTTGTCTTGTGATGGGATGGTTATAATGTGTTTTAGTCTGTATATATCTTTGTCTTGTGATGGGATGGTTATAATGTGTTTTAGTCTGTATATATCTTTGTCTTGTGATGGGATGGTTATAATGTGTTTTAGTCTGTATATATCTTTGTCTTGTGATGGGATGGTTATAATGTGTTTTAGTCTGTATATATCTTTGTCTTGTGATGGGATGGTTATAATGTGTTTTAGTCTGTATATATCTTTGGCATGTGATGGGATGGTTATAATGTGACTTTCAGTCTGTATATCTCTCTCATGTGATGGGATGGTTATAATGTGAGTGTTTTGGTCTGTATAACTTTGTCATGTGATGGGATGGTTATGCGTTTTAGTCTGTATATCTCTGACATGTGATGGGATAGTTATGATGTGAGTGTTTTAGTCTGTATATCTTTGTCATGTGATGGGATGGTTATATTGTGTTATAGTCTGTATATCTTTGTTATGTGATGGGATGGTTATAATCTGAGTGTTTTAGTCTGTATAACTTTGTCATGTGATGGGATGGTTATAATCTGAGTGTGTTAGTCTGTATAACTTTGTCATGTGATGGGATGGTTATAATCTGAGTGTGTTAGTCTGTATAACTTTGTCATGTGATGGGATGGTTATAATCTGAGTGTGTTAGTCTGTATAACTTTGTCATGTGATGGGATGGTTATAATCTGAGTGTGTTAGTCTGTATAACTTTGTCATGTGATGGGATGGTTATAATCTGAGTGTGTTAGTCTGTATAACTTTGTCATGTGATGGGATGGTTATAATCTGAGTGTGTTAGTCTGTATAACTTTGTCATGTGATGGGATGGTTATAATCTGAGTGTGTTAGTCTGTATAACTTTGTCATGTGATGGGATGGTTATAATCTGAGTGTGTTAGTCTGTATAACTTTGTCATGTGATGGGATGGTTATAATCTGAGTGTTTTAGTCTGTATAACTGTCAAGTGATGGGATAGTTATAATCTGAGTGTTTTAGTCTGTATAACTTTGTCATTTGGTGGGATGGTTACAAAGTGAGTGTTTTAGTCTGTATAACTGTCATGTGATGGGATGGTTATAATGTGAGTGTTTTAGTCTGTATAACTTTGTCATGTGATATGATGATTATAAAGTGAGTGTTTTAGTCTGTAATTTTTGTCATGTGGAGGGACAGTTATAAAATGAGCGTGTTAGTCTCATACTGAAAAAGGCATAATATTAACCACATCATTCTTCTGTTTCAATTTCTCCACTGGCTCCCAATCCACCAAAGAATTGAGTACAAAATAAACACTCTCTGCTATAAATGTGTCACTCTCCCGTACTCTCTTCTCTGCATCTGATACTCACAGCCTCCAGATTCCTCGCACCAGACTCTCCACTGCTGGTTCCCGCTCCTTTTCTGTTTTCATTCCCGCTACATGGAATGACCCTCCCCTTCCTCTCCAACAGAAACCCTCTCTGGACTCATTTAAATGTAACATAAAAACATTTATTTTCCCAAAACCGTAGACCTGCCCTGTTTTCTGTTCCATGCTGCTGTCTTCATCCATCTCAAGTCTCCATTTTCTGCCTGTTTTAAGCTGTGTAAATTAAGCTTTGTATAGTCAGGATGCTCGTGTGTGTGTGTGCGTGCGCGCACTTAGAATAGTCTTTATGGACAAGATTTTGTACTTGAATATATTTTAATCATTATTATTATTACCTTTTTAATCTGCTATTTACATTGTGTTGTTAAAAAGTTACTCCAGGTGAGTGCTGATTAACAGTGCATGGAGGGTGTTGACATGGAAGGTTTGTATCTGCATGTAGTAACTTTCCACCTGTGAGTTTTTGTATGCTGATGATGAGTAGCCAGTACGTGGGTGTCATTTTCTGTGCACGTGAAACTTGCCCAGAGTCAGGCCTGCTATCACCACTGCCTGCTGTACTGGGTGGAGGTCTGCTTGCTACAGCAGGATTTTGAAGCATTGCGGTGATAATGATTAATGTTAGCACATGTACTGAAATTTCAGTCTGGTTCAGCACATACCCACACCTTTTCACTGTTTGTACCTGACAATTCCTTTCAGAAATACTTTTTCCAAACTCGTCCTGGTGCTGAGAATGGGGATCCTGGTGACATATCAGAGAGACTGGCATTGCGGCAGCGCCTGAAGTGCAAATCATTCAAGTGGTACTTGGATAACATCTATCCTGAACAGGTCAGTGACCCCGGGTGGGATCATCCTGGATGGGTCAGTGACTCCGGGTGGGACCATACTGAATGGGTCAGTGACTCCGGGTGGGACCATACTGAATGGGTCAGTGACTCTGGGTGGGACCATACTGAATGGGTCAGTGACTCTGGGTGGGACCATACTGAATGGGTCAGTGACTCCATGTGGGATCATCCTGGATGGGTCAGTGGCCCAGGGCGGGATCATCTTGAGTGGGTCATCAACCCAGGGTGGGATCATCCTGAATGGGTCAGTGACCCATGGCAGGATCATCCTGAATGGGTCGTCAACCCAGGGCGGGATCATCCTGAATGGGTTAGTGACCCAAGGTAGAATAATGCTGGTCCAGTTACACAAATGGGAAGAAAGGCGCGGCAGTTTTCTGTGAATTGTTTTGTAAAGGGAGAGGATCCCAGCTTAAAACAAACTTTTGCTGTGCCCTTTACACAGAATCACACCACGCACGCACGCACACACACACACACACACACACACACACACACACACACACACACACACACACACACACACACACAGATGCATTGAATGAACTGACCTTCTCAAACATATTTATTATTTCTAATTTTAGTTTCATCAGCAATAATGTTTTGGGGCACAAAGGCTGCACATGCTGTGTCTTTGATATGGGGCACAAAGGCTGCACATGCTGTGTCTTTGATATGGGGCACAAAGGCTGCACATGCTGTGTCTTTGATATGGGGCACAAAGGCTGCACATGCTGTGTCTTTGATATGGGGCACAAAGGCTGCACATGCTGTGTCTTTGATATGGGGCACAAAGGCTGCACATGCTGTGTCTTTGATATGGGGCACAAAGGCTGCACATGCTGTGTCTTTGATATGGGGCACAAAGGCTGCACATGCTGTGTCTTTGATATGGGGCACAAAGGCTGCACATGCTGTGTCTTTGATATGGGGCACAAAAGATGTGCACACTGTGTCTTTGATATGGGGCACAAAAGATGTGCACACTGTGTCTTTGATATGGGGCACAAAAGATGTGCACACTGTGTCTTTGATATGGGGCACAAAAGATGTGCACACTGTGTCTTTGATATGGGGCACAAAAGATGTGCACACTGTGTCTTTGATATGGGGCACAAAAGGTACGCACACTGTGTGATATGGTGAATTGTGGTTGACTCAGTGACATCTGTATTGTAGAAGTAAGAGGAAGAGGGACTTGTTGTGTGCAGACTTTGCCAGCATCTGTGGACCCCATTGCTGAGAGACGGTTTCGGGACAACAACAACCCCAAATTAAAAGTAACAACCAGGCGAAAAGGACTGGTATGTGGAGTTCAGCACTGATAATCTCACTCATGTTTATCATCTTCTGTTTCTTTCTTCTTTACATCCATAACAAAGTTATTATGTAAGAGAATGTAAATAATTTGTGCAATGTAGCAATGTGTATACTGCAGTGTAGTTGTGTATGTAATGAGTCAGGGACTGGGTAGGTGTAATGTGAGACTGTCATCTGACACTGCAGTAGTGTGTAAGAGTAATTGTAATTTGAGACTGTCGTCTGACACTGCAGTAATGAGTAAGAGTAATTGTAATTTGAGACTGTCGTCTGACACTGCAGTAGTGAGTAAGAGTAATTGTAATTTGAGACTGTCGTCTGACACTGTAGTGTGTGGATGTATAGTAGTGAGTAAGAGTAAGCGTAATGTGAGACTGTCATCTGATACTGCAGTCTGTGGATTTATAAGACATTAGTAGTGAGTAAGAGTAAGCGTAATGTGAGACTGTCATCTGATACTGCAGTCTGTGGATTTATAATACATTAGTAGTGAGTAAGAGTAAGCGTAATGTGAGACTGTCATCTGATACTGCAGTCTGTGGATTTATAATACATTAGTAGTGAGTAAGAGTAAGCGTAATGTGAGACTGTCATCTGATACTGCAGTCTGTGGATGTGTAGTGGTGAATAAGAGTAAGCGTAATGTGAAACTGTTGTCTTGTACTGCAGAGTAGATGTATACAGTAATGAAGAGGAGTCTGTGTGATGTGCGACCGAGGTCTGTATGTATACAGTAATGAAGAGGAGTCTGTGTGATGTGTGACCGAGGTCTGTATGTATACAGTAATGAAGAGGAGTCTGTGTGATGTGCGACCGAGGTCTGTATGTATACAGTAATGAAGAGGAGTCTGTGTGATGTGCGACCGAGGTCTGTATGTATACAGTAATGAAGAGGAGTCTGTGTGATGTGTAACTGAGGTCTGTATGCCTGCAGCTGAAGCACCAGGGGTCAGGACTGTGCGTCCAATCAGAGCGCAGCATTTACGACAAGCGCTCGCTGCTTACTCTGGCTGTGTGTGACTTGGGACAAGACTCGAAAGATCAGGTACAGCACTGGTGCCATGTTGGGGGGGGTTGTGGTTGTGTGTAGGGGGGGGGGGGGGGCTGTGTTCAGAGTGTGTGTGTATGATATTGGTGTGGGGGGGGCTGTGTTCAGAGTGTGTGTGTAGATGTGTTTGTATGATGTTGGTGTGTGTGATTACAGTTGTGTGCGTGGTGGGGGGGGCTGTGTTCAGAGTGTGTGTGTATAATATGTGTGTGTGTGATTACATTTGCACAGGGCTATGAGCCAGATGTTTGACTACAGTCACACATGGCGGTGAACCAGATGTTTCACTACAGTCACACATGGTGGTGAACCAAATGTTTCACTACAGTCACACATGGCGGTGAACCAAATGTTTCACTACAGTCACACATGGCAGTGAACCAAATGTCTGACTACATACAGTTACACATGGCAGTGAACCAAATGTTTGACTACATGCAGTCACACATGGCAGTGAACCAAATGTCTGACCACAGCCACACATGGCGGTGAACCAAATGTCTGACTACAGTCACACCTGGCAGTTAGCCAAATGTCTGACTACAGTCATACATGGTGGTTAGCCAAATGTCTGACTACAGTCACACCTGGCAGTTAGCCAAATGTCTGACTACAGTCACACATGGCGGTGAACCAAATTTTGACTACAGACACACATGGTGGTGAACCAAATGTTTGACTACAGTTACACATGGTGGTGAACCAAATGTTTGACTACATTTGAAAATGGCCAAAAAAAGTTAAAGCAGCGCATTGTCTTATTGGTGTGACAGTTGTGGTATGAGACGTCAGCTGGAGACTTTCGCCTGGCAAACCTTCTGTGTCTGGATGTGGATTCAACCCTGGGGCCCTTTGCTCGCCTCATGCACTGCAATGGGGGCGGCTCACAGATCTGGATGTTTTCCACCTCGGTATGATCTCCTGTGGTCCCCTTCTGCTGCTCCTTATGTCTGTCCTCCTACCTTTGAACACTGGTTGTCCTTATGTCTGTCCTACCTTTGAACACTGGTTGTCCTTATGTCTGTTCTCCTACCTTTGAGCACTGGTTGTCTGTATGTCTGTCCTACCTTTGAACACTGGTTGTCCGTATGTCTGTCCTACCTTTGAACACTGGTTGTCCTTATGTCTGTTCTCCTACCTTTGAACACTGGTTGTCCGTATGTCTGTCCTACCTTTGAACACTGGTTGTCCGTATGTCTGTCCTACCTTTGAACACTGGTTGTCTGTATGTCTGTCCTACCTTTGAACAGTGCTTGTCCTTATGTCTGTCCTACCTTTGAACACTGGTTGTCCTTATGTCTGTCCTACCTTTGAACACTGGTTGTCCCTTGTCTGTCCTACCTTTGAACAGTGCTTGTCCATCAGTCAGGTTTGTTGATGAAACTGATTGGTCACTGAAGTCAAACTGTCTAGTTCTCATTATGTATGCCACAGTCAACAGACTAAGATGTAGTGATACATAACCTGCGTTTTATCCAGTGACGTAGACACTTCAGAACTGGTGGCAAAAATATTTCCACCAAGAAACTGTGACTAGTCTTGTAATGGCTGTCCATTCTGACTTCAGTCTTGTAATGGCTGTCCATTCTGACTTCAGTCTTGTTGTAATGGCTGTCCATTCTGACTCCAGTCTTGTTGTAATGGCTGTCCATTCTGACTCCAGTCTTGTTGTAATGGCTGTCCATTCTGACTCCAGTCTTGTTGTAATGGTTGTCCATTCTGACTCCAGTCTTGTTGTAATGGCTGTCCATTCTGACTTCAGAACGGGGTGCAGTCTCTTCACAACGTGGCCAGTGGACAGTGTCTGGTTGCCACGGGAACAGAACCAGGTGCACAACTTCAGACTGCCACCTGCAACCACCATAAACTGCAGCGCTTTGAACTTATGTCCCTGTAGTCAGCATCGTGTGGAAGGAGTTTGTCCACACCAGGAATATACACCAAGAGAGGACCAGGAACTACCATGCTGTGAACTGCTGACCTTGTAATTAGCATACTGTGTGAAAGGACTGTTTGCACCAGATATACACAGCAGAAAAGGACTATACACTACAATGCTGTGAACTGCTGACCTTGTAATTAGCATACTGTGTGAAAGGACTGTTTGCACCAGATATACACAGCAGAAAAGGACTATACACTACAATGATGTGAACTGCTGACCTTGTAATTAGCATACTGTGTGAAAGGACTGTATGCACCAGATATACACAGCAGAAAAGGACTATACACTACAATGCTGTGAACCACTGGCCTTGTAATGAGCAAACCGTGTGAAGGGACTTTCTGCACACCAGCAGTCCACACCCAAAAAGAGCCATGCACTACAGACCTTGTAGTTATTATACTGCGTTAAGGGGTGCTCTGTGTCAGCCTGAACGAAGGGGGACAACTTGCAACAGCGGCAACTACTCCCTGCTCTCACACCCAGCAGGACAGGGCTGAGTGCACTCACCCAGCACTAGGCACTCAGCTCTCACACCCAGCAGGACAGGGCTGAGTGCACTCACCCAGCACTAGGCACTCAGCTCTCACACCCAGCAGGACAGGGCTGAGTGCACTCACCCAGCACTAGGCACTCAGCTCTCACACCCAGCAGGACAGGGCTGAGTGCACTCACCCAGCACTAGGCACTCAGCTCTCACACCCAGCAGGACAGGGCTGAGTGCACTCACCCAGCACTAGGCACTCAGCTCTCACACCCAGCAGGACAGGGCTGAGTGCACTCACCCAGCACTAGGCACTCAGCTCTCACACCCAGCAGGACAGGGCTGAGTGCACTCACCCAGCACTAGGCACTCAGCTCTCACACCCAGCAGGACAGGGCTGAGTGCACTCACCCAGCACTAGGCACTCAGCTCTCACACCCAGCAGGACAGGGCTGAGTGCACTCACCCAGCACTAGGCACTCAGCTCTCACACCCAGCAGGACAGGGCTGAGTGCACTCACCCAGCACTAGGCACTCAGCTCTCACACCCAGCAGGACAGGGCTGAGTGCACTCACCCAGCACTAGGCACTCAGCTCTCACACCCAGCAGGACAGGGCTGAGTGCACTCACCCAGCACTAGGCACTCAGCTCTCACACCCAGCAGGACAGGGCTGAGTGCAAGCACTAGGCACTCAGCTCTCACACCCAGCAGGACAGGGCTGAGTGCACTCACCCAGCACTAGGCACTCAGCTCTCACACCCAGCAGGACAGGGCTGAGTGCAAGCACTAGGCACTCAGCTCTCACACCCAGCAGGACAGGGCTGAGTGCAAGCACTAGGCACTCAGCTCTCACACCCAGCAGGACAGGGCTGAGTGCACTCACCCAGCACTAGGCACTCAGCTCTCACACCCAGCAGGACAGGGCTGAGTGCACTCACCCAGCACTAGGCACTCAGCTCTCACACCCAGCAGGACAGGGCTGAGTGCACTCACCCAGCACTAGGCACTCAGCTCTCACACCCAGCAGGACAGGGCTGAGTGCACTCACCCAGCACTAGGCACTCAGCTCTCACACCCAGCAGGACAGGGCTGAGTGCACTCACCCAGCACTAGGCACTCAGCTCTCACACCCAGCAGGACAGGGCTGAGTGCACTCACCCAGCACTAGGCACTCAGCTCTCACACCCAGCAGGACAGGGCTGAGTGCACTCACCCAGCACTAGGCACTCAGCTCTCACACCCAGCAGGACAGGGCTGAGTGCACTCACCCAGCACTAGGCACTCAGCTCTCACACCCAGCAGGACAGGGCTGAGTGCACTCACCCAGCACTAGGCACTCAGCTCTCACACCCAGCAGGACAGGGCTGAGTGCAAGCACTAGGCACTCAGCTCTCACACCCAGCAGGACAGGGCTGAGTGCACTCACCCAGCACTAGGCACTCAGCTCTCACACCCAGCAGGACAGGGCTGAGTGCAAGCACTAGGCACTCAGCTCTCACACCCAGCAGGACAGGGCTGAGTGCAAGCACTAGGCACTCAGCTCTCACACCCAGCAGGACAGGGCTGAGTGCACTCACCCAGCACTAGGCACTCAGCTCTCACACCCAGCAGGACAGGGCTGAGTGCACTCACCCAGCACTAGGCACTCAGCTCTCACACCCAGCAGGACAGGGCTGAGTGCACTCACCCAGCACTAGGCACTCAGCTCTCACACCCAGCAGGACAGGGCTGAGTGCACTCACCCAGCACTAGGCACTCAGCTCTCACACCCAGCAGGACAGGGCTGAGTGCACTCACCCAGCACTAGGCACTCAGCTCTCACACCCAGCAGGACAGGGCTGAGTGCACTCACCCAGCACTAGGCACTCAGCTCTCACACCCAGCAGGACAGGGCTGAGTGCACTCACCCAGCACTAGGCACTCAGCTCTCACACCCAGCAGGACAGGGCTGAGTGCACTCACCCAGCACTAGGCACTCAGCTCTCACACCCAGCAGGACAGGGCTGAGTGCAAGCACTAGGCACTCAGCTCTGCAAGCCCAGCAAGACAGGTTCAGTGATCACTATTAAGCCTACCACAGGTGTGTTAGATAATCAAATTCAGTGATCACTACCATTCATGTCACAGGTGTATTTAATAATCAAATCAGGTGATCAGCACCACACATGCCGAGATGTGTTTAATAGTAATAATAATAAATTTTGTTAAATGCCTAAACAACAAATTCATGAACCACTTATTTGAGTCTTAGTACTGTACAGTGTAGTTCAGCATCAAATAAGGAATTTCAAGGCACACATCAATAAACTAACATGTGTTGTAATTATGTAAATGACTTAAGTAGCCTAAAGCAGTTTCAAATGGTAAGCACACTTTTGACATATCAATATACATATATTCAAAATTTGTTTTTATAACATTTGTGTATATAAACGGGCATGTAAAAAACCAAACCAATTTGCAGTCCCCATATGAAGGGCGTGTGTCAGGAAACTGTCCACCTGTTATTTGGAGACAAGTCCCCGCAGCTGCACTCACTGACCCCCAGGGGGCTGCACTGCCCTGCTGCCAGCCTGCAGCGCCCTGTCTTGTGCGGAAGTAGGCCTCTGCAGCGGCCAGGATGTCGTTCATGGTGGTCAGCATTTCACCACCAGTGACATTGCACATTTAATGTGCTTCAGCAAGATGCTCCTGCAGGAGTTAGAACAGATGCAAGTCAAGTGGTGCCAGACCTGTAGAATACAGAGAGTGGTCAGTAAACTCAGAGGGTGGTCAGTAAACTCAGAGGGTGGTCAGTAAACTCAGAGGGTGGTCAGTAAACTCAGAGCTGTTGTCACGAGTTGTTGACAGCTGACTTGTGTGCAGGGGCATTGTTGTGGTCAAATAGGACCCCATTAATTGACTTTGCACAGCACTTGGCAATGACATTGCCCCATAACTACTGCAACAAGGTCACATAGCATTTATTGTCCAGCTGTTGCATGACCCTTTTGAAGAAAATCCACCCGTAACATTCCATCAGCATCCAAAAAAAAACAGCGCCATGACTCCCTGCTGACTAGACCTTGGCCTTCAGTGCAGAGGGTGAGTCAGTGTTTCCATTGCTGTAAATGTTCCCTTGTTCCAGACATAAAAGTCACAAACCCATGTTTCATCTATAGCCATCAGTCTGTTCAGAAAGTTGTCAGGATCTTCAAATTGTCACAAGAAATGCTGAGTTGGGCTCACTTTGGGGCGTGAGTCAGAAGTGTGGGGACCCATCTTGCTGTCACCTCTCCTTGTCTGGTCAAAATGTGAAGAACGTGTGGGTGTGAGATATCCAGTGTGCTGGCTGTTGGCCCCGTACTCGGTTGTCAGTCAGCCATAACTTGGTCACAGATTCTAGCAATCACTTCTTGGCTTGCAGCAGTTGCAAATCTTTCAGGACAGGGGTCATCTTGCACACTGTCTCTTCCTCTTCTGGATTCCACAGATTGCTTTTTGACCACGGTGTGAGACGGAGCCTCCTCCCCACAACTCTTATCCATGTCCTGAGTGACTTTGGCTTGTAACCCTTTTTTCTTCAAGTATGAGATGATGGCATGGCATTCAGTTGTGTCCATTTTCATGGCAAGGTGTCACAGTGGTCACTCGGATGCCTGATGGCATGAACCGTGGAAGGAGAGACATGGAGGTAGCAGGTAATCTTCCTGAAGGTGTGACTGCTCCAGTCTTCAGGGGTGGGGCTCATGCCCTTCATACACAGGCTGCAAATCTTTTCACCAGCCCTCATGCATATTATATATGCTGAAAGTAGTTAAAACCAACAAAACCCATACCCAAACACCCCCTTTCACCACCCTCCTCCCCCCTCCCCCCACACACGGGCACAATCTTTAACCTTTACAGTGTCCGCTTCCCTGTCCAGTGCAATGCCTGTCGCTGCTGCATCAGCTTATCTGACTGTGCTGAGGATACCTTGGGCAGACTGGTTTCAGACACTGACATGACTACTGTGACTGTTCTGAGGATACCTTAAATAGACTGGTTTCAGACACTGACATGACTACTGTGACTGTTCTGAGGATACCTTAAATAGACTGGTTTCAGACACTGACATGACTACTGTGACTGTTCTGAGGATACCTTAAATAGACTGGTTTCAGACACTGACATGACTACTGTGACTGTTCTGAGGATACCTTAAATAGACTGGTTTCAGACACTGACATGACTACTGTGACTGTGCTGAGCATACCTTAGACTGGTTTCAGACACTGACATGACTGTGAGTGTGCTGACACCTTAAGGCTATGATCCACTTTCAATCACCATCATGTGACTGTATGATGTGCAGTCAGTGGCTAGGGGAAAACACAGACCATGATGTCAACGTCAAGTACAGTGACTGATCATGTAATGTAGGTTTCAGACTTGCTCTGTTCCCATCTGATCATGCAGTCATATGACCGTGATCAAAAATGGATCTTAGCCTTCAGGTGCACTGGGTTCAGACACCAATATAGTCACTGACATGACTGCTGTGGCTGTGCAGATGCCTTAAGCAGACACTGACATGACTACTGTGACTATGCTGACACCTTAGGCAGACTGGTTTTAGACACTGACACAACTGCTGTGGCTTCACAGATGCCTTGGGCAGACTTATTTCACTTTCAGACACTGACACAACTACTGTGATGTGATTTTTAGCAAGATGGAACAATTGTGGCCCAACTACAACTGTGGATGTCTGTGACACAAAGCACTTTTAATTTTAATTTTATTGCTATGTCATGTATGGATTTGCATTCTGTATGTATGATGCCAACAGTAAGTATTAAGCACCGTTGCTGTGGGATGGAAAAGGCCATGTCACTGTCCCAGGGACACGTTGCTGTGGGGTGGAAAAGGCCATGTCACTGTCCCAGGGACACGTTGCTGTGGGGTGGAAAAGGCCATGTCACTGTCCCAGGGACACGTTGCTGTGGGATGGAAAAGGCCATGTCACTGTCCCAGGGACACGTTGCTGTGGGGTGGAAAAGGCCATGTCACTGTCCCAGGGGCACGTTGCTGTGGGATGGAAAAGGCCATGTCACTGTCCCAGGGGCACGTTGCTGTGGGGTGGAAAAGGCCATGTCACTGTCCCAGGGGCACGTTGCTGTGGGATGGAAAAGGCCATGTCACTGTCCCAGGGGCACGTTGCTGTGGGGTGGAAAAGGCCATGTCACTGTCCCAGGGACACGTTGCTGTGGGGTGGAAAAGGCCATGACAGGCACTGTGGTCATGGCTGGTGGTTGCTACTGAGCTGGGTTGTGCTTCTGTTCGACAACTCAACTCCAGCTTAGCAAATTACTTTTCAAAACTCAAGGTGGAGACTTTGAACAGACATTATGTACTAACATTGTTATTGAAAAGTATGATTGTTTGTAAGGGAAAAGTATGATTGCTTGTAAGGGAAAAGTATGATTGTAATGAACACTTGAATACTTACTGGAGCCCCCCAAAGGGGGGGGGGGGGGGGGGCAGGAATGTCTGATAATTCTCTCCTGTCTGGAATCTCAGGGCTGTCATTTGGTTCCCCTTTCCTTTCTCTTGCCTTGTTTTTCTACCTGGTTTTGTTGCTAGCTCTGTCTGGTCTTTCTTTCTTTTTTCTGAGGGTCCTTTCTAGAAAACTTTCGAGCATTTGTTGTGCATTGTGTTTCTGTTTGGTGACACTTTATGCATTTCTGTTTTGTGGCTGTCAGGTAGAGCATTGGACTGAAAGTCTTGGCACAGTACTGATATGAGTGCCATTCCCTGTGCAACAAGGAAAGTTTTACCCAGAGTCAGCTTTCAATGCAGACTGTGCACACATTAAGATTCCCAACTGCTGGCAGCCATACCATTGTTTGGACAGCAAAACCCTGCACACACTGGTAGAACTGTGTGGCACTGCTCTTGGGGCTGCTGCAGCCGTTTCCAGATAAGGCAACGCACATTTCCTGCAAGGGATAATGAGGTCACAGACAGACCAGCCTGTCAAGAAATCTGTTTTGTTTGGTTTAGTTGTAATAGTTTTCCCTTTTTTCAGCTGTAGTATTAGCTCATGCAATTGCTTTTTCTTTAAATTTATAATCCTTTGTATAAGAATGTGTTTTTTTGTGCATGTTCTTTGTGGTTTTCAGCATTGTGTTATCAGAAGGATATAGTTTGTTTACTTCTGTACCTTATTAGATCATGTTGTGTGCAAATGACTGTTCATTTCAGTTGAATTACCCAGTAATGGATGTGGATCTTGTATTTTACCAACAAGAGAGATATTCCTGTTTTGGATCTTCTGTTTTGTGTAAACTGTGCTGGTTGTTTACTTCAGTAGGCTCCTCACTTTGATCCTGTGTTTGGATGAAGGAGAGGGAATGGTGCCAGAGTTGACTTGTGGATGTGGGTGCTGCCAGTTAGTTAGTGTTTACTTTTGTTGACTTACAAGTTACGTATGTTGATCATGTGTTTAAAAGAGCCAGAATGAACACAAATGCAGACCTGCAGCTTTGGGTCATGTGTTGTATCACATGAACAGTGTTGGTTTGCTTCATGGATCTTGCATTTAAACAGGCAGATTATTCTTTACAGCTGGCATTAATTTCAGCCATGTGTTTTATAACAGAAGCAGGAATTGCTGACTAGCTTTCCTGGATTGAGGTTGTGTTTTATGACAGAAATAGAAATTGTTGACTGTAGTGTAGCTGACTTATGGACTGTGATCACGTGCTTTATGACAAAAATGGAGATTGTTAACTAAATTTGATTGATCAGTAAGAATCATGTGGTGTTGTCACAGAGACCAAGATGAGTAAAGCTGCTTTATGGATTGGGATTTTGTGTTTGTGATGGAGTTGGGGGGGTGGGGGGGGTGTATTGGAATCATTTGTTCACTTTGATAAGAAACTTAGCATGGTGGCAGTCATCATAAGCCAGTCTCATTCCAAAAGAATAGGTTGCTATTTCCAAGGTCACAGTGATGGCTCACAGAAATTAAAATAATGTTTCTATCCTCACTAAGTAAGTAGTAAGTAAACATGGTGGTTAACATCCAACCCATAAGGCTTATTAGGGACGGGGAGAAGGGGGGTATGGAGGGGGGAGGAGAGGGAGACTATATACCTATTGCTACACCCTCACCACCAGAATGACTCCTGCATGACGATGGGCAGCAATAAGAGCCATTTTAATGTTTCATTAATTGTGACAAGACAGTGTCCACAGACCACAAGTTTTGAAAAGAAAGAAGTGAAGCAGAGTCAAAGCAAGGTCCCTCTGTTTACCAGCCTAACGCCTTACTGTGAGGCTGACCATCTCACTACTGCACTTGTCGTGATATAGCCATCATGGTTGATTGGCTAAAAATCAATTATTTCTTTCTGTAGCCTGCTGGTACGTGACACAGGCTGCAATGCATATGTCTTGTTTACCGTAGAAGCAGAGATTGCCGACTTGAGCTCAGTCAAGTGTGTGGGTTGTGTTGGTTTGGCCACAAGCTGAGATTCTGCCAGGCTTGCCCCTTTGGCCAGGACCCAGAGTCAGGGGAACAAATCAAGCTGTGTCTAATCCTCCGGTCAGTCCTTGTGCTCTGTGGTGGTTTTTCTTCTTGATAAGAGCAATTGTTGTTCAGTCAACAAGGGGAGTTGAAAAGTCAAAAATCACCAGAAGTGGCGCTCAAAAGTCGCTGGAACACAACAACAGAGCCCTGAATCAACACCTGGCATGCATGTAACTGCAAGGTACAGAAACTCCAGCAAAAGTGCATCCTCCAGTGTTTGTTGTTAGGTGGATGTCCAGTGTTTGTTGTTAAGTGGATGTCCAGTTTTTGTTGTTAGGTGGATGTCTAGTTTTTGTTGTTAGGTTGATGTCCAGTGTTTGTTGTTAGAATGTCCAGTTTTTGTTGTTAGTTGGATGGGTGCTAAAAGGCAGCGAGGATTATCAGAGGCAGACACTGCTATGTGATGACAGGCAATGAGGATTATCAGAGGCAGACACTGCTATGTGTTGACAGGCAATGAGGATTATCAGAGGCAGACACTGCTGTGAGTTGACAGGCAATGAGGATTATCAGAGGCAGACATTGCTGTGTGTTGACAGGCAATGAGGATTATCAGAGGCAGACACTGCTGTGTGTTGACAGGCAATGAGGATTATCAGAGGCTGACACTGCTGTGTCTTGGTGCTGACAGGCAGTGAGGATTATCAGAGGCAGACACTGCTGTGTCTTGGTGCTGACAGGCAACGAGGATTGACAGCTGTTCAGCATACATGTATGTCTGTGTAAACAGTAACAACTGAATAGTATTTATGAGCAATGAACTCCATTTTGCTGCACACATTTTACAGCTGTGGTTTATGTTCATATCCATGTGATAAACATGGAGCTGTACAGTTTTACTTAAGTATTAATTATGGATGGTAAAGATGTTATTTTCCTGCCAATTATTATACAACAGTTTTGTGCAAACCAACAAATGGATGTATCATAGATCTGCATGCAAACTGCCATGGGTAGCATACAAAACTTGCTGAGAAAAAACAGAAACTTTGCAATGCAAGTTGTACACCATCAGTAAACGATGAGCAGCAAAGTGGTAAGTGTTTAAAAAATGGCCCAAACAGCACAGGTTGAGCTGTGGTCAGTGCAGCCTGTGAGAGTTGAGGGGGTGGGCAGTCAGCACCACTGTGGTCAGTGCAGCCTGTGAGAGTTGAGGGGTGGGCAGTCAGCACCACTGTGGTCAGTGCAGCCTGTGAGAGTTGAGGGGGTGGGCAGTCAGTGCAGCCTGTGAGAGTTGAGGGGGTGGGCAGTCAGTGCAGCCCGTGAGAGTTGAGGGGGTGGGCAGTCAGTGCAGCCTGTGAGAGTTGAGGGGGTGGGCAGTCAGTGCAGCCTGTGAGAGTTGAGGGGGTGGGCAGTCAGTGCAGCCTGTGAGAGTTGAGGGGTGGGCAGTCAGCACCACTGTGGTCAGTGCAGCCTGTGAGAGTTGAGGGGGTGGGCAGTCAGTGCAGCCTGTGAGAGTTGAGGGGTGGGCAGTCAGCACCACTGTAGTCAGTGCAGCCTGTGAGAGTTGAGGGGGTGGGCAGTCAGTGCAGCCTGTGAGAGTTGAGGGGTGGGCAGTCAGTGCAGCCTGTGAGAGTTGAGGGGTGGGCAGTCAGCACCACTGTGGTCAGTGCAGCCTGTGAGAGTTGAGGGGTGGGCAGTCAGTGCAGCCTGTGAGAGTTGAGGGGGTGGGCAGTCAGTGCAGCCTGTGAGAGTTGAGGGGGTGGGCAGTCAGTGCAGCCTGTGAGAGTTGAGGGGCTGGGCAGTCAGCACCACTGTGGTCAGTGCAGCCTGTGAGAGTTGAGGGGGTGGGCAGTCAGCACCACTGTGGCCAGGCTGAACACCAGCAGGCAGGGATCTGAGATGGCAACATTTTCTCCAACCAAGTTTCTTTATGTAATGGAGCTTTTCATGATGTGCTCTTCCGCATCCTATCACATCCATAGACTGGATTAACCAGCGACGATTTTGTCTTGAAATGCCTAGCTGACGTTCTATCACATCTGCAAGCTGGGTATGTCAGTGATGATTCAGCTTGGATCCCCCGTATCTCAGCTGTGTAC
This sequence comes from Alviniconcha strummeri, assembly GCA_963584105.1. NCBI lineage: Eukaryota > Metazoa > Mollusca > Gastropoda > Provannidae > Alviniconcha > Alviniconcha strummeri. The sequence goes on from OY757542.1 coordinate 712,743, forward strand.
AACATCATCAGAGACCTGTCACAGCTCACCTCTCACCTGTAGCATCTTCTACAGTCGTCCTTGGCTGGTCTGCATACACTGTACCTGTGTCAGGTGATCCTGGGAACTGAGAGAAAAACATCTAAATTGATTATGAAATCAGTGAGGCTTTTTAAAACAAAAATCATTATTTTGTTTTTTGTTTGTTTTGATCTTGAAATTTAAAAAAGCGGTATCTTGTTTTGAGGTAGCCAGGCCATTTCAAGTATATGTACATACAATTATATGTTTTTGTTTGGGTCAATATTTAATTGTGCTTATTTTTGCTTTGCAGTATATAATATTTACTTATATTTTGTACAATATTTATTTTTATATAAATCTACATGCATTACTAAAATTTTGTCAATTTGTTCTTGACGAAATAACAAGGACTGAAGGAGCGACTTGTTCAATGAAAACTGTAATGCCGTTTGCCTGTTTCTGCTGTGTTTAATGGTACTGATTACTCGTGTGCATGTATTGCTGGGATTGCCACGTGCTTGTCCCGCTAGTCATCCCTTCAGTGTGATATGGTCATATGTAGCATGCAGAGGTATGTGATCAGCCACTTCCTACACTCTCTACAGTAGTCAGCTGTAGTGCGGTGGTACTTGTAGACTTCTCCTTTTGTACAGCCTCTACAGTAGTCAGCTGCAGTGCGGTGGTACTTGTAGACTTCTCCTTTTGTATACTTTGTACAGGATTTTGCTGCAGTGCATTAGGTACTTGTATATTTCTGTTTGTACACTGTACAGAAGTCTGCTGTAGTGTGGTGGGTACTTGTAGTCTGCTGCAGTGTGGTGGGTACTTGTAGTCTGCTGCAGTGTGGTGGGTGCTTGTCTGCTGTAGTGTGGTGGGTACTTGTCTGCTGTAGTGTGGTGGGTACTTGTCTGCTGCAGTGTGGTGGGTACTTGTCTGCTGCAGTGTGGTGGGTACTTGTCTGCTGTAGTGTGGTGGGTACTTGTCTGCTGCAGTGTGGTGGGTACTTGTCTGCTGTAGTGTGGTGGGTATTTGTCTGCTGTACTGTAGTGGGTACTTGTCTGCTGCAGTGTGGTGGGTACTTGTCTGCTGCAGTGTGGTGGGTACTTGTCTGCTGTAGTGTGGTGGGTACTTGTCTGCTGCAGTGTGGTGGATACTACATCTCAGTACAGGAGTCTGCTGCAGTATCTACTGTACTTCTCCATTTGCTCCAGTGCAAGTGTCTGTATAGGGCAGCTGTGCCCTGTCTGCGATGGTGAGCTATACCCTGCAGTGGTGGGCTGTGCCCTGTCTGCTATGGTGAGCTCTACCCTGCTGTGGTGGGCTATGCCCTGTCTGCTATGGTGAGCTATACCCTGCTGTGGTGGGCTGTGCCCTGTCTGCTATGGTGAGCTATACCCTGCTGTGGTGGGCTGTGCCCTGTCTGCTATGGTGAGCTGTACCCTGCTGTGGTGGGCTGTGCCCTTTCTGCTATGGTGAGCTTTACCCTGCTGTGGTGGGCTATGCCCTGTCTGCTATGGTGAGCTATACCCTGCTGTGGTGGGCTGTGCCCTGTCTGCTATAGTGAGCTTTACCCTGCTGTGGTGGGCTGTGCCCTGTCTGCTATAGTGAGCTTTACCCTGCTAAGGTGGGCTGTGCCCTGTCTGCTTTAGTGAGCTTTACCCTGCTATGGTGGGCTGTGCCCTGTCTGCTATGGTGGGCTGTGCCCCGTGACAGTCTGCTATGGTGGGCTGTGCCCTGTGACTGTCTGCTGTGCCCTGTCTGCTGTGCACTGTGGTGGGCTGTGCCCTGTCTGCTGTGCACTGTGCCCTGTCTACTGTGCACTGTGGTGGGCTGTGCCCTGTCTACTGTGCACTGTGGTGGGCTGTGCCCTGTGCCCTGTCTACTGTGCACTGTGGTGGGATGTGCCCTGTCTGCTACCGTAAGCAAGCTGCTAGGCTATCCAGGTCCTGCAGGTCACGTGGGTCAGTGACAGCTTTGTGGTAGATCCTGCATATCCGTCCTGGATATCTTGTCTTATATCACCTCCATGTGAACAAACAGAAAATAAAACATTGATTGATTTGATTGACTGCGTCTACAAAGAGTCAGCGAGGGGAGGTCAGTCCCACTGGCAAGTCATTTATGTTTCACAAGAACAGGCTTGGCCCGAGGACAGAACCTTGCATTCCACTGACACAAATGCTGATCTTGTTCTGTCGACAATGACTGCATGTTTTCTGTCAGAGAGAAAGTTCTCAATCCATCAGTTGGCTCTTCCAGATATGCCATAATTATTGCTGGAGTTTATGAACTGTGACTTGCTTTATCAAGCACTTTACAAAAGTCCATGGTGAGCACATATCTTGGCATCCTTTTTTGAGGGCTTCAAACACCTCATCCACAAATCCCAGCAACTGGGACTCACAGGATCTGCCTCGGTGAAAGCCATGCTGCTGCAGACAAAGGGTCGGGTGTTGTTCCATGTATCCCATGATGGTGCAGACAAAGGGTCGGGTGTTGTTCCATGTATCCCATGATGGTGCAGACAAAGGGTCGGGTGTTGTTCCATGTATCCCATGATGGTGCAGACAAAGGGTCGGGTGTTGTTCCATGTATCCCATGATGGTGCAGACAAAGGGTCGGGTGTTGTTCCATGTACCCCATGATGGTGCAGACAAAGGGTCGGGTGTTGTTCCATGTATCCCATGATGGTGCAGACAAAGGGTCGGGTGTTGTTCCATGTATCCCATGATGGTGCAGACAAAGGGTCGGGTGTTGTTCCATGTGTCCCATGATGGTGCTGACTGCCACGGCTCAAGCAGCTTGCAAGATATACTGGTGAGGGAGACCGGCCAGTGATTTTTAGGCTTGTATCCTTCCCCTTTCTTCAACACGGTTGCGATATGGGCAGATTTCCAGTCCTTTGGTACAGTACCCTAGTGCTATAGTAAGGTTTGAACAAATTAAGCAGCAAAATGAGGAGCCAAAAGACCACTGGGGGATAAAGCAGCGTGATGCAGGCTGTTACAGCTCCTCTCAACCACATGGACAACAGTCCCCTAAATGTCCATGTCCGCACACACACACACACACACACACACACCAGTGTTACACACACACACACACACCAGTGTTACACACACACACACACACACACACACACACACACACACACACACACCAGTGTTACACACACACACACACACACACAGAGTTGATAGGATAAACATAATGTCTTTTCTCTACTTCTCAGGAAACTGTTGGAATTGAGAAAGTGTGTTAGAACACAATTAACGTCATGAACAATTGCTGTTTCCGTTAAAATTTGCATACAGAATGGAGACGCAGCTGTGTGTAGTCAAGTGGAGACAATCTGCAAACACCCGCAGGGTCCAAGTGGAAGAAGGCATTTTGGAGAAAGTATACAGCACAATACTTGTCATGCCTCAAAGTGGCCACCTGTCTTTCAGGTTTGAAAAAGCATAGACCATATATTTTTTATGCCATTTTCATCTCATCATGTGGCTTGTATGATTCTGGATGAAATTTAATGGCGTACGGTTCTTGTTGGTGATTCACTGTTCAGAGTATTTGTTCTGGTTTAGTTCAGAATATAAATCGTATACCAGGCTGCCATGTTCATCCTGAGATTAAGCAGGTTTAGATTTACAGCTGTACATTCCCTATGAACAAAATGTCTTCCTGATTGTATTGCTGTGAAGTACAGGTTAAAACCTACACCCTAAGCAGTTACCTCTCTCTGGCTCATCAGCATCTTGCACCATGTGATGCGGCACTTGGAAAAGAGTATCAGTATTCATTCCATTGACCTGATGGTCCTACTCAAGATGGGGAAGATTAAAGCTTACACAACCCTCCTGTGTTTTGAACCACTGTATACTTCTATCCAACAAACCTGCTACCCACACCTCACTTACTTAACTAATTACATACACAATGCATACTGCTATTGGAATGGGTATTGGCTAATCTTCATGGGTGTAGTGCATTTCAAATAAACTTCTTCTGTGGTGACTGGAACAGCATCCTTGCTAAGAATGATTTTTGTCTTTTCTTCTGGTGTGTGAGTGAATGAGTGTGTGTGTGTGTGTGCCAACTAATTCTTGTGCAAGTCACAACATGTCCAACACAAAACCATGGCCACTTTTCATTCATTTATTGAATGCAAACCACACACTTCAATCACAGTTTCATTCAAATCCAAAATTAAAACTGAAACTTTCTAAAAATCATAGAAACAAAGAATGATGGAACACAGCCATTTCTGATCCAAGTAAGCATTCCAAACCTGATGAGAAAAACTGACGGACCAGAGATAAAAGTGAAAGTAGAGAGGGAGAGGAAGCCTGTTCTGACCAACCCAACACACTGAGGAAATCTGTTCCCACCAACCTGACACACTGAGGAAGCCTGTTCTGACCAACCCTACACATTGAGGAAGCCTTTTGTGACCAACCTGACACACTGAGGAAGCTTGTTCTGACCAGCCCCACACACTGAGGAAGCGTGTTCTGACCAACCTGACACACTGAGGAAGCTTGTTCTGACCAACCCCACACACTGAGGAAGCTTGTTCTGACCAACCCCACACACTGAGGAAGCTTGTTCTGACCAACCTGACACACTGAGGAAGCTTGTTCTGACCAACCCCACACACTGAGGAAGCTTGTTCTGACCAACCCCACACACTGAGGAAGCGTGTTCTGACCAACCCCACACACTGAGGAAGCGTGTTCTGACCAACCCCACACACTGAGGAAGCTTGTTCTGACCAACCTGACACACTGAGGAAGCGTGTTCTGACCAACCCCACACACTGAGGAAGCTTGTTCTGACCAACCCCACACACTGAGGAAGCTTGTTCTGACCAACCTGACACACTGAGGAAGCATGCTCTGACCAACCCACACACTGAGGAAGCAAGCCACAGCTTCCTCTTCAGCCATATTTGCCTGAGAATGAGTGTAATGGAAGGGGGGTTACTCCCTGGGTCTGGGGATTTAAAAAACAAAAAATTCAACCTGTTCACAGTTATCAGCAGTGTTATGTGCACCATTAACATCCCTGTGACATAGGATAATTACACTTTGTGCAATGAAATGAAATTCTGTTCTCCATCCTAAATTTTTATTATTACAATTCTGAACTTGTTAAACGATTTATACAGGACTAAAACGAATGAAAGAACAAAACAAGACTGAAACAGATGCACTGCAATGGCTAACAGTGCACGGGAATGCTTTTTAAAGTGTGGGCATCCCCAGGTTTTATTGTGTGGACTTCTCAAAAACCTTAACAGAGACAAACCCATGTTGTTTTACTATTTAAAAAATACTATAACAAAAATATTTGTATGAGTCATGAATATGTTGTAACATGACTTAGTTTTTACATAAATTCATGTTCTGGGCCTCGGTGCAGAAATGTTTATTCCACTGAAAAGTAAATCTGCACCCAGGGTTAGCACTGAAACAAGACAAGTGCTGACTTTGCACTTTGATTTGCTTGTGTGGTTACACTAAATCATGAAAACTGTGCAGATATGCTAAATCATGATTACACTTTTCAATGTCATTACTAAAGGGTCAGAACAAGTACTTTTTAAATTGTTTTAAATGTGAGGCATCTGAGCTTTTGCTTTTCTTTTTGATATTATTTACGATCTATTTACTTGCTTACCACGTGTCAAACTGTCTGCTAGTGCTACCCATCTGAACACAGGGCAACAGAGCTGCTTACACCCTACTGTCTGCTAGTGCTACCCATCTGAACACAGGGCAACAGAGCTGCTTACCCCCTACTGTCTGCTAGTGCTACCCATCTGTACACAGGGCAACAGAGCCACTTACCACTTACTGTACATAGTAACGAGGCAATGGAAGGCATACAGTGAGAAAAAATCAAGACAGTCTCGCGCCAGCCCAGTGCCCCTTCACATGTCAATCTGCTCACAACTTTCACCTCCATGCTGTGTCAGTCAGAACACATCAAGAAATGACTTTACAAGTCACAAATGAAACCCATGATGAGACACAGAACTAAAACAGAACGTATTCTTTTAAACCACTGAGAGTCAAACCAGGACAAGAACAGGAGTTTTGGAAAAGTCAGAAATAAAGATATGTGTCTAAAAACAAAAACAAAGATGGCATGTGTGATTTCAAACTAAACCACACGTAGAGCTATACACACATACATGCATGCACACACACAGCGAGAGGGAGATACAACAAGCACAAACTATTGTTCAAACTAAAACAAAATGACAAAGCTGTTCAATTTTTGGGGTGTGGCTGACTTAACAATCGTTCACCATTGCAGCCAATAATCCCTTGACACAAATGAATTTTGCTTAAATTAAACTCTATTACATTTTAATTTGAGACTATGGAAGAATTGAACTCTGTTACACTTTGAGACTGAATAAAAGTAACCTGCGTAAATTTCATCTGTGTATGGTTATAGCTCAAAACTATACTGTGCAAGCATGTTAGCCCTGTGCTTGTTCTCATTCTATTCAGACTGACCATAGAGGTAATCATTCTATTCGGACAAACCATAGAGCTAATCGTTCTGTTCAGACTGACCATAGAGGTAATCATTCTATTTGGACTGACCACCACAGAGGTCATCATTCTTTACAGACTGACCACCAGAGGCCAAGCAGCTGACTGGTGTCAGAAGCAAATCATCTAGAGATCTACTTAAGTCTTAAAAAATGAACTCTAGTTAGAAAGAGTGTAAAACACTTCGCCTGAAATAAAAACAACAGCATCATGTGCCTCTGCTTGTTGCACAGCTCCAGGCAATGAAGAAGACCAGTGAAAAGCAAGAAGGCTGAACTGAAGAATGGTACAGTCGTTCCACTGTCACACATTGCTTTCACTGAAGATAACCAAGTGATTTTAAGCAAGGGCTGGTGACTCAGTGAAACAGCTGTGTCACTGCCACATGCACTGCTTTCACTGAAGATAACCAAGTGATTTTAAGCAAGGGCTGGTGACTCAGTGAAACAGCTGTGTCACTGCCACATGCACTGCTTTCACTGAAGACAGCAGAGATCTCCACACAGCCACAACCAAACATCAGTCACATCCTTACACAGTCATTCCTTACACTCAAAACTCAGTCATCAATAATAATAAAAAACATATTTATTCCTCACACACTCAAAACTCAAGTCACCAATCACACATACATGTATACGAAAGTCTGAAAACTTATTTATTCCTTGCATGCTCAAAACTCTCTACTTCATTTCAAAAAAGAAATTCAGTGAACTCACACAAAACTCATGCACAACAAAAACAAAATTCATTCCATCTTCACTGCATTCAAATGTGATTCATCTGTAGCGCATACAAAAATCATTCAGCTACTAAAACCAGTCCAAAATAACAAAGTAATAATTCATAAATCCAAAAACAACACTCAATAAACCTTAGTCTTCCTGAATGCATGTATACAAACTCCAAGATCACATACGTTATATGCAAAGGTCACTCTCATCTCCACAGCAAACAAAGCTCATTCAATCTTGACTCATCAATTAAAAAGCACTCCTATAATCCTAATCTGAGCCACCAAGGCTCATCAGGCCAGTGCTTAAGTGCAGGATGTTGGCCCCATCTTCAGATGACGGACTTTTCCTAGAGGTCACCACAGACACTGGCGATGCCACAACCACAAGCCATGCAACACCAAAGAGTCCAGATTTCTGTGGAGTGCCTCCAAATGTGAGATCCAGGCCACAGCACATATTGACTGGCTGTGGTACTGCCACAGGCAATGCCTGTCAGTAGGATAGGACATTTCTGTTCCATGTGATGTAACATGTTGTTGCAGCCAATCGCAGTACAGACAACGGTAAATACAGATTTACACTATAGCGGATTGCGCAAAGCTCTCAGATTCAGAAATGGTGAGACTAGCTGACTTGCACCAAAACTGAGAAATCATTCAGAATATACATACTCCGGTGCATATAATGATGGGAATACTAGCTAGCTATGGTGATGAGACAGGGCTTGGAAGATGAGTAAGGTTGCTGATCATTTATTTGCCTCACTGAATGCCTGTCACTGGAGAACCAACTATTGTCACTTGTGTGTGAAGGAGCTGCGGCATTGGCAAGCCATCACAGAGATCATGTCTGTGGCATTGGCATGCACAGCAAAGCTGACATGTCTGTGGCACTGGCAAGCCACAGCAAAGCTGACACTGTGATGCTTGCAGCACTGGCAAGTCACTGCAAAGCTGACACGTTGTCTATGGCAATGGCAAGTCACTGCAAAGCTGACATGATGTCTATGGCATTGGCAAGCCACAGCAAAGCTGACATGTTGTTTATGGCATTGGCAAGCCACAGCAAAGCTGACATGTTGTTTATGGCATTGGCAAGCCACAGCAAAGCTGACATGTTGTTTATGGCATTGGCAAGCCACAGCAAAGCTGACATGTTGTCTATGGCATTGGCAAGCCACAGCAAAGCTGGGATGTTGTCTATGGCATTGGCAAACCACAGCAAAGCTGACCTGATGTCGACGGTATTGGCAAGCCACAGCAAAGCTGACATGTCTATGGCATTGATACGCCATAGCAAAGCTGACATGATGTGTATGGCATTGGCATGCCACAGCAAAGCTGACATGTCTATGGCATTGGAATGCCATAGCAAAGCTGATGTCTATGGCATTGGCAAGCCATAGCAAAGCTGACATGTTGTCTATGGCATTGACAAGCCATAGCAAAGCTGACACGTCTATGGTTTTGGCAAGCCACAGCAAAGCTGACATGCTGTCTATGACCCTGGCAAGCCACAGCAAAGTTGGCATGTTGTCTATGGCATTGGCAAGCCACAGCAAAGGTGACATGTTGTCTATGGCATAGGCAAGCCACAGCAAAGGTGACATGTTGTCTATGGCATTGGCAAGCCACAGCAAAGCTGACATGTTGTCTATGGCATTGCCATGACTGTGGCATGGCCTGCAGCTGTGGCAAGTCACCTATGTCGGTGCAGGCTATAGCATTCCCTCATGTCTTATCTTTCTCATCTTGTGAATGTGTGGGTGAGTGTGCTTGGCACCATATGTCCTCTGTGCTTTTTTCACTTGGCAATAATTTGAATATGAAGTTGTATTGTGTTTCGTTAGTGCAAGCAAACAACAGCTCACAGTGGCCATGCTGCCTCAGGACACAGCACCAGAGCATCCCCAGTGAACTTCCCCAACTATGCTATCAGGTTGTCATTCACAACCCCGTCAACTTCCCCAACAGTGCTATCATGCTGTCATTCACAACCTGGTGAACTTCCCCATGAGGCCAGTTTCAGATGTTCCTTCATGATGCATCCGAAACTCCACCAGACCCCGTCCTCAATGCTCACCCACTCTTTCACCCACATACATGTACAGTCAAACAATTCCATTTTGTGCACACACAAAAATCATTTCTAACACATACAATATCACCCAAACAAACCGCTTCACATCTGTTTTATATCACACTCATTACCTAATGTAACCTGTCAGCATTCACAAAAGGACCATGTAACGCAAACCCAGCAGACATTTCTAAATATGGTCTTCAACACTGTGGCCACACACAAAACAAACATATATAGAAAAGAATGTTAAGAAAAGAAAAGAAGAAAGATGAGGAGAAAAGACAAGTAGCCACAAAAACTGGACTGATTTCATCAGTTTGCATAACTTGCTGATGGCATGGTGTGCTGCACAACACAATCTGATGATATAATGTGCTGCTGCACAACAGACCTTGCTGACACAAGTAACAGCATACCATGTGTCACAGCACAACTTCTTCATGGCATGGTGTGCTGCACAACACAATCTGATGATATAATGTGCTGCTGCACAACAGACCTTGCTGACACAAGTAACAGCATACCATGTGTCACAGCACAACTTCTTCATGGCATGGTGTGCTGCACAACACAATCTGATGATATAATGTGCTGCTGCACAACAGACCTTGCTGACACAAGTAACAGCATACCATGTGTCACAGCACAACTTCTTCATGGCATGGTGTGCTGCACAACACAATCTGATGATATAATGTGCTGCTGCACAACAGACCTTGCTGACACAAGTAACAGCATACCATGTGTCACAGCACAACTTCTTCATGGCATGGTGTGCTGCACAAAAAGTTGCTGACAGTATAGTATGCTGCAAAACACAACTTGCTGACACTAGTGACAGTATAGTGTGCTGCAAAACACAACTTGCTGACACTACTGACAGTATAGTGTGCTGCAAAACACAACTTGCTGACACTAGTGACAGTATAGTGTGCTGCACAACACAACTTGCTGACACTACTGACAGTATAGTGTGCTGCACAATACAACTTGCTGACACTACTGACAGTATAGTGTGCTGCACAACACAACTTGTTGACACTACTGACAGTATAGTGTGCTGCACAACACAACTTGTTGACACTAGTGACAGTATAGTGTACAGCACAATACAACTTGCTGACACTAGTGACAGTATAGTGTGCTGCACAACACAACTTGCTGACACTAGTGAAAGTATAGTGTGCTGCACAGTATAACTTGCTGACACTAGTGAAAGTATAGTGTGCTGCACAATACAACTTGCTGACACTAGTGAAAGTATAGTGTGCTGCACAATACAACTTGCTGACACTAGTGAAAGTACAGTGTGCTGCACAATACAACTTGCTGACACTAGTGACAGAATGGTGTGCTTTGCACTAATGCAGACATCTCAGCACAGGCTGCCCCCAAATGGGTATGGATTAGTTTCAACAGAAAGAACAAAATATTGCTTGGAGAAAAACAGTTACAAAAATGTCTTTCAAAAGCTGCCAAACTATGGACAGAGCAGGTCTATCCCCTTGTCAACAGTCCAACAGTCTTCTAATCCTAACACAAGCTTCTCTATTCTGGCCTCTCTAACACAGCAAAATTAGAGAGCTCTGCTGTAGTCTGCACTATGCTCAGTACACAGTTTTCCAAAATATCTTCACATCACTTAGTTGATACAAGACACCCCTTCCACCTCCTTAGAAACAAAACCCAACTGATTTAATGCCAGGCAGTTGCTGGGAGATCAAGACTGCACTGATTGCCAGCAAACAAGGGGTCAGTCTCTACTGGGCTCAAAACTTACACACACACACACACACACACACACACACACACACACACACACATACACACACACACACCCCACATACATGGAGATTGTAGCTCCAGATGGTTTTGCTCTCAAGTAGCAACTGTGAACATTTGATTTTCTGCCACTTTATGAAAGGGGTCCACAGTAAAGACAGAAATAAAGACAGGAGAAAAGCAAGGTTTGAGGCTGGCTCCTTCCTGCGATTGCCCACAGCATGCAGTAAGCCAGCTGGCACTGAGCACATCCACAGCCAGCAGCCATGGACAACTCACCACCCGGCACTGGCTCCCTCTCAAACAACTGGACAACAAAGTCACTGACCTAGCCAGCAGCCATGGACAACTCACTGCTCGGCACTGGCTCCCTCTCAAACGACTGGACAACAAAGTCACCGACGTAGCCAGCAGCCATGGACACAACTCTTTCATCTCAGGCAGGTTGTAGCAGTGCCAGTGGTAGCGGTGGCAGAACAAGTGATGAAGGAGGGGAGGGGGCGGCGTGGAGTGGTAGTCTAGGAGGCGGAGGATGTGGAGGAGGAGGAGGGGGCCGGGGAGGGGGACATGGATGTCCTGGTATCATTCTGGGCAGCTGGCTGAGGCTGCTTCAAATCCTGGTAGTGTTTATTCACCTGTCCAACATGACACACGTTACAAGGGTTATAGTAGTGTTTATTCACCAGTCCAACATGAAACCTGTTATAGCAGTGTTTAGTCACCTGTCCAACATGATACACGTTACAAGGGTTATAGTAGTGTTTATTCACCAGTCTAACATGAAACCTGTTACAAGGGTTATAGCATTATAGCAGTGTTTATTCACCTGTCCAACATGACACATGCTACAGTAGTGTTTATTCACCTGTTCAGCATGCCGCAAGTTGCAAGCGGTCACAGGTAGTGTTTATTCACCTGTCTAACATGCCACATGTTACAAGTGGTTATAGGGATGAAGAAATACACTTGTTCAGTTGCCGGAGGTGGATACAAAAGCCTCAAAACCCCAAGCCTGTCATAGACCCCTAGCCTGTCGGCCAGTCATAGACCCCTAGCCTGTCAGCCAGTCATAAACCCCCAGCCTGTCAGCCAGTCATAGACCCCTAGCCTGTCAGCCAGTCATAAACCTCTAGCCTGTCAGCCAGTCACAGACCCCTAGCCTGTCAGCCAGTCATAAACCCCTAGCCTGTCGGCCAGTCATAATTTTGCTTTCTGCTGTGATGATTTTTCTGAACTGATTGAACTCTGTGATCACCAGAAAGGAACCAGAGCAGTGTCAATCTATAGTGCAACATCATCGCTCTTTTAACTGCTTGCAATATCATCACTCTTTTAACTGCTTGCAATATCATCACTCTTTTAATTGCCTGCAATATCATCACTCTTTTAACTGCTTGCAATGTTATACCCTTTTAATTGCTTGCAATATCATCACTCTTTTAATTGCTTAAACTTGAAGGTGCAAAAATGAAGCCAAGTGAGAAAAGGGAATATAGTTTTTTAAACTGTTTGTTTGTTTAGGGAAAACTCCAGCTAGTACAGTATTGTAGTGATAATTCCTTTTGGCTGGTGGATTTTTATTTTGTCTAGCCTGGCAGGCCAGCAGACAGTGTTCAACTTGCACAGACCTGGGGTTATGCAGTGTACTGAATAATGAGTGAGTGTGTCAAGCACTTGCAGACACTGGGTAAGGCTACCTGTACATCAACTGCAGGAACTGCCCACTGTGCATGCTGTTTTCACTTCCGGAGTATGGGGCTTGATTAGCGTTGGAAAGACGTCACACAAACACAACAAAGACCCAAGTCACCCGTGCATGCATGCGTGTGTGTAGGTGTGTGTGCATGCATAAGACATCAAATGTCTGGTACTCTGTGACCCTTTGGGATTTTAGCAACCAAGTGTGTATGTCATGTCTGAGCCCCATAACCTGAAAGTGCAATAGACACTGGTCATGTGGTTATGGCAGATAGAACATGATTATAATGAAACCATAAAACAGACTGAATCCTTAGCATCCCACTCTCACACACCATAACACCACCAGTACTGAGGAACAAGATTTACACGCTCACAATATTTACCCCTTAATTTCGGTACATAAATACATATTCACCCACTCCCCTACCATAACACCACCAGTACTGAGGAACATGCAAGGGGTTATGCACTTCAGTTGAAAATAAAACATTGTTGAAAACTGTTTTTATTTGAAATGTTGTGTTGTGTACTTGCATGAATGAATGAATATATAGTACAGATAATTTCAGCAACCAGGCTGTGGTTGATTTCAAGATACAGT
>OY757542.1:726414-742903 GCA_963584105.1 Alviniconcha strummeri
CCGGTCGCACTGCACAGTATCCGTGTGGTGTACTGGGGTCGCACTGCCAGTATCCGTGTGGTGTACTGGGGTCGCACTGCCAGTATTCGTGTGGGTGTACTGGGGTCGCCACTGCCAGTATTCGGCGTGTGGTGTACTGGGGTCGCACTGCCAGTATCCGTGTGGTGTACTGGGGTCGTACTGCCAGTATCTGTGTGGTGTACTGGGGTCGCACTGCCAGTAAATTTCTTATTATTCAAAGATAGGCTGCCATGCCTTTTGGATGGGACGAGCTGCGCGCGCACGCGTGTGTGTGTGTGTGCGTGCGTGCGTACAGTGCGTGCGTGCGTGCGTCCGTGCGTGCGTGCGTGCGTGCGTGCGTGCGTGCGTGCGTGTGTGTGTGTGTGTGTGTGTGTGTGTGTGTGTGTGTGTGTGTGTGTGTGTGTTGTGTGTGTGTGTGTGTGTAGCTATGACTGTATGTCTGTTAGTGTCTGTGTTTGTGGCTGTAATTTGTCAGCGTGTCTGCATTTATTCGTGTGTCTCTGACAGCTATGTGGCTGTGTCCATGTCCGTGGTGTACTGGGGTCGCACTGCCAGTATCCGTGTGGTGTACTGGGGTCGTACTGCCAGTATCCGTGTGGTGTACTGGGGGTCGCACTGCCAGTAAATTTCTTATTATTCAAAGATAGGCTGCCATGCCTTTTGGGACTGGACGAGCCAAGACGTGACGATAGGTCCGCTGTAGAGATAGTGGCCATGACGATAGGCCCACTGTGGAGACAGTGCCCATGACGTGACGATTGGTCCACTGTGGAGATAGTGCCCCATGACGATAGGCCCACTGTGGAGACAGTGCCCATGACGTGACGATGAGGCCCACTGTGGAGACAGTGCCCATGACGTGACGATTGGTCCCACTGTGGAGATAGTGCCCATGACGATAGGCCCACTGTGGAGATAGTGCCCATGACGTGACGATAGGCCCACTGTGGAGACAGTGCCCATGACGTGACGATAGGTCCACTGTGGAGATAGTGCCCATGACAATAGGTCCACTGTGGAGATAGTGCCCATGACGATAGGTCCACTGTGGAGATAGTGCCCATGACGATAGGTCCACCGTGGAGATAGTGCCCATGACGTGACGATAGGCCCACTGTGGAGACAGTGCCCATGACGTGACGACAGCGAGTCGGCTCAGAATCAGAACTTCCCCACTGGACTGTTGGCCGGCTCTGGGTGACGCTGCTCCTGGTGGCGAGTCAAGCTCAACAGACAACAGTCATGCCATCCTCCCCCCACCCCCACCCACCCCCCGACCCCCCACCTTGATAAAATTAATGTTAAAAAACGGAAATTACCGATGTGGTCTCGTGACCGTGCGCGAGCCAGGCACTATATTTAGAACATGATTCATTACCAGGAGAACGGGACAAGCGATGCCACGCTGCGCCACTCCTTGGCACAGCAACTCTAAAATTAATAGGCCTGTGACACACTAACGTTCTGCAATCCGCCACTCCCAGAAACCCATCACAAACTCTCTCTCTCTCTTCTCTCTCTCTCTCTCTACTCTCATCTCTCTCTCGTCATCTCTTCTCACTCTCTCTCTCATCTCTCTCTCTCTCTCTCTCTCTCTCCTCTCTTCTCTCTCTCTCTCATCCCTCTTATTTATTGTAAGTACACATCCAACCTGCTTGCTGTAATGTTCTTGTAGGATTACTGCCCTCTCTCTGCTACAGTCTGTAGGCTTATTGCCCTCTCTGCTACAGCCTGTAGGCCGTTATAGCTTATTGCCCTCTCTGCTACAGTCTGTAGGCTTATTGCCCTCTCTGCTACAGTCTGTAGGCTTATTGCCCTCTCTGCTACAGCCTGTAGGCCGTTATAGCTTATTGCCCTCTCTGCTACAAGCCTGTAGGCTTATTGCCCTCTCTGCTACAGTCTGTAGGCTTATTGCCCTCTCTGCTACAGTCTGTAGGCTTATTGCCCTCTCTGCTACAGCCTGTAGGCTTATTGCCCTCTCTGCTACAGCCTACTGCTATATTTTTTGTATTGCCGGTCTCTCGTCTCAACAACCGGCTATTTTTTATTTTTTTGTACAGCCCTCTCTGCCAACACTCAGCCTGTTATTATGTTCTAGTATTGTCCTCTATTGCCAGCTGCATGCTAATGTTCCAGTATTGTCCTCTATGCCAGCAGCTTGCTAGTTTTCTACTGCTGTCCTCTATGCCAGCAGCTTGCTAGTTTTCTACTGCTGTCCTCTATGCCAGCAGCTTGCTAGTTTTCTACTGCTGTCCTCTATGCTAGCAGCTTGCTAGTTTTCTACTGCTGTCCTCAATGCCAGCAGCTTGCTAGTTTTCTACTGCTGTCCTCTATGCCAGCAGCTTGCTAGTTTTCTACTGCTGTCCTCAATGCCAGCAGCTTGCTAGTTTTCTACTGCTTGTCCTCAATGCCAGCAGCTTGCTAGTTTCTCTACTGCTGTCCTCTATGCCAGCAGCTTGCTAGTTTTCTACTGCTGTCCTCTATGCCAGCAGCTTGCTAGTTTTCTACTGCTGTCCTCTATGCCAGCAGCTTGCTACTTTTCTACTGCTGTCCTCTATGCCAGCAGCTTGCTAATGTTCTATGTGTTGTTCTCTCCAACAGTTGTCCTCAGTATGTGCCAACAGCCTCCTAAATGTTCTGGTACTGTCCTCTCTGTCAGCAATCTTCTATGTGTTATATTGTCCTCTCTGCTTCCTACAATGTTATTATATTGTCCTCTCTGTCTCCCATATGTTTTTCATGTATTGTCCTCTCTGTCTCCCATATGTTTTTCATGTATTGTCCTTTCTGTCTCCCATATGTTTTTCATGTATTGTCCTCTCTGTCTCCCCATTATGTTTTTTCATGTATTGTCCTCTCTGTCTCCCATATGTTTTTCATGTATTGTCCTCTCTGTCTCCTATATTACAGTATTCTAGTATTGTCCTCTTCTGTCTCCTATATTAGAGTACTCTAGTATTGTCCTCTCTGTCTCCTATATTACAGTATTCTAGTATTGTCCTCTCTGTCTCCTATATTACAGTATTCTAGTATTGTCCTCTCTGTCTCCCTATATTAGAGTACTCTAGTATTGTCCTCTCTGCCAACAGCCCGCCTATTGTTGTAATGCTTTCTATGCTAACAACCGTCCTGAGGTGAGCGGGTGTGCGGGCCGTTGACAAGACGTTAAAATCCAGTTACTAAGTCTGCTAATGGCCTGTTGTGTCTTCCTGTTACCCTCTTCTGCTAACACTGAGCCTCGTTTGTGCTGGCCTCCTTGCTGCTCTCAGTGCTGGCCTCCTTGCTTCATTTCACTGCCTCAGTTCTTTTCTCACAAAACCGGCGCTGAGACTACATGGACTTCTTGTGGTACTGCATTGATTCTGTTGTTGAGAGCTGTCCAGTCGTAAAGACGCTTATCGCACATAGCAGGAAATAACTAACTGTGCACTTATCGAGCCCCCCCCCCCCCCCCCTTCCACACACACACACACACACACACACACACACACACACACACACACACACACACACACACACACACACACACACACACACACACACACACACACACACACACACACACACACATCCATTGCGTCAGCGACGTAAGTCTGGTTCCAGCACAGTGGTGAAAAACGGTCATTATTTCTGACAACGCTCTGCTGACTGGAGCTTGGGAGCGTGTCAGCGTTGACAGGTTTTCAAATCCCGCCGTTTCTGTCGAAAGGCCACGCTTTGATCATGGCTTCCAACCATTGTAAACAGTTGAAACAGTTGTATTCAGGGCTTTTTTCCTCCCTCCCTTCTCTTGTGCATTTTTTTTTTTTTTTTTTTTGCATTTTTCAGTAAATGCGAATTTAGTTATTTTGTCCTGGTTCAGTCACACGTTCGGGCCAATACATTGGTCCACTTGCAATGATTTTTAACAACTCTCTCTCTCTCTCTCTCTCTCTCTCTCTCTCTCTCTCTCTCTCTCTCTCTCTCTCTCTCTCTCTCTCTCTCTCTCTCTCTCTCTCTCTCGTGTTTTTGCATTGTCGAGTGTTGCGGACTGCTTCATTTCAGGAGGACCCAGCACTGCAGGGTTGTTGGCTGGTGCTGGTCGTCGATTGATCCAACGCCCATCCTTCCCTTTCTCCCCCTCCACCCCAACCCCCCCTCCCCGTCCATCCTTCCTTCCCCCCTCCATCCTTCGCTTTCTCCCCCCTCCCCACCACCACCATTCGTTAGCCCCTCTTCGGGAACCAACGGCTCAGCATGCCCCAAGCTCTCGGAGACTGACTGGCCTGACAACCTCTCTCTCTCTCTCTCTCTCTCTCTCTCTCTCTCTCTCTCTCTCTCTCTCTCTCTCTCTCTCTCTCTCTCTCTCTCTCTCTCTCTCTCAGCATTCCATGTATATATTGCAGCAAATCGAATGTTTGAGACAGGACTAGGATCTTACTTTTATCTTTTAGTTTTGCCACGATACTTTGCATGGATGGGTCACTTCAGGCTGCTGTGACTGAAACTGATGATTACGTCAGATGGGTTGCGCGGAAATTGTGTCATTGTGTGGACTCTCAACAAGGACTCGGCCGCCCCGGGCGGCCAGGTTAACCCCCTGTCTACTCGAGTCACTAAATGACCGGCCACCACCCTTCAAGTTCTTCAACTGAAAGTGTTCCAGGACGTCCACCTCGCCGGACGGCGGCTTTCACACAGCTCCAAAGGTGTATGTCCGCGGCCGGGCCGCTCTCTTCCCTACTCAGGGAAAGAAAAAGAAAAGAAAAAAACTGAAGAAGATATTTTTGATTGACTCAGTGACAGCGGACTCTGCCGCTGGGGAAATCTCAAAACTGTATCAGTTTACACGCTCAAAAGGTTCCAGATGAACGTCTCTGTCACTAATCGAGTGTTAAATGGAGTTTTAACTGAGTCGAGTCGTTACTGACAGGCCCGGCGGCCCGGCTCGTACTTCAGTGACAAGGCATGGCCGCTTCGCAGCGTAAGACTTCACTAAGTTCAGCGAAAATATCCGTTTTTCTACTTTCCGGCCCCAAAACCGCCCTGCCTTCTTCGCAGTAAAGACGTCAGCTTTCCGACGATGTCCCGTTATCTGAGCCGGAATAACTGTGACAAGGTGCGTCACTGCCGCCTTGTAATCAAGCGTGCCGCCGTCAGGCGCACATCAGTGTTTTCAGTGTAGGTCTCATCTTTGCACATGTTTTTTTTCTCTTCAGACGACTGTGATTGTTTCATGTTAGCATACAATCAAAGTCCATGCTTAAAACGGGCAAGCAACGCGTTTACTATGAGTAACAATCGAGTAGTCCTACCGATAATTCGGCCTGGTGACTCCACCGATGTCTTGCATCTGTATATATATATAGCATGTATGTATGTATGAGTTTACTACAGCCAATTAATGTTGGGCCAAATAACTTATTTTGCGATATTTTATCAGTTATAATCTCTCAATTTTGACGTTGCTGTTTGACAACACAGTTGTTATCTCATCCAAAATGAAAAATCCATTGTTTCCACTGGCAAGACCAACGTGACGACACAAGGAACGTTTGGTTGCTTGAAGTCAACAATTTCCTTGTAAAATGTCGCCCGGTAAAGTCGACAAGAAAAACCGAAATGCGCGAGCGTACACTGCCGGGCACACTAGTGCTTGAAAGCGGACACTGCCTGCCGGCAGAGGGCGCCCACGTTGTCCGTCTGCTCCGCGAGTTATTTTTGGCGTCACTGTGCGTCTCGTGATCGGTTGTACAGCGCATTCCACCTTCAACCCGACCACGAGAAGGATGAAACTGCTCTAAAGCACGAGGAACTTTCTACCTCATTTGAATACCCTGACGGAAATCTGGTGTCTTGAACAGTTATTAAATTCTGTTTGTGTGAGTATTCATTGGATACATACCCTATTCTATTGATCATTGAGCAATATTGCGTGTGTTCTTTTGCAATTTTCTGTCGGCAATGATCAAAGGAAATGGCGGCAAAATGTAGGCCACATGCTTTTGTTTGTGTTTAGTGGATATCACGCCTGTACCAAGCACCGTATCGCCCCTCGGCTTTCTTCATGGTTGGATGGATACCCAAGCGAAGGAGTATTTGTTTTGTCTTCCCTTGTGCCTGAAGCAGTTTCGTCTCGCAACGACTTGGAGATAGAGGTGTTATTGATCGTGTTGTGCTCTTTGGATATAATGGACCCACCAACAGTGAATGAAGCTAGTCTTGGCGATTTGGCGAAGAGATACTTCCAGCTTTTGAGTTTTTTCCCCCACGAGCACGTGGACCTCTCCGAGGCGTATTTGTTTCACACTTGAAGCGATTATGTTGACCAATACACCACTGGTGCACGCCTAGATATTTTACCCCTCCTACTAAATCTACAAGTCAGATACAAATATTCCAAAGAAATTATTAAAGAAAACACTAGTCATCATCAGTGTAAGCGCCCCCATCTCGTCAGTGTGGGCTGTTCACACCGCCACCACCATGCCTCTCTTCCCTTCTCAGTTCATTCCCGCTGTTTCGATTGCTTGAACCTTCACCTTCCCCTTGAGCTATAGTCCGTTTCTGGATACAGACAGCGAAAAAAAAAAAAAAACCCAGCAAGCCTGCAATGTGCTCACTGAAACTGGATGTTGCTAGTAAGTGGATGCGGGTTCGTGGTCACTGAAATACCCTCATTTATAAAGTTGATTTTAACAGTGCTCTATCATTATGCGCTTAAAGTATGATTCAGATGTTTAGTTCAATTTCACAAGTGTAGTCGGGAGCATTGGGTTTACAGGCAACGCCTTCATGGTTCAAGAAACGGACCATAGGAAAATGCCGTCCTTTGTACTTTCGAACCCCATCTGTACACCTGTCAAATCACTTTACCAAATTTCCTGGTAAAATATTCAGTATCTACCACCCAGCACGTCTTGACGTTACCAAAGAAATAAAGATAATGGTTTCTTAGTTAAAGCAATAAAAGCTTGGGACTGAACAGATATAATATATGAGTTCACAAGATGGTAGGCAAGATATTGGGTGACTACTAACTGGTTGTAATATTTATTCTCTCAATAAAGAATTGTTCTCTTGAGTCTGTTACTGTTTTACTAGTGGTGGTGATTCAATGTTTTTCTGGAATATACACAGGAAACCCTAAACTGAAAACTAAGATCACCCAGATATAACCACAGTGGTTGACTGGGCATAAAACACCAAGTTACTACTACTAGTACTACTCAAACTAAGAACATAGCAAGCATTAGTATGCAGAACGCATACATGTGTGTGCACACAAACTCACTCAGTCTCTTCCCCCCCCCCCCTCCCACTTACACCAGGAAAACATTATTGTGTAGTTGACATTCACTGATTCAGATACTTAACAATACTTGACACCCTTTCTTTGGCTACAGCCTGTCATGAGGAGTTCTCACCATTCAAACTTTGCATACTACATGTCAAGATCAAAGCTCTCATTGCAATCAGATCCAAGCAGCTAATCACTTGCTGAGCCATAGCTTCTGCTAGTACTAGTACTGGTTTGTGGTTGTCCTGAAGCAGGCCCCCCTCCTCTGAGGATGACCATTGGCAGTATGTGCGATTGTTGCTAATATTTCAATCTGAGGCAAAAATGTCTCACCATAGTTTAGGTTGTGGCAGAAAATAATTTGTTTCCATGCAGAAGTGAAAGGGGGGAGGGAAGCACTCAGAATATGATTGTGCTGACTTGTACACAAGAAAAAGATGAACATAAAGCCAAACTATTTGTGTATGCGCATGAGGAAAAAAGAATTCACATTAGCTCCCAATCACATGTCACTGCAGGGATGAACAGTTCTACAATTTTACATTGACAAGACAGTTGTGCGCCATACATTCAGCCTGCTTTATTGAATAGGACACTTTCACTTTCAGCAGTATTAATGATGTTTTCCAAAGGTGTAGGCTACAAGTATAACCACTGATCAAACTGACTCAGTGACTGCATCAGGTATCTGCTCACACACACAGGTCACACAACACTCCAGTTGTCATTATTTTTGACACTGGGTATTGATAATAACATTCTTAACAACCAAGACAATACAGGTTTAGGATTATCTTGCCTGCATCTTCCTTTACCCTCTTATTCTTAAAAGTTATATCAAGGATCACAAATACACACAACACTGCATTTTTAGCCTCTCTCTGTCTCGCACAATTTCTCAGATGGGTTACCCATGCATTTAGTTGATTTACTATTCATGAAAAGGTCCAGATCTGTATGACCATGCTTTTTAATTAATTGTCAGAACATAGTAACTTTGACAGCTGCCAGGCCACAAGGGGTGGCTGTGAATGAGGTCAGTGGCACACTGGTAATTTGCTGCCTACATCAGTTTCGGTGGCAATACTAGTTTTCCACCTTTCACTTGCAGCATGATGTCAGGAAAGACAACACAGTCATACTCATGATGATAGTTCTGAACCAGTTCTTTCTGCGAGCTCTGAGCTGGTTGACAGTAGGATGCCTAGTGTGCCCACTCAAGGTCAACAAACCAGCCAGGAATCTGTGGGCACTAACTAGTAAAAGGCCCAGATCTTACCACTACCAGGCATGGATGAAAAATGCTGATAGCCATGGAGGGTCCCAAGCTCACACCAAAAGTAGTGCTTTCACTGTTTCAGGCTTGCCCAGAATTTACAATAGGTGTGAGTGGCAGAATTTCAAAAGTGCAGGATTGTTCTTAAAAATCACTGTGTGTGTTGCGTCATGTCTAGTTGTATGTTCTCTTTATTTCAAAACACTGTGTTTCCTGTACACAAGTTCTAAAAAGTGTTTGCAATCCACACAGGTAGAATAGGATTATATAAACTTTTTAGCAAGTAGCACTTGTCAGGCAAATTTTGAAACTCAGACAATGCATTGTGTTAATCGGTTTTAAAAATAAAACTAGTTAAAGAGAAGCACAGGGCAAGTGTACATGCCAAATTTCCTACATTTTATCGCCAATAGTGTGAGATATTATCCTACAAAATCAAATAGTGATCAATACATATGACTTTTATGAGCCTGTGACAAAAGGTCGTGATCTAAAGTGGAACACACTGCCTCAAAATCGAACTCCCAGTAAGCTATTTTCAGTCTTACCATTAGAAAGTGGTATGTTTCAAGTAACTATTTCCATCATCAAAAAATGGTTTTGATCCAAGTGTGTGCTGTATGGCATCAAAACTGGGGTCAGGTCAGGTGTGGACGTTTGTAACAATGGACACAGTGAATGTCATAATAATACAGAGAAAAACCATTTGTATGCAATTTTAATGCTTCTGGTGCATTTAAGTAACTGCTAGTAATAAAATCAGAGCAGGCAGGACAAACAAATTCTGCTTTAAATGTAAGTATTATGTAATCACTGTGTCAAAATTTTGCGTTCAAGAATCTAGTTCTACAAATAATCATTTCAAACACAGAACAACTTCAGTAAAGTTTTCAAACAAGGAACACTTTATTTCATAGTATACACTGCAATGATAAATGCAAAAAAAAATGCAAGGCAGGAGGCATATTCACACATTCCAACTTGTTTAAGTGGACGAACGTAACACTATGGCAGTGGAAACAGTCTATGAAAACCAAGATACTATTTCACCCAGACTGAACAAACAGTACACAACTGTAGTGAATCTAGGCACAGTAACAGTATGATATGACAGGTTAAAGGAGCGACTTTCTGAACATGCAGATCACATTAAAACTTTAGGACAATTTATAAGACCCCCCCAAAAAAACACAAAAAACACACACACACACACACACACACAAAACGACATCCTTTCAAACTAAACCTGTCAATCACTGTCAGTGAAAAACAGCTGCCTCACTTTGCACTCAGTGTCAGGGAAACTTTTTTTCTGTTTGCAGTCAAGAAATCTCAATAAGATATGTCCGGTGGTGAGGGCCTGAAGAACATGCTTCCTTTTTGTGTGTGAAGAACTGGATCCATACATGATTTTCTGCTTGGCACACTTCCAGAACCTGCCACAGTTATCAAAAGTAACAGAATTTAATACAGACTTGAATACCAGGGACAGACAGACGTCATCTAATGTATGCTTACTAAAACTAAAAGAAAAACAACAACACATTAAAAATGCGATCAGGTCACAAAGTATGGCATCTTTAAGTCAGATACCTGTATTAAATTTTTCAGTATGTAAAAAAGGAAAACAGAAAAATGATACATGTACTTTGGACTGTAACAATCCTAAAGTGCCCTTACATACCAAAGGTCTTTATTTATACAAGAGCAGTGAAAATGTTTATAATAAATTTAATTGTAAGACAATCTTCACCCCCCCACCCCCCACCCCCCTTCCACAGGCCCCCAAAGTCGGCCTTCATGCACAGTTAATCAATAAAAATAAAAATAAATTTACAGTGGCAAGTCAACTATCACATTTAATGCGGAAAGGAAACCAAATTAAGACTGCAAAACAAAGGAAAGGGGGACGGGGGGGTAGCACTGTGCCCATGTCACGTTCACCTGCTACAAAGTTTACAGAGTACTTGTTTAATATACACAAGCCTCCAATCGGAGGTAAAAGTTTGTAAACAACCACTTGAAGGGTAAGCTGTGAGCCATTTCAACTTTTAAATCGACCGCTTAGCTAAATCAGCAATAATTACAGACATAGACGGACTGCAGACTAACGTAAGAAAAGACATCTGGACACACGTAACACAGACACAGTCACAAACTGTGTCCACAATCTGAAATTGCCCCCTTCCTGCCATAATACGATGAAGTAAACAAAGCACACTACCAGTGCCATTTATATCACTTACTAGTGGCTAAGAAAGCATTTGTTTGGGAAAATATATGATGAGGACAGAAATTCGACAATTATGTGGGTCGTTCGTAACATTTAGGACGTTCGTAACAAAACAAAATAACCGGACACAGTCAGAATACTCACCGCCACCCCTTCGACGAAACCATTGTCAGCGACAAGCAGCCATGTGATATCAACAGGAAGGCTAGTGGTAGTTTTAGAAGCGGTCAGCAGTAATTAAATGTTTGCGATGCCGATAAAATTTGCAAAAGGTCGTTCGTAACAAATGGACAAAGTTTTAGATTTTTTACGTCTGGGTAAAAAAAATGAAACACGGAAATGCCCCCAGTAAAAACATTGAATGCTTTCGGTGCACAATTGATATGCAAATAAGAGAAGTGAAGGTCCGCAGTGAATGCAGTGGCGGACGGTAGCAGACGATCTTTAAACTTACGGGAAATTTAGACACAGTCCGTTACAAACGGCCAGTGTATTTTCAGTTTCGTTTTTTTGGTTATGAAACGTCATGCATGGCTTGTAATTCGACTGGATACTAAATTTAGTTTATTCAGTAGTCAAATGGTGTACAAGTTGTGAAGAATAGTTCAGCTGGTTAGTTGCTGTTTTGAGCTGAAGTCAAACAACCCACGTTGTCCCACTTTCCGGAAGCCACTTTTCATTGATTTTCATCAAGTATTTTTTTCTTTAATCCTCCGCTTGGTGACCAAAGCTGCCAATTTTTACTTTAACTACTCATCAGTGCATACTGAATAAAAGCAACCACAGTTTCGTGTAACTGTTACTGTAGTAAGACGAAAATAAATAGGAGTATACAAACATACCCGGGTTAAGCGGGAGCACCTTTTGTCACAGGCTCATATACAGATTCAGGCAATTTATGCAAGTGCCAACAGTGCTAAAATCTCTGATTTCTATGTTTGATCTTCTGTTTGTAATGGTAGCAGCATAAGATCAAATATAAAGAGAAAGAAATCTGTAGTCATGGCCCTTGTGCCTACATATTCAGCAGTCATCAGAGAATGTATTTTTCACTAAGTGTAAGGTACCAATCATAGAGTTATTTATACAGTATGACTGTGCTGAAAGGTGAACATGAAAACTAGAGGAGTTGAAAACTTGAGTTAAGAGTTCTCTCAGCGTTTTATATATATATTTTTATTATTTTTTATTTTTTTATTATTATTAGTGATATATGTACTTAGCAGTTCTCTTGCAAAATAGGTAGGTAATTTCTGTTTTAGTGATATGAGCTGTTAAATGCCTTCTAAGCTGTTAAATGCCTTCTAAGCTTGTATGTCAGACATCAAACACTACAACAGTAATAGGTTATTTTTTATTTGATACATATTTTGTTAGGAAGGAACAAAATCTCGAAGAAGTTTGTTGCAATGTTTGGTGTCTGACATACACATAATCTTCTGTTTTGTATAAACTGATATGAATGACCAAGATATTCAGCAACCAACATACTGTGCTTAAACGGATCAGATGTGCAACTGGAAGATTGATTTGCTTTTTTCAAGATCATGGAAACTGTATGGTCAGTCAAAAATAACATGTTGGTCATCAAACATTAAAACAAAGTCCCTTATTGTTCAGCAATCAGTTTTAGTTTCAGTACTTCCTGTGGAGGGCTTTTGTTGTTGTTGTCTTTGTCATCACTGGTTTACATTGCACTTGTCAAGAGTATTCATGGAAGTATTGTATCTTTCGTTAATAGTTTTATGGATACCTTCTGCATCACAGTTCATCAGCCATATGTTTTGTTTATTCTCAGAGATTAAAGTCCAACATTTGTCATTGCATTTCTGTGTTTACTAATATTATGTTTTTTATGTAGTATGAGTAAATTGCACTATGAAATCAATCCTTGTCAGATACATGAGCTCCTAGAGCTACAGAAATTTAATTAATTCTGCACCAATTTAAATCAAACTCCACATACATGAGCCGAGAGTCGAGACAACATATGGCACCTACACACATGATATTGCAAAAAAAAGATGTTTTGAAGTAATACAAGAAAATCTTCACAATTGTCACTGTCACAGTGTCAAGTGCAACTGTTCCCCCTATTCAGTTACTGAGATAAGAGATTGCAATGGCATGAAATTGTCTGAAACTATCTGGACTCCCTTTCTGCTGCACCAGCTTACAACAGACCAAAACTACAGTATGAGGCTTTCAGTTTCACACTCCCAATCCCATTGTCTCATACTCGGTTAAACAAAAGCAGACTTTCACTGTCTCAAAGTAATCTGAGAAAAATGTGATCACCAACACATTTGGAGCTATCACATGCAACTGATGTCATTTGCAGTGATCATAGATATTTAAAACTGATGTGACACTGACAGAAGTGTAAGGTGGTGAAAGTGCTTCAGGGAAACTCCTCAGGTGCATGGCTGTCCCTAATGCTACTACTACTTTGTACTGGAGCTGTACTAGCAAAACTCAGCTCCCTTCCCTGTCTAGAACACACTCACAGAATGAGACACACAAACACAAATATTGACAATGATACAGATGGTAGCCTGACCATTATTTTTCAGTATATTCTGATTTTTACCAGTAACATACCAGTTAATGTGAAGTGCTGTCTTTGGTGTCTTGCAAGAAAACTAACACTAGGCAAAGATCAAACAACCAAGATTCAGGAACAGTTATCTCTGTTATTGATAATATTATAAGAACAACAAAACAAGTGGGCTATGTTTACTTCAAGGACAAGGCTAATCTGTAAATCAGAGCATAAAACATTTCATACATGTGTGAATTCTGCAAAAATATTTTTGAATCAGTACTTCAACATCATAAGCATTAAAACAAATTACACATGACATGCTCAGACTAAATTACTGTAGTCTTTATCTCACACCAAAAAAATGTGGAACTCATTGCTCATTTCATAGTCCAAAGTTGTGTGGGAACCAGTCAAAGGTAAATGATGATAGCCACTTACTAAACAGCAGTAAAACTGTCTTGTGCATTACAACTTAGTTTGTTGCAACTGGAACTAAAAATCAAAAAAGAGGGAAGCCTGAATCAACAAGGGATTTTGCAGCATGTTAGCACTAGTGCCTGGACACTGTGAACAGACATGTTCAAACTAAATTTGTGAGAGATCACTGCCTACAGTAATTGCCAGAAACTGGCTGGTTTCATCTTTCAGGCATCACTGCCATCAGTAGGCATGTTGGGCGTCAGTTGACTGAAACATTACAACATCCTTTTTTTTAATGTCCAAGCATCCCACCAGCAACCAAAAGATCCACTGGCACTGTGGCATCCATCAACATGTGTCACATGACCAAGTGGAAGAAGAAATGAGATCTAATTTTTCTTTTTTGCCCAGTTGAGTTAGTTTTTATTCCTTGATATTTCAGTTGTCAGTTGTTTTTATAAAAAATCCACACACAAAAATTGGATTAAAAAGTAACAGCAGCCTTACATTTGTGAACAAAGACTTTCAGAAACAGACGTCATTGGTTGATTGAAGGAAGCTAAAAACAGATGTCATTCAAGCCTATTTCCTTGTGCAGTGGGATCATTTGAAAGCAACCTCATGGTAATTACAACATGTTTGACTTATGAAATGCCATTGTTGCACAAAGTATTCTTCAAAGTGGGTGAAACTTTTAGAGTTATTATGATGCTTGGACAGAGTTGGGAAGGAACATTTCAACTACACAAATCTATTTTTTTACAGCAGCAAAACATCTGATTTGTTTGAAACAGCATCCCAAACATACACATTGTTATCGTGTCCGTTTTGGGGCTTATGAGTTTTAACCTGTCCCAAACAAGCATGAAACACAAGTCAAACATTTCTTTTCAATTCATAACTGTTATATTATTTCCACTACATCTATAAGATTCTGAACATGCTTCAGATATTGCATAAACATTGATTTGGTCGGAAATGGTATTGATTTCTTTCATAAGTAAGCATACATTGCATACATTTTTATAGATAGTTAAATACTTGGCAGTATCTTGCAAAAAAGGAAAGATAGTTCCTCTGAAGGTTTCTGTGACCATTATTAGCTGTCAAGTGCCTTTTAAGCTTGTATGTTGGACGTCAAACATTACAAGAAGATTAGATTGTTACTTTTCATTTGATGCCATATTTTATGTTGTACTGTTAAGACATAGCTAAAGAAAAATGTATTGTTTTGTCTGCCTCATTTAAGTTAGCATTTGTGATGGAAATTTGTAATGTTTGATGTCCAACATACACATAATCTTTTCTTTTTTGTATGAACTGATATTTAAACGAATTTTTGTATGAACTGATATTTAAATGACCAATATATTTAGCAACCAACTTTCTATGCTTAAACTGGTTAGATGTGCAACTGGAAGATTAATTTGCTTTTTTTAGTACATGTACTAGTTGTAGTCTACAGTCACAGTGACAGTCAAGAACATTTATGTCAAATTCCCTTCTTATTCAGTTTTAATACTTGTAGTTAGCGTGTGAGCAATGCAAACTAACATACATTTGAACTGATTAGAAATTGCTGCCTGCAGTAATTGCAGAAAAAAAATGGCTGATTTTTTGTTTCAAGCATGTGGATCATCAGTGACTGAAAACATTAACATCCTGTAGAAATGTCCAAGCATCCTGCCAGGAATCAGATCCACAGTGGTCCACAGATCCACATGCATCACACGACCAAGTGGGAGGCTTACAAAAAAAACGTTTTTACAGTTTTTATTCCTTAATCTTTTGGACATCAATTAATACAGCAAAAACCACAGTCCAGATCTTTGCTTTAAAAATGAACAGAAGCATAAAATGTTCAGATAAGGCTGCTTCAGAAGGAGACCTCATCGATCCCATGGATCAAAGTAAGATGTAGACAGATGTCAAGGATGTTTCCTTGTTCAATGGGATCATTCAAAAGTGATGTGTATGGTATTATAACACTTTTGATATACAAAATACCATTGGCATTGTTGCATGAAATATTCTTCTGAAGTGATTTTTTATTTTTGTTGGTCATAATGAAATATTTTTTATTTTTCAAATAATGAAAGATTCACACACACACACACACACACACACACACACACACACACACACACATGTGCAAACTGTGACGGTCATGTGATGCTGCTGTACTGGCACATTCTTCCCTCCTCCTGATCTTGAAAAATTGAAATGACTAATACTTCTAGTCAAAGGAACTTTTGATGGTTTACACTTGTATGTAGCAAAATGTTCCGCACTGATTCCATGATTGCATAGCAAACAAGCCCCCCAAACTTAGAGCATTTGTAATGCAATAATGTACTTTTACCAAAGTCTGTTCCCCCCCGAGACCCTGCACTCAGGGCAGAACTGTGATCCTGAAGTATCTGCCCCCCCCCCCCCCCCCCCCCCCCCCCCCCCCCCCCGCCCCCCCGACATTTCTGGACCCAGTGTACAGAGTATCTCCAGCAAGTCACACAAAGCACCCAGTTTCGGCAACTTTATTTTTCACCAGTACTAGGAAAACATTTACTGGTAAAAACCAACATATGCCAGTCTAGCAGAGGCTCTGATATGCCAGTCTAGCGGAGGCTCTGTTCACTAACTAGTAAAGAATTCTACTAACTAGTCTTGCTCAGACCAAGTCTTTTCTTTACTGAACTGTCCGGTTTTGTGTTGCAG
>OY757542.1:743103-766036 GCA_963584105.1 Alviniconcha strummeri
TCTTTTCTTTACTGAACTGTCCGGTTTTGTGTTGCAGTTAGTTGTTTTGGTGGAAGGAGACTGGGCTGCAGCGGACTCCTGATGTGTACCTTGGGTGGCCTGCTGGGCGGCCATGGATTTCTCCTCTCTCGACCTCCTGGCCTCCACTGCACTTCGCGACAATAATCAACCGCAGCCAGACCCAGCCCCTGCCACACCACCACATCCCCAGCAAAGCCACAACAGCACAGAAAATGATGACGACGATGAGGAAACGGATGGTAAAACGGACACTGCACCTTCAAGGGAGTCAGACGCTGTAGATTTGCAGGAAGAGAGCGCTATGGGTTCAGTAAAGTGTGGTAAGCACAAGAAGGGCACCAGCAAGCCTGTCCTCAAGTCCATCTTTGTTCGCGACGGGAAATGTGTAGCTGAGAAAGTGTCACTGCCCAACAGCATGATTCTTCCTAGGAAGGGAGGCGAGAGCCTAGAGTTCCTGTTGCCAGACCCAGTGAAGACAAAAGATAAGCTAGAGCTGTGTAGAAATAACAATGCTCCTTTGCGTTCTGTGGAAACCCTGGCATGCCCAGAGGAGAAAGCATGCAAGTCACAGTCTGGAGCTGCAGCTAGTGTTGTGTGCAATGGGACAAACAGTGCTTCACATTGCAGGACGGACAGCGCAACCCACAAAACCTCTCTTCAAAGTTTTAGCAAAGACTCCAGTGATAGAGTAGCTGACTCTGACCCCCAAGTGACAGAAGCTGCATGTGACTCCCACATCACAACAGTTACAGAAGCTTTGCCCAACTCCCAAGTTGCAACATGTACAGAAGCTCTGGCCGACTCCCATGTCACAAGGGTTACAGAAGCTGTTTCCAACTCCCAGGTCGCAACAGTTACAGAAGCTCTGTCCGACTCCCAAGTCACAACCAGTACAAGAGCTCTGTGTGACTCCCAGGTCACAGCAGTTGCAGAAGCTCCCTGTGATGACTCCCAGATCACAACAGTTGCAGCCGCTTCATGTGACTCCCAGGTAACAGCACTTAGAGAGGCTGTGTGCGACTCCCAAGCGACAGCAGGTACAGACACTCCTTGTGACTCACAGACTGAAGAAGCTGAATGTGACTCGTGGGTTAAACCAGTGACGTGTGATGTGTCAAATTCAGGTGTGTGTGACCCCCAAGTTAGATCAGTCACAGAAGATTTGTGCAACTCTCATGTTAACATTTCGGACATCAAATCTCAGTGTGACTCCCAAGTTGCATCATTCACGGCTCATGACTCCCAGTGTCAGAAAGAGCAAGAGGCTGGTGAAGATGACCAGCATTTGGACTTGCTGGCTGATGCAAGAGCACAGGCTTCACAGACAATGGAACACAGACCAGTGAAGAGTGGTGAAGATGGAGTGGAGGACCATTCGCATGCCATTTCATTGCCCAGTGGAACGGGAGAGATGGAGTCCAGCTCTTCATCCACATGCAAAGAGAAAGGAGCAGCTGTAGAGAGTGATGGTTGTAATGACTGTGATGAAAACTGTGCTGTTTTTCCCCCATCTTCTTCCCTCCCTCCAGCTTCCCTTTCCCCTCTGTCCAAACCCCCCTACCCTCTTCCCACACCATCCTCCCTTCTTCCACCCTCCTCCCCTCTTCCCACACCATCCTCCCTTCTTCCACCCTCCTCCCCTCTTCCTACACCATCCTCCCCTCTTCCCTCGGCTTTCCCTCTTCCCTCATCTTCCACAGCAACATGCACAGGCAGGGACACTTTCTCATCTAAAGACACTTTGGACCAAGACATTGGCAGCTCAGGGAACAAAAGTTTTACCCCATCCACAAACAATTTAAATAGTGTTGTGTTTCCATCCCCTCCCCATTTTCCTGTTGTCTCATCTGAATTAGTTTTTGTGGACCATTGCTATGCTTGTAGCTCTGACAAGATGGCCTTGGAGCTGAGCATTGAGAACACTGATGATAGTGGTGATGCTTTTGAGTCTGCTGATGAAAACATTTCAGCAGATGACATTGAGCGCCGTCCACGGAGCTTGTCAGTGGACAGTGAGTATCTGCAATACAGAGTTCCCCCCACACCCAGCCAGCTGGAGGGCCTGCCACACACAGACAGGCCTTCTCTGCTGTCCCCCACACTGTCAGTTGACTCCATTTCCAATGATTCCTCCTTGTCAGAGCACTCCAGTGCTGCTGCTGGACAGTTTTATTCTATCTTGGTGGGGTGCCAGAACCCAGCCAGGATGGCCTGTCCACAAAAGCTGTCCCTAGTAGACAGTCCAGGCCTGGGCACAAACAGCCTGGCTTGCGGTGCTGAGGATGGCAGGTTAAGCACCAGCCTCGCGGAGGGAGCCACCCTGGCAGCTGGGGGCCCAAAGTGTGGTAAATTCAAGATAGGAACCTTCGGCTCATTCAGCAATTCTCATTTGGACCTGGAAACTGAGGCAAAGAAAAACAAGTTGAAGATCAGAATACCACCTGATTCCAAGTCCTCTGCATCTCCTGCCCTGGCTTCCCCTGGCTCTCCGTTCCCTCTCCTGCAGTCCCCAGCCACGGAGTGGGACCGCTCCGATGCTGGCTCAGAGGCACCTGATGACCTGGACTCTTCCACCACAGATGACAAGTTTCTCAGCAGCTCTCACGATTCTGATGCATTTGGCACCACTTCCAGTCAAGTTTGGCACCATCCTGTATTCCATGACCACGACTACTGCTGTAAAGAGGTCTCAGAAAAACTGGGAAAGCCTGTCGCACCACCACCACCCACAAGAGGAGGCAAGCGTAAATACACCAAGAAAAAAGACCGACAAGAGTGTGAGGAGGAGCAGTTAAAGAAAGGGAAGTACCTGAAGAGAGAACTGTTGAAGCAGGACAATCGATTCAGTTTGATCGGTGGTGGGCCTGAGGCAAGAGCTCTTGCCACAAGATCATCTCTCCTGGCAGAGTCGCTGAGTTCCAAACCCAACCCAGTGGGTCGGCCTCGGAAGCGCTATGAGAAGCAAATGGAAGAATATGATGCAGAGACAGGCACCAAGATGAAAATCACAGGCAAGTACCAGGACCAGTATGTGTACTACTACAGCAAGACCTCACGCAACCGACGCCGCAAGCTGGATGACAAGATGTCTTCAGGAGACAAGATAATCTTGCCCACCCCAAAGCCAGGAGATATTGTGGTGCCTCATCTGACTGACGCCGACTGCGAGGCCATAAAGCGTGGCGGAAGGTCTGCGTTCAGGAATGGAGGAACTTACTTGAGTCCGGCACAGGTGGCAGTGGCACAGTCAGTGCCACTCACACAGGGGGACAATGGGGACATGATGGACAGCAGCATCGTTAACACCATCCTCAGCATGGAGAGTGACAACCTGGCCTCCCCCATGGGGTCACATGATGGTGATGGTGACCTGGAGGGCATCACTGGTAACCTAACAACAGAGCAGGTGGACCTGCTGCTGGATTGTCTCAAAGACGTTGAGGTGCCTACCACCAGCCAGGCAGATCTTGACTTCCTCACTAGCGCAGAAACAGTTTCTATAGCATCCTCAGCACTGGACAGCTTGGCAGCCACCACTGTGGAGGAGGAGTTCCTGGTACCAGACCTCCCCCTTGATGTCAAGCCTGACAAGTCCAACCCCCTTCACAGCCTTCCTCTTGACATCAAGCCTAACCCTGTTCCCAGCCTTCCGCTTGACCCCAAGCCCATTGCCAAGTCCAGCCTTGCCCTTGACCTCAAGCCCTGTGCCCTTTCCTCAGATATCAAACCCAGCTCTAGCAGCCCACCCCCCACCATCAAGCCCAGCCCCCTTGGCCTTGACCTCAAGCACATCCCCAATGCCCTTGACCTCAAGTTTGGTGCCAGCACTAGCTCTGTTCCCAGTGCACCCAGCTGTGGTACAGGACAAGTGAAGTTAGAAGCCGGTGGAGAGTCTGGGGTGAACGGGGAGCCTGGGGCAGGTGGGGTGTGTGAGATGAAGCAGGAGGTGGAGGAGGAGGAGAAGCCTGTGGTTGGCAGCTCCCTTCCTGAGTCCCCCACCAGTCGCCCCTCCGTCCAGAAAAACCTGGAGTTTCTGAAAGACCCATTTATCAAGTCAGAATTCTACCCACCAGCATCTTCTGTACCCTCATCTAGTTCCAGCACAGACTTTGTTTCCGGTGCCTCATCCATTATGGTAGCACATAGCCCAGCGACATCAGAGCTGAATCATGAGACACCATGGATTGTGACGGTCACGCTGTATTGGAATGATATCCCAGCCATCATCATCAACAACATGCCCTATGTGCGGCTGGTGGACATCCACCGCCAGATCCTTCCTGCTAAGGACACGGGCATCCTGAAGAAGCGATGTCAGCTCATGCACATCCAAGTGAACAATTGCAGTGAGATGCAGCGCTACTTCCTGGTACAGTATGGCCGAGCCCACAACTCCAAGAGCACACTTGTCATCACAAAGGATGAGGCGTGGCGCCTTATCTCCTACTACGCTCACCCTCAGCCCCGCAACCTGCGTGGGGAGGAGAGGGCCGGCTTGAGACGCAGCTCCAGCTATGCAGAGCTACGTTCCTTCATGGAGAGTCCTAGCAACCCTCGGCACTCCTCTCCTTCTCCAGCCTTTGCCCACCCCAGGAAGAGGGGAGGATTCCGCCGGCGAGCCACACCCACCCGCAGTCACAAGTAAGTTGAATCAGCTGTCAGCGTGGTCTGTACAAGTTTCTGGTGTTGCACAGAATACCCATTTGGATTTGGAGAATGCTTGTTGTGTGCCACTACCAGTTCATAGTTATTATTAGTATTATTTTGGGGAATATATAATATGCTTAAGTTGAACATGCAGAGGAATTGCTTTTTTCTTCCAGTTGTTGCTGTGTTGTTAACTATATGTTAGTGTTATTGTAAAGCACCCTGTGTTCCCACCTTGTGCGGTAGATGGGCACTCTAGAAATCCTCTGTATTATTATTGTTATTCTGTGGGGGTGTTTTTTTTTGGGGGGGGGGGAGGGGGGGTTGTTGTTTTCTACAGCCGCTGTCAATGGATAAGTCAAAACTTGTAGAAAATACTTAACAGTTAAAGCATTTTTTGTTTGTTGTTGGTTGGTTTTTCTTTGGTTTGGAAACCGACAGCTCCTGCCGCAAGTCCTGGTATTGACGATAATGTTGGTGGGCTTTAAACTTCTTTTTTTATCAGTTGCTTGTGATGCAGTCATTGGAACAGTCAAGCTTCAATTTTTGATGGCTTCAAACATTTCATTCATGTTTTCCTGTGCAAAAGCAACATTGACAGTAATGCAGTAAGAGCATCTGTGATGCATGTTTGCAGCTGTCATGACCTCCTGGCCATGGTAGAGCATTTTTGACTCTTGTGTGAGGTATAAGATTAAGAGCACTTTTCCCTTGTTTTCTGATAGCACACATGTTGCACAAGGTGCACATCACACCAGGGTATGACAATAACTTTTTTTCTCACTTGCCCTGTAGGGCAAGTAGATGGATTTTCTACTTGCCCAAGTGGCAAAACTAGTTGCCCATGCCAGATTCTTAAAATCAACCAGTTTGATTAAAATAAGCGATATGTTTGTCAAATTGATTTTGATGGGCAGAAAATGTGATCAAAGTTCTAAGTAGACACACACATACACACACACACACAAACCATCTTCCCACAAAGTTACATAAATTTGTAACATTGTTAATTGCCAGGTCCATGCTTGAAAGAGATAAAATTCTGTAAAGTACTCAAGCTTATAAAAAATCATAATCTACAGTGCCAGTGGTACCTGTCTCAGTACTCACAGTATCAGCAATGAATCATTGCAGTACAGAAAGTGACTGAGCATAACTCTGCCTCATTGTGTCATGTGTCATGACTTTTGTGAAAGCCAACAGGCAGTTACTGTTCATTTCATTCTAACACTGTAACAGTTCTAATTTCAGAATTTTAATTACTGTTAATATTAATGATCCAAACTGCCATGCATGCCCCAACATAGCCCAGGCACCTTGGATCAGTGGTTGTATTTTTTAACACAAGGAACTGTGCCAAACCTGCACCAGATACATTTATTTTCTGTGTTAATAAAGGATTCAGATTTATGCTAGCTTATTCCTGCCTTCATTATCTGTTATTTAAGAATGAGTAAGTGTTTTGTTTTTTAAGGTCCAATGTTTCCCTTATTTCCACGATAAAACAAGGTCGGGAGTAGTGTCCCTTTGCTGAACGGAAATTCCCGATCAGAACATGATTATGAATTTGAACATTTTAGCGGCCACAGTTAGGTCTTTTAAAATGCTCATTGATTACACTTTGGATCTGCCCTTGCCCCCTATCCCTCCCTCAAAAGAAAGAGAAGACGAAGAAATTGCTTTAAAATTCCCACTAGTACTGGCATAGTTGTGGCCCATGTCGTCATTGCAAACATCCCAAGCAAATTCTTTCGTCTGCACTTGGGAACAAACTTCCTCTCTTTTGACTGGGATCTGTTAGCTTTTAGCTTTTTAAACTTATTTTTGTTTTCATCCCCCCCCCCCCCCCCCTTCCTCTGATGCTCCTTTAAAAAAAACTCACACTGGCCAAAGCTAACTGAGTGCGAGCCATGCTTCGCCACAAGTAAAGAGAGCTAGCTTCTGATTGGCTTAACTGCACTGGCAAGCCAGTCGCATGCTACGACACTGAAGTCGGTCGGTTTGATGATGTAAAAGGAAACTGAGGTTGTGATTGTGGATCCGCAAAACAAAAACTGTCACAGTGACTGGAAATCAAGTGCTTGAATTGAAATGTGATACTGTCAATAAAAACAAAACAAAAAAAATGATAACGACTTGCCCAGTCGGGCAGGCCAATGAGATCTTCACCTGCTCGACCGAGTAGGTTACCTGCCCCGGGCAGTCGGGCAGTCCTGATTGTCATACCCTGCATCACACGAAGCTCACGTGTGTGCGCTCTATGGTGCCACATGTGATTTGGTATCTGTTAGTGTTATACACACTGTGGCTGTACTGTATTGGAGATCACCTCCATCCACCCGCACACACAGGTGCACATGTTTTCTCGTTCTATAACTGTATGATTTTGTATCTTTTATATACACTTTACTGCATTAATCAGAGATCCCATCCATCTATATGTGTGTCTGCATGCCCTTCCTCCATGGAACAAAACAAATAATGAAGAGAGTGAGAGAACAGCAAATTTCTTCTGCAAGATATGAAACAAGCATTGCTTGCTCATGCGGGCAATGGGAGGATTCTCTCCATCTAATGTTAGCAGAATGGGGATAGCTCCGTGGTTAGAGTGCCAGACTAATGATCATAAAGTCCCTGGCAGGAGAATTTTCTCCAGGGTCAGCTTTCTGTGCTGACTTGTTTTGGTATCCATTCCACCTCCATGTTACCATAGTACTTAGCACATAAAGATCCCTTTCATTCTGCCAAAAATGCAGGTGGCAGGTTACAGCTAAACACACATGCACCCTACCTATGTTACTTTGAATGAAGTGACAGTGTAAACTGGTGCATGATTGTATGGTGTACACAGAACTTGCACCGAGATGGCAGCAGTCCCATGTGGCAACAGCCATGTAACCAAATGGCACTATCAGTACACCACTTTGTTGGATGTTTAAAAAAAAAAAAAAAAGGGGGGGGGGGGGGGGGGGGAAGGATGCAGTCACTTATTTTTAAAGTTTTCTCTACAGAAAATGAAAAATCATGAACCATGTATTAATGCCAGGCCCTTCCAGACCAAGTAATCTATGAGCTACTGGCAACTTGTGTCTTCTGACACATCAGATTGACTCAGTCTCATCCCAAACAAATTCACCCCAGACTGTGCAACAGTGGTGTAGCTATAAGTATAACTGTTCTATACAATGCAGTAATTCTACTAATTGACAAGTTTTACCGCAGTTGAAGTTTCATGTGAACGTAATGATCTTGAAGGCACACTTTAATTATTT
Source organism: Alviniconcha strummeri (assembly GCA_963584105.1). Lineage (NCBI taxonomy): Eukaryota > Metazoa > Mollusca > Gastropoda > Provannidae > Alviniconcha > Alviniconcha strummeri. The sequence goes on from OY757542.1 coordinate 751,044, forward strand.
TTTTAACAAAGGAAACGGCGCTAAACCTTTCCAACACCATACATGTGCAAGTCGCGGCAGGGCTCCCATTAGTATTTTAAAGAGGTTAGTGGGACTCCCTGCTATAACTTTTAGAGAATCTCAGGGAAGTTTTAAAAGATCATACCTTAAAAATTAATATGAAACAAGAGTTGCACAGAAACGTGCTGCTTTGCTCAGTTGTATATTTGTGGGATCAGTTCAGTTCTATCCAACAGTCCCACCTTTAGCTGTCCTGGCATGTGTGTGTGTAGTGTTGTATCGCGCTCTGGGCTCCCACCTTGTGTGGTAAATAGGCACTAACTAAGCAAATCCCACATTATATAATAATATTATTCTCATGAGCCAGGGTGTTGTGCCAAAAGTATGGATTGTTCTTTTTAAGGTCAAGGTCATTGGTTCAGATAAAAAGGTCTGATTCAGTGTCCAGGGCATCTGCATTTGGCGAAATGTATGGAAACCAGACCCCCTGGTCAGGTTTCCATACATTTTGCCAAATGCAGATGCCCTGGACACTGAATCAGACCTTTCTTATTTCCTCTTTTGTCTGCCTAGTCTTCTTGCTCTTTCCAGCTTGTCATTGTTCTGTTAATGGTCCAGTTTCCTTTATTATTTTTTGTCCAGTAAATTCCAAATTATTTTTCATTAAGACTCATAAGAGTTAGGCTTTTTTGTATAGTGTGGTGGTAATGGTTATGGCTTTTATTGAGCAGCTAGGAGATGGTAGATGGTATGTGCAGCTTGCTGCCATATGATACTGGTATTTGCCATTATGCATTTGTAATAATATAGAATAGTTTAGTTATGGCACCCCATCTTGTAAGAAGCCAGAGTGCTTACAAAGACATAAGAATACACACATTTTCTCTCTCTCTCTCTCTCTCTCTCTCTCTCTCTCTCTCTGAGTCTCTCTCTCTCTCTCTCTCTCTCTCTCTCTCTCTCTCTCTCTCTCTCTCTCTCTCTCTCTCTCTCTCTCTCTCTCTCTCTCTCTCTCTCACACACACACACACACACACACACACACATGCACACTACAAGTACAAATAGATGCATTACTGATGATGGGTTGGTAGAATCAGAAAAAAGAAAACAAATCAGTATGTATAAGAGAAGAGGTGGGTTTTCAATTTTGTCTTCAAAGAAGAGAGTGAAGATGAATGCCTGAGAGAGAAAGAGAGAGATGGTTTCAGATCACTGGTCCACTGTATTGAAAGAATCTCTTCTAATTCCCCGTGTCCTCCTGCCCATTCCTAGGAAAATGGAATATCTAAGTAAATATATATTATATGGTGGTTTTTATTTTTTATTAATCTTTCTGCCCATTCCTTTTTTATACTATAGTTTTCTTTCTGGTAATTTGGTATCGATAAATTAGATGGAATGGTCAGCAATGCCAGCATGTCCTAGGTGTATGTGCTCTGGTAGACTGGTAACAACGGTCACATTCTCTTAAAAAAAAATAGTGTTTGATGTTTGTGTACATGTATGTTTTGTTTAATGTTCATGTACAGATTGGTTTTGTGGATGGACGAGAAAGGGTTTATAGATAATATATAATTATGAGAAGAGTGAGAAATGTGCACTTGCTTATGACAAAGGTTGTTACTAACACACGGTTCAAAAATAATCTTCCTGTATGTATTATCTGGTCTGCTGAATATTCTGCAACCACACTTGTTGGTGCATCACTACTACTGCTAGGGAGAATGTCGTACACATGCTGGGTTTTCAGTTTATGATTTGGAAAGGATTAAGGTTATGTCTGTATGGAGAGTCTCAATATACATGTAATAAATAATATAACAAACAACTAAGCAAGTATCAAACTTTTTGAGCATTTCAGAATTGCTGAAAATCCTATTTTAAAAACATTTTCATCTTTTTTGGTTGGTGGAATGGGAGGAGGACCAAACAGAGTAGGAACTTTCCACTGGGGGAATTGCTTGCAGCCACCATTCCTTACGGCTTCCTTTCTCGTGTGCAGCCCAAGCCCTGAGCCAGTGGTTGCGGCAGTTACGCCACAGATGATGGACCAGCCTCCTCCCTCCCCACTCTCTGCTGACCCAGCATCTCCTTCCAAGCGACTCCGGCACAAAAAGATTAACTTCCTGGAGATGCTGAAAGGTGAGGACTCCTCATCCCAGGTGGCGTCTCCCCTCATTGAGGGCGGCGTTTCTGACAGCAGCTCGCCATCACCGTACGAGGGTGTGATGGCAAAGGGTGGTAGCTGGAAAGTAGCCAACCAGAAACGTCGCAGCCTGAAGGAGGCAGGGGAGGGTTATGAAAGGCGTAGCCGCAAGGACAGGCAGAAGGGAGCGTCAGTGGATGAGACTCGGGAGCCAGGGATCAGGATGGATGGGGATTCTCCAGACGCTTCGGCTGTAACTATGAAGAACAAGAAACGTTCACCAGGGTCCTCGGCTGCTGTGTCACTCAGCACCTCCAGCCGCTCTCCTAAGTCCAGGTTTGGCCCCATCAGGGTCAACGTGAAAAGCCTAGTCAGCGCCAGCCACTCCATCACCTCCCCTGCCGCTCAGACCAGGAAGAAGAACTTGTTCGGCAGGAAGGCCGGCAGCACCAATATGACGGTGGACGCCTGTGAAGACGTTTCTCGTGCCCACGCTCTCCGAATCCTGAGAATTTCCCACCAAGACGCAGAAGCCTCTGGGGCCGCCAGCACCCAACAGATCCTCTCCCCTATGGCCGAGGTGCACCTGGACTTGTACAAGCGTTCCACCTCACCCTGCGTCAAGTGCAGCACGTGCGACAAGTTCCTGTCAGTGCCGGCCTTTCTCAAGCACCAGCATAGCAGTGCAGTGGGTGCCTACGGCAGCCAGGATCTGATTGACGTGCAGCAGCAGCGCAAGTTGGTGCCGGTGAACAAGGAGAACGTGTCGGCAGAGGAGCGGCAGTTGTGGAGGGAGTTTGTGGCCCTGCAGGCCCGCCTTGAGCACCGTGACGGTGCCGCCAGCCCGCAGGCGGGACCCCAGGCCCTGCTCTCGCAAGCTGCAACCACGCGGGACACGGGCTGTGGCGGAGCGCGCCCCACCTCCGCCCGTGATCACTGGATGTCCTCGGAGCTGCGACAACGTCAGCAGGCAGCGGGCCGCGTCTATAACGGACTGGACACCAGCGCTTCCGTTTCTGACTCTGAGGTGATGGCGGAGATTGGCGCCACCTCTATGACCTCTCCTGATGACGGCTCGTGTTCCAATTCAGACGCCATGAGCATCGGGTACGCGGTGCGCCCTGCAGAAGACTGTTGGGAGCCGCAGATAGCCGTCTGTTCGCCCCCTTCCCGCCCCCTTACCCTCGCCCCCGCCACACACACGGAAAGAGAAGAAAAAATTGTGAACAATGTAAAAGTGGACAGGAAAGTGATTCCTCTGATTCCCACGAAAGCAGTCCCCCCCAAAAAGCAGTGCCAGCAGCGGTCCAGAAGGATTGCTTCACCCGATAACGTTCGCATGAGCTCTCGGAAGCGGACCAAAAAGCAGTTCTACAGCTTTGAGAACTATGAGTTTTGCGGGGGCGGCAGCAAGAAGAGACTGCGGGTGGAAACCGACGCCCAAGACACGGTGGTGGACGTCACCGGAACGTTGCTGCAAGATGACATCACAGTTGTTGCCCTTAGCAACGGGTCCTCGCTGGAACTTCGCTAGGGCAAGGGAAGGTAATGTCATTGGTGCAGCAACCTTCTACAACAACGCGTCTTGTCCCACCTGGCTCTCGGCATCTGCCTGCACCAGTGTCAGAAGTCGTGACACTTTGGATGTTTCCGCTTCTTTTTTCTGTATTTGGTTGAGTGATTTATTCATTATATCCAGTTGTATTGTACCGTTTGATCCAGTTGGAAAGACCGCTTGTTTTTTGATTCCGTGACGGAGTCCGATCGTTCTGTTTGCCAACGTATTGAACTACATGCACTAATTCTTTTTTTCTGTTCTTTTTTCCTGGCCACGCTATGATGGCATGGCAACGATGATTCAGTCTTTTTGCCGGGGTCCACTTGCACAGCAAAGACAGTAGTACAGTGTGGACTGTGTGTATTGTAATGTGCACACGTTAAGTTCTTGTTAAATATATTGATTTTTTTTTTTTTTTTTTTAATTTTTTTTTTTAATGGGAATCATTAAAAATAGAAATCTGGCATGGTGCCTACGTGGGTTTTCTTTTAACTGCGTGTGTGTTCATCGGTTGCGTGCGTGTGTGTATGTGTGTGACCTGGCTGCAACACGGCACCAAACTGCCACTGCACCTGTCGCACGTGTTAGCTTGACGCGATTCAGGAGTGGGGCAGACTGACGCCGCACTCTGCAGCGTGTTCACGAGAACAAAACAACGTAAACGACAACCGAGCCGCTCAGTTACTTGATAGGAATTATTGTGTTTATGACGTCAAACTGCAGCCGAGATCGTCCTGTGTCCAGCTGACTAGATGCCACACACGTACAAACACCTTGTCCGGACTAATCGTGTTGGTTAGCTAAGTATTTGGAGAAGAGAAATGTTTTGAGCTCGTTCTTCAAGGAAGAAAGAGTAGCAGAATGCCTGATGTCTCGGAGGAGTTTGTTTTAGATGTGAGGACAGAATGTGAAACGGAGCGGAAGCCGCAAGTATTGCGGTTGAAGCTTTTGAGTTAGCATGCGTTGTCTGCTAAAGAACGGGAAGGGCTGTAAAGGTGCAGTAGTTGAGAAAGATAAAAGCGGGCAGAACCAGTGATTTAGTTCTAACACGCAGAAGCAATTCTGTAAATTTGATTTGTCCAGAAACTGGGAGCCAGGCAATTGGCTATAGGAGAGGTGTGTATATTCATTGCCGTTGCTTTCAGCGGCATTCTGGACTTTCTGCATTGCTTGAATAACCGTTATCACTTATGAGTGCCATGAAACGAGAACTGCAGTAGTCTAAAAAATACACAAGAAGTATGCCATGAGTATGGGGTGGGCTGTGCTTTTTGCGCGTGTTCTTTGTTTGGTACGAAAGCTTGTAAATACTTTTAACCAAGACTGTTTTAGACCACAAACATTATGTGTAGAGTAATTGCTTCCGATCAGAGATGCGCAGCCCCGGTACGTCGTCGTCTGGTTTTGAGTGGAGGTTGGCATCGCTCCACCGTTTCCCAGGCAAGTCCAGATCAGCCTTTCCTGCATACTTGGCCGAGAAGACTACAAATCTAGCTTTAGTGCTCTGAAATAGCAAGCTTCGATAAGGGTTCACGTGCTGTCGCTCTTCTTCACAGCACGTGGGCACGAACCACTGATAATCTGAGCTATGTTACGGCGGGTCACGAGATCGAAAGCAGGCTGGATCGTAGGTCTTTGCAGACGAAAAATGGACGAGCAAACACAAGCGCTGCTATTTTTTCGGATTCCAAGGAGAAAAACTCAAAATACTAATTCACTCACTTCTTTTAATACTAATTCACTCACTTCTTTTAAAAGTCGGCGAGATGAAAGGCCACAGATCAAACAGTAGGGAAGGAGTCTGTTGTGGCACGTTTTGTCACCAAGGTTAGAAAACGTCAAATTTGATGCACTGCCTGCGTCACTCCCGGCGCATGGTGACAAAAACACGCCAAAAAGTTCACTGGCTGCACGATTTGTCACTCCTTCGCCAGTGCCAGTATCTTTCCTCTTCCCTCGATGTGTGTCACTGTGAGTTGCGTTTTGTTTATGCTGAAGGTAAACGTGGGTGCGATGACCGTCTTTTGTTAAAATATATTCAACGTACAGCGCGTATTATGCGCCTAAAATGTTTTCGGTATTATTATCATTAATTATTATTTTCCCAGCTGCTGTCAGGCCATGCAGACATTGTGGTCGGACTTGTTTTGCTCATCCCTCCTGACCCCGACCAGCTCGGATCCTTCCACCGACAGTAAAACCCAGCCACAGTAAAATCCAGCCGATGGGTTTTCTTTGGTTACAGGCGGTTACTCCACTGTGTCGGATTTGCTGCTTCCACTGCACACTGGCCTTAGAGGTGAAGTCGAAAATGGGTTCCTAGTTGGAGTTGGCTAATTCAAAGTGGAAACACGCGATGTAGTAGTACTGGAGTACCATAATTATGATATAATCATAAATTTAAAAAAAAACATGATTGGGGTAATATGGCTGACTTTCGTCAGTGCATGGTTGTTTGCCGTATGTGTAGATAACTCGTCCACAGTGCACGGACAGGGAGGAATTCGACCTCTTGTTGAGCAGGGGCTAGTTGCTGGCAAGTGGAACTTTGTTCGTTTGTTTATAAATAAAGTCTGAAAGGTTTTGGTGTGCTCAAACTATGTAAATACAACTACTTGAGGACTACCTAGAGTTTCAAAGTAATATTATCCATTATGGAGTTATGAGCTGATGAATGAGAGTATGTGTCAGTTTCTCGCCCACAGTTTGTCACTGGTGAATGTAGCTAGGTCACGGAGGGTCATGAGATGACTCCGGTTTCTACTCGCTGTTTAAAACTGTGGTCCTTCAAGTCGCTAAATCTTGGTTATAACCACTCCTTTCTCCTCTCGCCCAGCACAGGATATAATAATGATTATAATAATAATAATTTTAATAATAAGAATACGATTTATTTTTATTTTTATTTTTTTGTCGTTATCTTTGGAACTGTAAAAACGAAACGGTACACAGCAATACTGATAGCCTGCGTATATCTTTTCATCGGCTGCTCGGCCATTTGCACGGCACACAGACCATCAATCCGGCCTCGCTTCGGTGGTGTGACCCGCCGTGACCTATCTCATTAACAGTGACCCCAGACCAATGCTGTCTGTCTTACTTTCGATTTCGTGGCCTGTCAGTACCGGTGCAACAATAGGAATTTGCTTATAACCTATGTACCAGACCAATGCTGTCTGTCTTACTTTCGATTTCGTGGCCTGTCAGTACCGGTGCAACAATAGGAATTTGCTTACAACCTATGTACTAAGTCTATCACTGACCAACAACAACAACAATATATATTTTATTTATTTTTCCCTTAAAAGGAAATTCAGTGGTTTGCCTTCTGTTTCAGAACATTGACAATTAAACAAAAAGACACCAAATACATGCATGTAAACTAATACACAGTTCACTCACAATGCTGCCCGTCTCATTCAGATAATACTGGCACACGGCTTCTTTTAACTTAGTATAAACAACACGCGCACGCACGCACACACACTCACATGCCTTCCTCGCAAACGCGCGCATCATACTATTTATGAAAGTGAAGAAGAATATATTTTAAAAAATAGATGTCGGACACTGCATTACAGTGGTTGAATATCGGACCTAGTTTAAATAATGGAATATTAAATCAAATGAGTTTGCGCAATGGAATACTGGCTTTCAACATGTACAGCTTAACACTGGCCGGCAGAAAAACGTGGCTCAGTTTAGAAACTGAAAGACAAAAACAGTTTATGGAAAATCAAACTTGGCATCTTTGACAGTGGAAAATGACTCGCTGAATATGGTTCGGTGCCGTGTGCTTGCATGTTGACCAAATGTGTCATCGTATAATATGAACTGGCTTTAAGCTGGTAGAGGGTTCTCTCTCTCTCTCTCTCTCTCTCTCTCTCTCTCTCTCTCTCTCTCTCTCTCTCTCTCTCTCTCTCTCACTCATTCACACACACACACACACACGTAGCATATATACGCGAGCGCACTTTCCAACGAAATAGACGTGACATGCACTGCTCAACTGAGACAGTACAATGTAGCTCCAGATACTATGTAAAAGTATATTCGAACTAAGACGTAGTGCAAACATTCGGCGTCATGCACGCATTTTTAACGAGCCATTTGGGTCAGGTGGTCAAGAGTTAGAACCTTTTCCATGCCTCAGCCAAGTGTCCCCCACCCACCATGACCAGTGGCCTACTCCCTGCTTGGTAACACACCCACCCTGACCAGTCCCTGTTTGGTACCACACCCACCCTGACCAGTGGCCTCCTCCCTGCTTGGTACTACACCCACCCTGACCAGTCCCTGTTTGGTACTACACCCACCCTGACCAGTCCCTGTTTGGTACTACACCCACCCTGACCAGTCCCTGTTTGGTACCAAACCCACCCTGACCAGTTCCTGTTTGGTACCACACCCGCCCTGACCAGTCCCAGCTTGGTACCACACCCATCCTGACCAGTCCCAGCTTGGTACCACACCCATCCTGACCAGTCCCAGCTTGGTACCACACCCACCCTGACCAGTTCCTGTTTGGTACCACACCCACCCTGGCCAGTCCTAGCTTAATACCACACCCATCCTGACCAGTCCCAGCTTGGTACCACACCCATCCTGACCAGTCCCAGCTTGGTACCACACCCATCCTGACCAGTCCCAGCTTGGTACCACACCCACCCTGACCAGTCCCAGCTTGGTACCACACCCATCCTGACCAGTCCCAGCTTGGTACCACACCCACCCTCACCAGTCCCTGCTTGGTACCACACCCACCCTCACCAGTCCCTGCTTGGTACCACACCCACCCTGCATGTGGATCTGTGTTCTAACATCGTTTTGGGTGCTAAGTGCGTTAATAAATGGAACAGAATCGAGGTCTTGGGTCTGCAGGCGTTAATTCAGCCCAGCGGTGCTTTGAAACTGTCAACTGACAGACGATTTGTCATCGATTTGAACAAGTGAAGTGGAAGTGCACACAAAAATGGGCAGTTACGCCTGCTTCTAGTTTGTCGCACTGACCCAGTCCCACTCCTAAGTCTGTCCCGTGCTGGTGATGTCGGCTGTGTCAATTTGTCCTTCTTACACAGCTTGTCCGTACATCTCTTTCACTGTCCCATGTGTATGGTTTTTGTCCCACTCATGTGCAGTCTGCCCTGTGTCTTTAATATTTGTCCCATTTACAGTCTGTCCTATGTCCGCGATGATTGTCCGGCTCGCAGTCTGTCCTAAAACTCCTATGTCCCTGATTGTTATCCCTTTCACAGTCTGTCCCATGAGAGGGATGTTTGTCCATTTCACAGTCTGTCCCATGTCCGGAATGTTTATCCCTTTCACATTCTGTCCCATGTCCGTGATGTTTATCTCGATCACATTCTGTCCCATGTCCGTGATGTTTGTTCCGATCAGCCTGTCCCATGTCCGTGATGTTTGTTCCGATCAGCCTGTCCCATGTCCGTGATGTTTGTTCCGATCACAGTCTGCCCTGTGTCAGTGATGTTTCTTCCAGTCACAGTCTGTCTTCTGTCTTCTTTTTTCAGCCCCCTCTACCCACCCCTCTCTCTTTCCTCAGCCCCTGTTACACTGTGCGTCCGTGGGTGTGTGGGTGTGTGTGTGTGTGTTGGGGGGGGGGGGGGGGGGCGGTGTGCGTGTGTGTGTGTGCGTGACATGGGGTAAACCAGGCTGTGTGTGGGTGTGCCTGTGTGTGTGTGTGCCTGTGTGTGTGTGCGCGTACATGTATGCCAGTGGGTGTGGGTGTGTTGATCTTGTAAGCGATGTGTGCCGGTGGGTGTGTTGATCTTGTAAAGCGGTGTGTGCCGGTAGGTGTGTTGATCTTGTAAAGCGGTGTGTGCCGGTGTGTGTGGGTGTGTTGATCTTGTAAAGCGGTGTGTGCTCACACTTGTCGATTAGATACTGCGCTGTACAAATTACCGCCATTATTATTATTATACACAGTCTGTCCTGTGTCCGTGATGTTTGTCCCACTCAGTTTGTCCAGTGTCAATGATGTTTGTCCCACTAAAAGTCTGTCCTAAGTCCGTAATGTGTGTCCCACTCAGAGTGTGTGCAGCTATACCTGTATGTAGGTCGGCGTCGTCCCGCTCTATTTTCACTTCCCGGAGTTTGCACGTGCTGCGGCGCGTGCTGATGCTGATTATCGATTGGTTGTTTGCCGTCTGATGAAACTGCGCTCTGCCCTCTCGTCATGCTGCTACACTCATTGCTTACTGTATGTCTGCAGCAGGGACTCTTTTCTTTGGTGCTCTTCTTATTGGTGGTGGTGGTGGTGGTGGTGGTGGTGGTGGTGGTGGTGGTGGTGGTGGTGGTGTGTGTGTGTGTGTGTGTGTGTGTGTGTGTGTGTGTGTGTGTGTGTGTGTGTGCGGGCGCGTGCGTGTGTGTGTGTGTGTGTGTGTGCGCGCGCGTGTGTGTGTGTGTGTCTGTCTTGTCTGTCTGTTAGAGAAAGAGAGAAAGAGTATGAAAGCAATAAAGATCAATGAAACAAAATAGTGTACAGTGATTAAAATGTTCAGCACCAGTTGTGTGTAAGTTGTTAAACTTCAGAAGCAGTCAATCATAGTGTACAGTGATTAAAATGTTCAGCACCAGTTGTGTGTAAGTTGTTAAACTTCAGAAGCAGTCAATCATAGTGTACAGTGATTAAAATGTTCAGCACCAGTTGTGTGTAAGTTGTTAAACTTCAGAAGCAGTCAATCATAGTGTACAGTGATTAAAATGTTCAGCACCAGTTGTGTGTAAGTTGTTAAACTTCAGAAGCAGTCAATCATAGTGTACAGTGATTAAAATGTTCAGCACCAGTTGTGTGTAAGTTGTTAAACTTCAGAAGCAGTCAATCATAGTGTACAGTGATTAAAATGTTCAGCACCAGTTGTGTGTAAGTTGTTAAACTTCAGAAGCAGTCAATCATAGTGTACAGTGATTAAAATGTTCAGCACCAGTTGTGTGTAAGTTGTTAAACTTCAGAAGCAGTCAATCATAGCACCAGTTGTGTGTAAGTTGTTAAACTTCAGATGCAGTCAATCAGACTTTTCTCTGCAGACTGCCTACAGTTTGTTTGAAAACTGTATGAATCCACTGAATAATAAACAAATGCCGCTGCATGCTTTAGATCTTTGCTTCCTTACTTCACGACTGTATACCTTGTATTAACTCTCACGCCAGGTGACAGTTCCCGTAGGCGACTCCGGTCTTTGTTGTATGTGTGTAATGTCTTTCAGTCGAGCGCTGATTAACTCCCTTGTTTGTTGCTTACAGTAATAACACATGATACCAAAACCGTGTTATGTGCATATTATGGTATAAAGTTCACTAGCCGCTGTACAGTCATCACACCCAAAGTCGGCGTTTACGTTCAACCTCATCAAATCATACCATTCATTCCATCAAACAATTATCTACAGGACCTGTATAGACACGTCACGATCAAACCGCACAGTCACTCTGTCTCTGTATAGTCATATTTGGCACAGCTTACAAAGCTACAGACAGCAGTAGCCTTGTAGTCTACTTAATACAGAATTTCAGTTTAAGACTGACTCAGTGATGCGGGGATAATGAAACCCCACATTCGCGTCGTTTACTAACTGTGTCTGTCACTGCGGAAGGAACATTATACTGTGAAAGTGTGATGAAATTGTGTGCATCTTTTGCCTCACTGTTCATGCAAGAATGTCTGTTGAAACAGCGTCAGTCCCGGTATTGCCTCAAACAGGAATAGCCGATAATATGTCTACACTCTGTCTCGTGCATTACGCTCTTCTTCTGACACCTGCGTGCTGAAATTCCAGCAAGACTCATAGCTTTCGCACTTTTCTTGCTTTGGACCACACGTCTGGAGTTCACTCCCATAAGACCTTAGACACTGCTCAACCCTGTCATCTTTTAAAGCCAAAGTGAAAACCATCCTCTTCTCACAGTATTTCCGCCCCAACTAATATCAGTACCCAGTTTCTGCTACAGTCACTGTGTGTGCGTGCGTGCGTGCGTGCGTGCGTGCGTGCGCGCGCGTGTGTGTGTGTGTGTGTGTGTGTGTGTGTGTGTGTGTGTGTGTGTGTGTGTGTTTCCATATAATACCTTGGCCTATGTAAGTTGTTTCGGAAGGACTGTGCTCTATCTGTGTGTATAGAATATCACATTTAGGTTAATAAGTATCATGAGAGCGCTCAGGGCGTTGGTGAGCGCATGACAAATGTACAATATTATTATTATTATTATTAAATTAGCGGCCATTGCTGGGGATGCAGGAATAACAGGCAATATTTAAATTAGCCTCCTTTTCCTTCCAGCCGACGCAGGAAGGACAAGTATTTCACCGTCTTTTGTGTCAGTGTTCACACAAAAGTGTCCTTTGTGTCAGTGCTCACACAAAAGTGTCCTTTGTGTCAGTGTTCACACAAAAGTGTCTTTTGTGCCAGTGTTCACACAAATTTGTCCTTTGTGTCAGTGTTCACACATGGACAGTGTTCAAAGCGCTAGTGTCTTTTGCGTCAGTGTTCACACAAAAGTGTCCTTGTTGGACAGTGTTGAAATCGTTAGTGTCCTTTGCGTTAGTGTTTACACAACAAGGACAGTGTTAAAATCGCTAGTGTCCTTTGTGTCAGTGTTCACACAAAAGTGTCCTTTGTGTCAGTGTTCTCACAAGGACAGTGTTGAAATCGTTAGTGTCCTTTGCGTTAGTGTTCACACAACAAGGACAATGTTAAAATCGCCAGTGTCCTTTGTGTCAGTGTTCACACAAAAGTGTCCTTTGTCTCAGTGTTTTCACAAGGATAGTGTTGAGAATCGTTAGTGTCCTTTGCGTTAATGTTCACACAACAAGGACAGTGTGGAAGTCGTCAGCGTCGTTGCGTCAGTAAGCGGTTGCCGCCTGAAGCTGGTGAAGACGAGGGCCCGGGCCGGGAGGCGAGAGGCAGGCGAGCAGGGCGGAATGAATCTGATGAAACCCGCTCCGCTTCTCACTCGCTCTTCCGGCTACAGGCACCTGACGGGCTGAATTCTGTCGTAGTGGTACAGTAGAAGGCTAGGTTTCAGTTTAGACTGTGATGGTGTGAGTGTGTGTGTGTTAGGGGAGGGGGGGGGGGGGTACATGTGCTATTTGCGTGTGTGTGTGTGTGTGGTGTGTGTGTGTGTGTGTGTGTGTGTGTGTGTGTGTGTGTGTGTGTGTGTTCGCCATCGCAATGCAGCGACACCCAGTGAGGTCACGCTACATCTACAAGTGTGGAGACGCGACAGCCAGACTACACGTGCCATTCTCCTCACAATCTCGATGAGCTTGCTGTACCGCGAAAAGTCAGTAACTGGAACGTGAAGCCTACACTGGCACGTGACAGAGACGTCCGTTTTCCAGCCCCGTGTGGGTGTAGTGCGCTGGACATGCCGTGACAGAGACGTCCGTTTTCCAGGCCCGTGTGGGTGTAGTGCGCTGGACATGCCGTGACAGAGACGTCCGTTTTCCAGCCCCGTGTGGGTGTAGTGCGCTGGACATGCCGTGACAGAGACGTCCGTTTTCCAGCCCCGTGTGGGTGTAGTGCGCTGGACATGCCGCGGCAGTCAGGGGAAATGACTGACTAGACAGTCACGAGCAAAGCACCTGTGGCTCGCTTCTCGGAATGTGTGAAGCCGGTTTCGAGGAGGTTGAAACGCTACACGAGCCAACCGGGCAACGCCCAGGACGTCACGCCGTTGTGTCACACTGAGGAGCTTGAGACACTATGTCTCAGAACAAAGCCGAGGAGGGTGTCACAATACACACTTACTCCTCTCAAAACAGACAAGTGTATCTTTACAAAATATATAAGCTTTACTCAAACAACATTACCACTATATCTTTCAACTAATAAAATATGAGCTTTACGACTCAAACAACATTACCACTATATCTTTCAACTAATAAAATATAAGAGCAACATTACCACTGTATCTTTCAATTGGTAAAATATATATACATTGTAAAACTGTATAATGCTAACGCAACACACCATCAACGGTTACAGGAGTATCACTGAATACGTAGTAAGACATACATTCAGACTAACGTGTTAGTTGAACAGCAAATTCAGCGTGGCGGCTAGCACACCACAAAACTAGTAACTAAACCAATCGCTGTTAGTATGGAGAGATACACAACGTAGGCCATCGTAGCGCTTGACAGAGAGAGAGCTCGGCACTGACCGTCCCCGCACACTGTTACTGCGCACGACCTTCACCTTCATTGTCGTCGCTCCGGCCGAAGCAGAGGGAAACAATAACGTACCGTACCTTACTCAGAGCAGGTTTCGCGTAAACCGATAGTTTCCGGTATTTTACCGGATAAGATAAGCATATACCGGAAACAAAAGCAGCAATCAGACAGATTTTGTTTGGTTTAAACAAAATTTATTCATACATCGTAATCATAATTTGTTTGACTGGTTAAAAAAAAATATATAAAAATAAATGCAGCACAGTGACCTATGAAAATGCGTGCGTGCGTGCGTGCGTGCGTGCGTGCGTGCGTGCGTGCGTGCGTGCGTGCGTGCGTGCGTGCGTGCGTGCGTGCGTGCGTGTGTGTGTGTGTGTGTGTGTGTGTGTGTGTGTGTGTGTGCATCCTTTGCATAGTTATGCTTGAACCCTTGTCGATATCTTCTCTCTTTTTTTCTTTTTCTTTCTTTTTTCGGGATATCATTTTCCATCTCGATGTACATTATGATTATCCATTATTATAAATAAAAATTATGTTCTCGAAGCCCGACGTCTCTCTTTGTCGGCTGCACTCTCAGTTCTATCGGCCACACAACACACAACACACAAACTGTCAGCACAGTTTTGATTGGCCAACACTGTTTTGTTTATCCAGAAGACTGTCCGGCCTTTCAACAGCACAAGCTGAGCTTGCAAATACGAGCTTCTCGCGGAGTGTCGTGCGCGACCATTTCACTTGTCATGTCTCGGCCAGCATTGCAGTTTTCACAGACCACTCAGTGTGTTCAAGGGTTACACTCAAGTTACAAACAAGAGGTCATTTAGCTGAATATTAATTACCAACACGATTTAGAACAACATTTAATTAGCTTAATGTAATAAACCAAGTGGAAGGAGTTTTTCACTGTTGACAGTAACACCATGGAGCGCATGGCCCGTAGCTAGGAGGAGAGAAGCGTCAACAGAGAAAGCGCTCGATCATCTCAATCGTCAGTCAGTCAAACAATACTGGAACTGTTTCCAAGGCAACGTTGGAGAAACAAGGGAAAGACGGGGACTGGAGTGCATCTATGTGCGATTTCCCCAACGTGCTGATAACGTGAA
>OY757542.1:766236-781236 GCA_963584105.1 Alviniconcha strummeri
AGAGTATGGACTGCACTGACTGCACCTCTTTTGTATAGAGACTGACAGAGTATGGACTGCACCTCTTTTGTACAGAGACTGACAGAGCATGGACTTGCACCTGACTGCACCTCTTTTGTATAGAGACTGACAGAGTATGGACTGCACCTGACTGCACCTCTTTTGTATAGAGACTGACAGAGTATGGACTGCACCTCTTTTGTACAGAGACTGACAGAGCATGGACTGCACCTCTTTTGTATAGAGACATACAGAGCATGGACTGCACCTCTTTTGTATAGAGACATACAGAGCATGGACTGCACCTCTTTTGTATAGAGACATACAGAGCATGGACTGCACCTCTTTTGTATAGAGGACATACAGAGCATGGACTGCACCTCTTTTGTATAGAGACATTACAGAGCATGGACTGCACCTCTTTTGTGCAGATTTGACAGAGCATCCAAATGAAGCCTGCTGCATGCACAGCGTCCCTGTCTTCAGGTCAGCTGGCCGCCTTTTCCATTCGGGTCCCACTTCAGTCAGCTCCTGCTTTCCGGGCGAGACGTGCGGGAGTTAGTGAGATTGTCTTCGCTGGCTTCCTTAGACACGTTCAGTGTGTTCAACGATCTTCCACATTTCACAGTCTCACGACAGCTAATTGTTTGTTTGTTGATGTTTGTTTGTTTTGGTTGTTTATTTGTTTGGGGGAGAAGATATTATAGGCATTTTGTGCTCTGTACGAAAAAATGGCATGACGTGTGTGTGTGTGTGTGTGGGGGGGGGGGGGGGGGGGCGGTTAGAGAAGCAACACAAAAAAAGGAAAGAAAAATGTAAACCGGCAATGACTAGAATTATCTTGCTCGTAACGTACAGAATCGACGATCTTTTGGGCTCTGAAATTAAACTTTAATGTGTGATGGAGGTGTTGCCGATAATGGTGACGTTCATTGTTGTCGCCATCGCTGATCTCTTTCTTCTTCCACAGTTTTGGACACCGTTCCTTTCTTCCATCTTGTGTTCAGGCCGTCGACACTTCGCTCTCTTCTTCTTGCACTATTTAATCACTCTGTTCTCCCCCCCCACACCCCCCACCCCCACCCCCACCCCTCCTCTTTTATTTATTTTCCCTTCCTCATTATTTTGCTTTCCGATGTGGTCCATGGGGTGCAGAAATCAAGCCAGAAATTGGAGTTAGGAAATGAGTTCCTCTGTTCACCTGCCTGCAGTAGGTCAGAATAAAGCTTCGCGTGCTTCCACTGCTGTCAAGAACTCTGCCATTTTTCAGCCTTCTCATTTTATTCCATTCCATTTGTCTACATCTTCATCCAACATGATGTGATGTCTGTCATCAACAGCCAGTCCGATTCGATGGATTTTGCTGCGCCATGTGGTGTAAAAGTGTACAATTCGACAAACTGGATTTTTTCGACGCTTTTCTTCTGAGAATGCTAAAATTGGAATTTAGTCAGTTTTCCGCTAACACCACGTTTCGCTCTAATGAGTAATAACCGCCACAGTTCGCTGGGCCTGGAGGCGGGGCCAGGAATTCGCTCTCTCCTCAGTCGTGAAGAAACGGGTGGCGTGTACAGTACATCTACACTGACATATTTTTTTTATCTCTCTCTCTCTCTCATCTCTCTCTCTCTCTCTCTCTCTCTCTCTCTCTCTCTCTCTCTCTCTCTCTCTCTCTCTCTCCTCTCTCTCTCTCTCTCTCTCTCTCCGGCTTGCCTTGCTTTTTTCTTTTTGTATTATTCATCAGTAGCTTAGCAAGGACTAGTTGTTAGGGTTTGACTGAACCTAAATTACAATTAATCTTTGTAAAATAAAGCTCTCTCTCTCTTCTCTCTCTCTCTCTCTCTAGTCTCTCTCTCTCTCTCTCTCTCTCTCTCTCTCTCTCTCTTTTTGTTTTATTTTTTTTTGCAAGCACTAGATGTTAGGTTTTGACCGAACCTAAACTACAATCCTTGTAAAATCTCTCTCTCTCTCTCTCTCTCTCTCTCTCTCTCTCTCTCTCTCTCTCTCTCTCTCTCTCTCTCTCTCTCTCTCTCTCTCTCTCTCTCTCTCTCTCTTTTTGCAAGCACTAGATGTTAGGTTTTGACCGAACCTAAACTACAATCCTTGTAAAATCTCTCTCTCTCTCTCTCTCTCTCTCTCTCTCTCTCTCTCTCTCTCTCTCTCTCTCTCTCTCTCTCTCTCTCTCTCTCTCAGTTATGTATGTAGGACTATGCTATTTCTGGCGCTCCATGTGCCCAAGGCGCTTACAAAAGGCGCTAAGGATTAAAGATGGGGCGAAGTGAGGATTAAAGATGGGGTGAAGGGTGACTGGATATGTAGAGAGAGAGGGAGGGAGAGAGAGAGAGAGAAATATATAAGGTCGTGACTTTGATCTTCAATGGTCTTCTTCAGGGGTCTAAATGTTAATGAATCACAAAATTCTGAAACAGGCAGTATGTATACTCTGTGCCTTATAAATATATCATGAAAAACATATACACTTTTGCTGATGGTTGTCGCGTTACATGTCGATTCGCTTCACCCTCCACCCACACCCACACCCGCGTCCTTCTCTCTCTCTCTCTCTCTCTCTCTCTCTCTCTCTCTCTCTCTCTCTCTCTCTCTCCTCTCTCTCTCTCTCTCTCTCTCTCTCTCTCGTGGCGTGCCCTTCTTTGTTTAGTTCCCGTGTTATTCCCTGCAAGAGAGTCCACAGCAGTTACACGGTTGCGTCTGCCTTGTTGATTGTGTGGGTCCAGATGTGTTTTCCATCCGACTCCTGTGTACAACTGGTTACTACTGTATACTGTAGGCCGCTAAGCGGGGCTGTATCGATTCCCGAGGTGGATCAGGCCCGCACTGAATACAGCACCCGCTTCCTCGTGTTAACCTAGGCCCGTGAAGCTGACGGTGTTGTGGTCTATAAATATTGGCTGAGTGGTGTGTGCTGACTCATTGTTCGAGCTGGTTGGCGGGTTCAAAAGCTTCGTGTTGACGACGTGAGCCGCTTCTGCGTGTGACGTCATGCGATAGGGGAGCGAGTGGGCTAAGTAAACCCGTTTGCCTGCGGTCTGTCTTCACCGGAGCTGATTAAATTAGCAACGCCTGGCTGCACGCTACCTACCTGGCCAAGGCAGAAACTGGGTGTCTCAACGAGTAACTACCATACTTGTTTCTCAACCCATTTTTACAAAACAATAAACAAATAGGAACAAGATATTACTGAGTAAATGAACAATGGACAATAAATTAGATTTGCATATACATCATAATAAGTTCATTTACATAATTTTCATTATGACTTAAATACATTTGCAATGAAACAACTAGACATTCGTGTTTATTAAAAAGGCAATAAAAACTGAAATGACAGAAGAGTGGACAGAGGGGTATGCTGTGACACCACCCGTGCTTCAGTGCCGCTTCCTTTGTCTTGCAGTTCTAAGCAGGGTTCTGTCTTCAGTGGAGCCTGGAAATTAACTGTGGCCTACTCACAGTCTTGCTGACTACCAAAACTGACAGAAAAATGAGAAATCCGGCCAGTTGGAAAAAAATCTTCACATGAACCTGTATGAAAAATATTTGGAGAGTCCTATGAATCTTCGTGAAACGTTGGTGGATCTTTAGGAAGACTGTGTGGACAGCCCTAGGAATCTTCACGAAGACTGTGGACAGCCCTAGGAATCTTCACGAAGACTGTGTGGACAGCCCTATGAATCTTCACGAAGACTGTGGACAGCCCTCGGAATCTTCACGAAGACTGTGTGGACAGCCCTAGGAATCTTCACGAAGACTGTGTGGACAGCCCTATGAATCTTCACGAAGACTGTGTGGACAGCCCTAGGAATCTTCACGAAGACTGTGGACAGCCCTAGGAATCTTCACGAAGACTGTGTGGACAGCCCTAGGAATCTTCACGAAGACTGTGTGGACAGCCCTAGGAATCTTCACGAAGACTGTGGACAGCCCTAGGAATCTTCACGAAGACTGTGTGGACAGCCCTAGGAATCTTCACGAAGACTGTGTGGACAGCCCTATGAATCTTCACGAAGACTGTGGACAGCCCTAGGAATCTTCACGAAGACTATGTGGACAGCCCTAGGAATCTTCACGAAGACTGAAAAGCTCTAGGAATCTTCACGAAGACTGTGTGGACAGCTCTGTGAATCATCACGAAGACTGTGGACAGCCCTAGGAACCTTCACTAGACTATGTTCCATTTCCATCCTAACTAATATCAGTACCCAGTTTCTGCTACAGTCACTGTGTGTGTGTGTGTGTGTGTGTGTGTGTGTGTGTGTGTGTGTGTGTGTGTGTGTGTGTGTGTGAGTGTGTGTGTGTGTGTGTGTGTGTGTGTGTGTGTGTGTTGTTGTTGTTGTTGTTGTTGTTGTTGTTGTTGTTGTTGTTGTTGTTGTTGTTGTTGTTGTTGTTTTGGTATAATACTTTATGTAAATTGTTTTGGTAGGACTATGCTCTACATGTGTATAGAATATCATATTTAGGTTAATATGTATTATGTGAGCGCTCAGGGCGTTTATGAGCGCATGTTAAATGTATATTATTATTATGATTATTATGTGGACAGCCCTACTGATGTCCATGTCACTCTCTTCCGCTCTGCTGCTGTTTCAGTGTCACTGACACGGAGCATAGCAGCCGGAACAAAGCGGAGAGTGACGCTTGAAAATAGTTTGTGTCGGTCGGACAAAACGATGTGTCGGTCGGACAAAACGATGTGTCAGTCAATCAGTCAATGTTTTATTTTATGTCTGTTCACACAAATTGATATTAGACACACACAAAAGAAGAAGAAAGAAATATAATTATATATATTCATCACTTATACTAACTTACCCACAGGACTATGAACAATCGGTTTGGCAATAGCGGTTATAAGATCATTATTATACAAAACATATCCTACATTGTTACAAGCACTAAAGTCATACCCATTTTTCTGAAATAACTCTATGGTAATAGGACACTCGGGTAGTATGTAGTTAACTGATAGGGTGTTCGTACAAAATGCACGTCACATTCTGTGAATATATTTAGTGTTCCATCAATTTAGACGGAGCTTGTATTCTTGCTAAATACCGTGAACAAGAAAGTATTGCATTTTTCTCCCCCAAGTTCTTTTTGCAGTCTTTTGAAATATTAAGGAAATCTCATCAGATGAAAGTTGTAGGTTCTTGTATGATACTTCAGACATGTTTTTCACTGGCCCTTGTTTAGATCATTTATCTGATGTTTCATTCCAGTAAAGACCACAACCAGATGGTGCATAACAAAACTCAATCCAAACACCTATAAAACGCGCGCGCGCGCACGCGCGCGTGTGTGTGTGTGTGTGTGTGTGTGTGTGTGTGTGTGCGTGCGTGCGTGCGTGCGTGCGTGCGTGCGCGCGCGCGCGTATGTCGGAGTGTGTTTGAGTGTGTGTGTGTGGGGGGGGGGGGGTGCCGAGTGTGTGTGTGTGTGTGTGTGTGTGTGTGTGTGTGTGTGTGTGTGTGTGTGTGTGTGTGTGTGTGTGTGTGTGTGACTGACACTGGCCATGTCCAGACATTGTGGCTTTGTTCAGACTTCACTGTGGCAGCGCCCTGCCTGGCTGGCGGCCTTATGGTCAGTGGACAGTAGGCCTCACCATGCTAATCAGCCGCTGGCCGGTCAGTGTAGCACAGCTCCGGACAGGTACAGCCTGTTCTCGGCGCTAATGACCCAGACCACACTGTGACCTTGACCCACACGGACCACGGACCTTTGGCTTGAATGATACCGGTCTGGACCTCCGCCACAGACGGAAAAGAAAACCCCACTCACGTGGCATAGTGGTTCACTGCCACGGGTGGGGAAATGTATCACGGCTGACTTGACTGTTACTGTGTGATCAGGACTGACTGTTACTGGGGATCAGAACTGACTGTTATTGTGTGATCCGGACTGTTACTGTGTGATCCGGACTGTTACTGTGTGATCTGGACTGACTATTACAGAGGGATCAGGACTGACTGACTGTCATTGTGTGATCTGGACTGACTGCTATTGTGTGATCTGGACAGTTATTTTGTGATCTGGACTGACTGTCATTGTGTGATCAGGACTGACTGTTATTGTGTGATTAGGACTGACTGTCATTGTGTGATCAGGACTGACTGTCATTGTGTGATCGGGACTGACTGACTGTTACTGTGTGACCTAAACTGACTGTTACTGTGTGACCTGAACTGACTGTTACTGTGTGACCTGACCTGACTGACTGTTTTTGTGTGATCGGGACTGACTGACTGTTACTGTGTGACCTGAACTGACTGTTACTGTGTGACCTGAACTGACTGTTACTGTGTGACCTGAACTGACTGACTGTTTTTGTGTGATCGGGACTGACTGACTGTTACTGTGTGAACTGAACTGACTGTTACTGTGTGACCTGAACTGACTGTTACTGTGTGACCTGAACTGACTGTTTTTGTGTGACCTGAACTGACTGACTGTTACTGTGTGAACTGAACCGACTGACTGTCACTGTGTGAACTGAACCGACTGACTGTTACCGTGTGACCTGAACTGACTGTTTTTGTGTGACCTGAACTTACTGACTGTTACTGTGTGAACTGAACCGACTGACTGTTACTGTGTGAACTGAACCGACTGACTGTTACTGTGTGACTTGAACTGACTGATTGTGCTCAGACGAGGAGAAGAGACAATCAACAACAATGGAGAAAAACACAACTAGAAAACAAAACTATGCTCTATCACAGCTGGATTTTAATCTCTGTCTCCACTGGACTGTAATCTCTGTCATCACTGGCCACTAAGCTCTGTCACCACTGGCCACTAAGCTCTGTCACCACTGGCCACTGTGCTCTGTCACCACTGGCCACGATGTTCTGTCATCACTGGCCTATAATCTCTGTCTCCATTTGGCCTGTAATCTCTGTCTCCACTGGCCAGTAATCTCTGTCACCACTGGCCTGTAATCTCTGTCTGCACTGGCCAGTAATCTCTGTCACCACTGGCCTGTAATCTCTGTCTCCACTGGCCTGTAATCTCTGTCACCACTGGCCTGTAATCTCTGTCTCCACTGGCCTGTAATCTCTGTCACCAGTGGCCTGTAAACTCTTTCACCACTGGCCACTAAGCTCTGTCACCACTGGCCTGTAATCTCTGTCACCACTGGCCACTAACCTCTGTCACCACTGGCCACTAACCTCTGTCACCACTGGCCTGTAATCTCTGTCACCACTAGCCACTAAGCTCTGTCACCACTGGCCTGTAATCTCTGTCACCACTGGCCACTAACCTCTGTCACCACTGGCCAGGCGCAGGGGCAAGTCGTTGAGTTCATCTATCGGAGGACACAAATCATTATTAAATCAACACAACCACCGACGCCTGTGACAGTTTGGACAATTCCGCCAGCGCTGACATTAACCGTTGCCCTGCATGGCCTTGGTAACATCTGGCAGGTCACAGCATAACATGGCCAGCAGCGACAATGACAGTGCGTCAGTGCTATAATTACCTCTGTCAGACACGTCACTGGATACCTACAGTGCTACCTGAGTCAGAGACGTCACTGCGTACCTTCAGTACTGTAATTACCTGTGTCAGAGAGTCACTGCATACCTGCAATGCTATAATTACCTGTGTCAGACACGTCACTGCATACCTACAGTGCTATAATTACCTGTGTCAGACACGTCACTGCATACCTACAGTGCTATAATTACCTGTGTCAGAGACGTCCACTGCATACCTACAGTGCTATAATTACCTGTGTCAGAGACGTGACTGCATACCTACAATGTGTGCTGTAATTACCTGTGTCATACACGTCCACTGCATACCTACAGTGCTATAATTGCCTGTGTCAGATACGTCCACTGCATACCTACAGTGCTATAATACCTGTGTCAGACACGTCCACTGCATACCTACAGTGCTATAAATACCTGTGAAGGACTAGACACGTCACTGCATACCTACAATGCTATAATTATCTGTGTCAGAGATATCACTGCATACCTACAGTGCTATAATTACCTGTGTCAGACACATCACTGCATGCCTACAGTGCTATAATTATCTGTGTCAGACTAGGAACGTCCACTGCATACCTACAGTGCTGTAATTACCTGTGTCAGACACGCCGCCGCATACCTACAGTGCTATAATTACCTGTCAGATACGTCACTGCATACCTACAGTGCTATAATTACCTGTGTCAGACACGTCACTGCACACCTACAGTGCCTACAGCTAAACATCTCCTTTTCTCGCGGACAGATAATGTGATCGTTTCTTTATTGTTCCAAGATTGTTTAGGCTAAACAATTATTGACTTTCTTACTTGCTACTGTTCCAAGATTGTTTAGGCAAAACAAATATTTCTTTAAGTATAGTCTTAACAGTTACACATTTGGTGATTTTTAGGATAAACAATTATCTGCTTACTATCTTAGGCCTTCCTCTCCTCTTCAGTCTGCTTTCCCTTCACCTTCTCTTCGCACCCTCACCTCACCGACAAGTGGTTT
Organism: Alviniconcha strummeri; assembly: GCA_963584105.1. NCBI lineage: Eukaryota > Metazoa > Mollusca > Gastropoda > Provannidae > Alviniconcha > Alviniconcha strummeri. Next base: position 774,747 of record OY757542.1, read on the forward strand.
TACCTCACTGTGATCTCACCTCACTGTGATCTCACCTCACTGTGATCTCACCTCACTGTGATCTCACCTCACTGTGATCTCACTTCACTGTGATCTCACCTCACTGTGATCTCACCTCACTGTGATCTCACCTCACTGTGATCTCACCTCACTGGGCTCTCACTGCATTGTGATCTCACTGCACTGTGATCTGACCTCGCTGTGATCTGACCTCGCTGTGATCTGACATCACTGTGATCTGACCTCAATGTCTGTGGTCTGACCTTGTAATATGACCTCAGTGTCTGTGTCTGACCTCGCTCAGTGTCGGTGATCTGATCTCATGGTCTGTGATCTGATCTCGCTGTAATATGACCTCACAATAGTTGGTCTGACGTCACCGTCTGTGACCTGACCTCGCTGTCTGTGATCTGACCTCAGTAATCTGACCTCGCTGACTGTGACCTGACCTCACAATCTGACCTTGGTGTGATGTGAGCGCGGCGGGCTGGGTTTAGACCCTAGCTACACCTCTCTCTGTACTCGTCGTCCTTCCTCTTCTCCGCCCCTTTCTTCATCCTGTCTTCCTGGCTTCCTGTCCGCCTGAGGCGAGGCAGGACAAGATTCACTGACCAGATCGTGGCCGGGCAGGACAAGATTCACTGACCAGATCGTGGCCGGGCAGGACAAGATTTACTGACCAGATCGTGGCCGGGCAGGACAAGATTCACTGACCAGATCGTGGCCGGGCAGGACAAGATTCACTGACCAGATCGTGGCCAGGCAGGACAAGATTCACTGACCAGATCGTGGCCGGGCAGGACAAGATTCACTGACCAGATCGTGGCCGGGCAGGACAAGATTCACTGACCAGATCGTGGCCGGGCAGGACAAGATTCACTGACCAGATCGTGGCCGGGCAGGACAAGATTCACTGACCAGATCGTGGCCAGGCAGGATGCTCGATGCAGCCATCTGTTTTCTCTCACCACCCCCGTTGGCCAAAACGATGAAAAATCCATCTGTAGCAATAACAATATATAACAACATAACAATAAATAACAGTATACTTTATTTATCCCAGCGGAAATTAAAGCTGTCGTTCGATCTTATATTAACGCACAACAAGGAACTCAACTGCACTATCTCAGTAATTTAAAGTCATGAAAGACACACGTACACACTCTTAGACATCCACATCCTTTCTCTCAGTCTGCATACGCTAAAGGATTGATCTAATGCTAAAACACAGCAAACCCCAAATTACCTGGAATAACATTTTCTCTGACAAACTAAAAATAAAAACTCTTAAATAAAATAAAACCATTAGGTACACACATCCCACACCCTCCCTTAGAAAGTTATCATCCTCAGCAGACGTCCTGACGCATGCGCACACACAGTTAATGACTGGTATTATTTTCATTAAAAACTGACAGAGCCAAGAGTAAAAACAAGACTTTATAACGGTTTGTATTTGTAATGACTGCAGTCCCATTAGATACGTGATGGAAACACTGGACACGGTGGCCCGTTCTCTGTGTGTGTGCGTGCGTGCGTCTGTGTGTGTGTGTGTGTGTGTGTGTGTGTGTGTGTGTGTATGTGTGTGTGTGTGTGTGTGTCTCTCTCTCTCTCTCTCTCTCTCTCTCTCTCTCTCTCTCTCTCTCTCTCTCTCTCTCTCTCTCTCTCTCTCTCTCTCTCTCTCTCTCTCTCTCTCTCTCTCTCTCTCTCTCTCTCTCTCTCTCTCACACACACACACACACACACACACACGCACCCACCCACCCACCCCCAAACACACACACACACACACACACACACACACACACACACACACACGCACCCCCCCCACCCCCCACCCCCAAACACACACACACACACACGCACCCACCCCCCCACCCCCAAACACACACACACACACACACACACACACACACACACACACGCACCCCCCCCCCACCCCCCACCCCCAAACACACACACACACACACACACACACACACACACACACTGTTGTGAAGTTATTTACTGCGCTGTGTGGAAGGCAGCAGGTGAAAGCGGCCCAGACAGGAGGACGGGGCCGGAACGGGAACCCATACTAAACCTCCGTCCTCGGCAGCAGTCAACCGACCACCGGCTACCGGCCACCGGCACCTGGGCCCCGCTGTTTCCATGGGGATACCAACCTCCAACACGCCATGCACTAGTGTAGTGGATGAGGTGGGGGATGGGTGTATGTATGGTGGGGGATGGGGGGGGGTAGGTTTGTATATATCACTTGTGTTTACTTTGCGACCCCACTGAAAGCAAAGCACCATTTATGTACCGGTAATTGTGCGCTTCCCGCCCCCCCTCCCCCGGCCTCTTCCCACTTCTTCCAGGTTCCAAGCCGGCGTCAGTGAGCCACAGAGAAGTAAGGAAGGGAAGCTGTAGTGACGGTGACTGGCCTAGAGTGGGACTGGCCTAGCGAGAAGCGACCAGTCTGACCAGTGACTGGCCTAGCGAGAAGCGACCAGTCTGACCAGTGACTGGCCTAGAGTGGGACTGGCCTAGCGAGAAGCGACCAGTCTGACCAGTGACTGGCCTAGCGAGAAGCGACCAGTCTGACCAGTGACTGGCCTAGCGAGAAGCGACCAGTCTGACCAGTGACTGGCCTAGCGAGAAGCGACCAGTCTGACCAGTGACTGGCCTAGCGAGAAGCGACCAGTCTGACCAGTGACTGGCCTAGCGAGAAGCGACCAGTCTGACCAGTGACTGGCCTAGCGAGAAGCGACCAGTCTGACCAGTGACTGGCCTAGCGAGAAGCGACCAGTCTGACCAGTGACTGGCCTAGCTAGAAGTGACTGGCCTAGCTAGACTTGAAGCGACCAGTCTGGCCAGTGACTGACCTAGCGAGAAGCGACCAGTCTGACCAGTGACTGGCCTAACGAGAAGAGACAAGTCTGACCAATGACTGGCCTAGCGAGAACCTGCGACCAGTCTGACCAGCGACTGGCCTAGCGAGAAGCGACCAGTCTGACCAGTGAGTTTCATGGCGAAAATAATTCCAGTCTCGTCAGTGGCTGGCATGGAGAGAAACACCCTGTCTGACCAGTGGCTGGCATGGAGAGAAACACCCTGTCTGACCAGTGGCTGGCATGGAGAGAAACACCCTGTCTGACCAGTGGCTGGCATGGAGAGAAACACCCTGTCTGACCAGTGGCTGGCATGGAGAGAAACACCCTGTCTGACCAGTGGCTGGCATGGAGAGAAACACCCTGTCTGACCAGTGGCTGGCATGGAGAGAAACACCCTGTCTGACCAGTGGCTGGCATGGAAACACCCTGTCTGACCAGAATAACTTTACTGATGTAGCTTCATTGCGCGGAGCGGCTCCATGACGCGCCATGTGTATGTGTTGTGGTGTGTATGTGTGTGTGTGTGTGTGTGTGTGTGTGTGTGTGTGTGTGTGTTGTATGTGTGTGTGTGCGTGTGTGTGCGTGCGTGCGTGTGTGTGTGCGCGCGCGCGCGTGCGTGCGTGCGTGTGTGCGTGCGTGCGTGCGTGCGTGCGTGCGTGCGTGTGTGTGTGTGTGTGTGTGTGTGTGTGTGTGTGTGTGTGTGTGTGTGTGTGTGTGTGTGTGTGTGTGTGTGTGTGTGTGTGAAATAAGACTGCACCTTGAGCAGGAAGATGAAACGAGGCCAAGTAGGCCTAATGTGTCACAGGAGACCGTTGAACTGCGGTTGGCTGAATGTGACAGGAAGATCCGTTGACTCACTAGGCCCACTTCACTCGTGTCCATGTCCACGTCACGCACATACCGACTGTGAGACAGAGAAGGAGGTCGGCTTGCAACATGATCACTTGGTGTTGCGCAAACACACACACACACACACACGCACGCACGCACGCACGCACGCACGCACGCACCCATGCACGCTCGCACGCACGCACGCTCGCACGCACGCACGCACGCACGGTTTAAAAAGTTTTAAACTGAAATAATTTAAGAAGAAGGAAGGGAATTCCGTGAAGAGGGGCCTTTCTACACATACGGTACGTGTACATTACTTTTCTTGTCTTTTGTTATCATACATGTCTTACTTTCTTGAACATGTTACCTTTTATATTTTTCTCATTTGACGTTGAGAGTGTTTGAGGGCGTGTGAGGGCTGGAGGGCGTGTGAGGGCTGGAGGGCGTGTGAGGGCTGGAGGGCGTGTGAGGGCTGGCTGAGGGCGTGTGAGGGCTGGCTGAGGGCGTGTGAGGGCTGGCTGAGGGCGTGTGAGGGCTGGAGGGCGTGTGAGGGCTGGAGGGCGTGTGAGGGCTGGAGGGCGTGTGAGGGCTGGCTGAGGGCGTGTGAGGGCTGGAGGGCGTGTGAGGGCTGGCTGAGGGCGTGTGAGGGCTGGAGGGCATGTGAGGGCTGGAGGGCGTGTGAGGGCTGGAGGGCGTGTGAGGGCTGGCTGGGGGCGTGTGAGGGCTGGCTGGGGGCGTGTGAGGGCTGGCTGAGGGCGTGTGAGGGCAGCAACGGAATCCACACCAATGATGGGCAGTAACAGCAATCCCCAGTGCCGGCCCATCTTCAAGTCGAGTGGAACCAGGCAGAGTGCAATTTCAATGCATGACGGCCCATCTTCAAGCTGAGTGGAACCAGGCAGAGTGCAATTTCAATGCATGACGGCCCATCTTCAAGTTGAGTGGAACCAGGCAGAGTGCAATTTCAATGCATGACGGCCCATCTTCAAGCTGAGTGGAACCAGGCAGAGTGCAATTTCTATGCATGACGGCCCATCTTCAAGTTGAGTGGAACCAGGCAGAGTGCAATTTGCATGACGGCCCATCTTCAAGCTGAGTGGAACCAGGAAGTCTGCCATTTGCATGACGGCCCATCTTCAAGCTGAGTGGAACCAGGAAGTCTGCCATTTGCATGACGGCCCATCTTCAAGCTGAGTGGAACCAGGAAGTCTGCCATTTGCATGACGGCCCATCTTCAAGCTGAGTGGAACCAGGCAGAGTGCAATTTGCATGACGGCCCATCTTCAAGCTGAGTGGAACCAGGAAGTCTGCCATTTGCATGACGGCACGTCTGTGCCTGGAGTTGCCAGAGCAGTCAACGTGCATAGACAGGCAATTTACCAACAGCTGAGTCGATTCCGAGCGAAGGGTATTAATATATAATTAATGTATTAGTTGCACCTTTTTTCAGCAAATAACACGCTAACAAGCGTCTGGGCAACCAATGGGCATCAGGGGCTCGGCAAGACCGCCAGGTACAGCTGTTACCTGAGGAAGTGCCTTCAGGACCGCCAGGTACAGCTGTCACCTGAGGAAGTGCCTTCGGAACAGTTAGGTACAGCTTTCACCCGAGGAAGTGCCTCCAAGACCGCCACGTACAGCTTTCGCCTGAGGAAGTGCCTCCAAAACCGACAGGTACAGCTCTCTCACCTGAGGAAGTGCCTCCAAAACCGCCAGGTACAGCTCTCTCACCTGAGGAAGTGCCTCCAAATCCGCCAGGTACAGCTCTCACCTGAGGAAGTGCCTCCAAAACCGACAGGTACAGCTCTCTCACCTGAGGAAGTGCCTCCAAAACCGACAGGTACAGCTCTCTCACCTGAGGAAGTGCCTCCAAAACCGACAGGTACAGCTCTCTCACCTGAGGAAGTGCCTCCAAAACCGACAGGTACAGCTCTCTCACCTGAGGAAGTGCCTCCAAAACCGACAGGTACAGCTCTCTCACCTGAGGAAGTGCCTCCAAAACCGTCCGGACGACAGCAGCACGACGATGATCAGCGCCGCGACGTTAGCGTGCTGCATGCAGACATCGGAGCGCCGCGACGTTAGCGTGCTGCATGCAGACATCGGAGCGCCGCGACGTTAGCGTGCTGCATGCAGACATCGGAGCGCCGCGACGTTAGCGTGCTGCATGCAGACATCGGAGCGCCGCGACGTTAGCGTGCTGCATGCAGACATCGGAGCGCCGCCCGCTGAGCGTCCTGGGCTTGAAGCGTGAAGCGAGTCCCACTCGGCTGACTCCGTCCTCTGAGCGCTGCACTCGTCAAGGTTGTGGCCCCTGGCCTGACATCAGCCCCACTGAGTTCATCTGGGACACTGCAGCAGCGAGAGAAAACACTGGGGTGGGGTGGGGGGGCACCGGCGCACATTCAGCATCTGATCCCATCCACGAAGCAGTGACGCAGGGTTGTGCTTCCAGCAGGGGGTACAGAAGACACGGGCTGCCGACACTGTGTGTGTTCTACGTGTGACATGACTGTGTGAGTGTTGTATGTGTGACATGACTGTGTGTATGTTCTATGTGTGCCGACACTGTGTGTGTTCTACGTGTGACATGACTGTGTGAGTGTTGTATGTGTGACATGACTGTGTGTATGTTCTATGTGTGCCGACACTGTGTGTGTTCTATGTGTGACATAATTGTGTGAGTGTTGTATGTGTGACATGACTGTGTGTATGTTCTATGTGTGACATGACTGTGTGGGTGTTCTATGTGTGACATGACTATGCGGGTGTTCTACATG
>OY757542.1:787121-892121 GCA_963584105.1 Alviniconcha strummeri
CATACACAGTATTGACACTCTTGTACACACGCAGTGTTGACACTTGTAAACACAATGTTGACACTCTTGTACACACGCAGTGTTGACACTTGTACCACGCAGTTTTTATATTCTTGCACACACAATGTTGACACTTGTAAACACGCAGTTTTCACACTTGTCAACAGTTTTGACATTCTTGTAAACACGCAGTTTGGACACTGTTGTAAACACACAGTGTAGACACCCTTGTACACACGCAGTGTTGACATTCTTGCACACACAGTGTTGACACTCTTGTACACACAGTGTTGACATTCTTTTACATACGCAGTGTTGACACTCGTACACACGCAGTGTTGACAATGGCCCCTTCCTATTGGAAATTTCATTGTCTCCTCTTCGCCGTCTGTGTTGATTACGATGTGCCTTGATGCGTGAATCTAAATTTTCTTGGACAGTTTGTAGTCTTCAGTGGTGCGTGGGACGGCGTCGCTCCGTACAAAAAAAAAATTGTTTGTTTGTTTGTTTGTTTTTCCTCAAAGATTGTCGATAACAGCAGCATTTTAGAGCCATGATTTTTTATACGGCCGGTTAAACGTAGTAGTTTAAACGCGTTTAGGATCATCGGTTAGCCCTATCTGCCCTTCGTACATGCCGGGTTATTTCAGTGTCGTCACCGTTTGGAAGATAAACGCGTATCAGGAAGCTATTTGCCTGCCTTCATTCTTATGGGCTCTTCATTATTTTACCTTCTTCTTCTTCTTCTTCTTCTCTCTCTCTCTCTCTCTCTCTCTCTCTCTCTCTCTCTCTCTCTCTCTCTCTCTCTTCTTTCTTTTGTGTGTGTTGGTTTTTGCCTAGCAACTTCGTAGATAACGGCTCGTCAGCATCTGCATGGACGGAGTAACGAAGATGAGAAGGGTTTGATTTCTCTGCGCAATAATATGCCGCATCTAAGTGAGGCTGGGAGGAATGCAGGCAACAGGATATTTACATGGCGGCACATTAACCTGGTCTACAGTTACCAGAGCAGTCAGTGTGTGTAGAACCGCTGGGTGGATTCCAGTGCAAGCGGCAGGTAAGGAAAATGGCTACCGCCTATGCTTGGCATTCACGATTTTCAGTTGGCGGCCTTTTTGTCGTTGCCCAGACCTGCTGGGTTTCATCTTTGAGTTGTCGCGTTGTCGTGGAGATGCTCACTGGTACTGTTGTAGTAAGGCGAAGCTTAATCCTCCGCCAAGAGAACTCAGCGTTGCAAATGAAGACAATGATTTTGGCTACAAATTTCACACATTTGCACAAGTGAGTGCGCACGCGCGCGCGCGCGCGCACACACACACACACACACACACATGCACGAACGCACGCACCCCCACCCTCCTACACACACACACACACTGACACACACACACACACACACACACACACACACACACACACACACACACACACACACACACACACACACACACACACACACACACACCTAAAGTCCAGTGGAAGATGAAACAGGTGTTCCTCGTATTCCGTGCTAGGCTGACAACCGCCTACATTATTGGCAACAACCAGCGCTTTGCTGTTGTAGTTTCACTTGCCGTTGCCGATTAAATTGAGAATGACAAAATCACTCCAAAGAAAAAGAGAACAGCAAACATTTTCACGTGAACATTTTCATTTTTACATTAACAAAAAGGCGAAATACGTTTCCTTTGTAACCTCCGTCTCTCCCGTGGCCTTTAGAACAGGCCGCAGTAACACAGGTGTGAACGTGCAACACCCAGTGCGGGTTATCGTCATTTAAAGTCGACACACTGCAACGCTGAAGACAGAAACTGTCAGCTACTTCTCTTGTATTTATGACTGTTACAGCTTTTGTGGCAATCAAACTTGGATTTTTTTCGGATAAAAATTAGTGAGAAATACAGATCACTGTTGGCCTTCTCTCTCTCTCTCTCTCTCTCTCTCTCTCTCTCTCTCTCTCTCTCCCTCTCTTTTTTTCCCCTCAATGGTCAAGGTCAACAAAACTGGCCTGAAGGGGTACTGCAGTACAGCCAACCCCTTCAGGTCAGTTTTGTAAGCAACGCCATCAAGAAAAGTTGATCATTTGTCGCATTTCCCAACACTGAGACACGAACGGTGGGCCGGCCGAATATGGTCATTATATAGACTGAAATAATTATATTCTATGTTAATCAAAATTGAGACTTTTCCTAGTGTTTGTACCGGCAGTTCACAAATGAGACAGAAGTTCCTACAGCATGAGTGTGAGACAGACTTCCTGCAACACGAGCCGGTGTGAAACAGACCTCCTGCAACACGAGCCGGCGTGAGACAGACATGCAACACGAGCCGGAGTGAGACAGACCTCCTGCTACACGAGCCGGCGTGAGACAAACTTCCTGCAACACGAGCCGGTGTGAGACACTGGCCAACAGTCCAAACAACACTTCTCCGCCTGCTGTCAGCTACTTGCGCAGTTGACGCACCAGTTCAACTGGGGCCGAACGACACGGACATCAGCACGGATTGCGTTGACACCGCCTGCACGCTCCCTGCACAAGGTCAAGCTGAGCCAAGTGTGGAAACGTTGACTAGACCAGATGCCTAGCCCGCGACAACAACGACATGTCACGCCCCCTGTCCTGCCCGTCCAGCCGATGTGCCGACCCTGTCTACTACTGGTCAGTCCATACTGCTATTGTCTGCACTGGTTAGTCCCTACTATTGTCTGCACTGGTCAGTCCATACTATTGTCTGCACTGGTCAGTCCATACTATTGTCTGCACTGGTCAGTCCATACTGCTATTGTCTGCACTGGTCAGTCCCTACTATTGTCTGCACTGGTCAGTCCATACTATTGTCTGCACTGTTCAGTCCATACTGCTATTGTCTGCACTGGTCAGTCCATACTATTGTCTGCACTGGTCAGTCCCTACTATTGTCTGCACTGGTCAGTCCATACTATTGTCTGCACTGGTCAGTCCCTACTATTGTCTGCACTGGTCAGTCCCTACTATTGTCTGCACTGGTCAGTCCATACTATTGTCTGCACTGGTCAGTCCATACTGCTATTGTCTGCACTGGTCAGTCCATACTATTGTCTGCACTGGTCAGTCCATACTATTGTCTGCACTGGTCAGTCCATACTGCTACTGTCTGCACTGGTCGGTCCATACTGCTATTGTCTGCACTGGTCAGTCCATACTATTGTCTGCACTGGTCAGTCCATACTGCTATTGTCAGCACTGGTCAGTCCATACTGCTATTGCCTGCACTGGTTAGTCCATACTGCTATTGCCTGCACTGGTCAGTCCATACTGCTATTGCCTGCACTGGTTAGTCCATACTGCTATTGTCTGCACTGGTTAGTCCATACTGCTATTGTCTGCACTGTTCAGTCGATGCTGCTATTGCCTGCACTGGTCAGTCGATACTGCTACTGTCTGCACTGGTCAGTCCATACTGCTATTGTCTGCACTGCCGCCAGTGACACTGGGCTTGTGGTGGCGGCGTGGCTGACCTCAGAAGAGCGGTTGGGAAGGAACAAAGTCCGGCAACAGCTGGGCCACCGGCTGAAGCCTACCGAACCCCTTGTCGGGGCGTCACACAGGCTCTCCTACAGCAACAGTCACCATCACGCTCACACACACACACGCACGCACGCACGCACGCACGCACGCACGCACACGCACGCACGCACGCACGCACGCACGCATGCACTTTGGCTTGTAGGAGAGTGAGTCGGTTACATGCCGTCTTTGTTCGGATCAACGGATCAAAGGAATTAAACTATACCTGCATTTGTGTAAGAAAAAGTCAAAAGTCTACATGACCGTTACTGAGTCGTTGAAAATATATATATAACAACTCCCTTATGAATCAACACCGAGTATCCTGACCAGATTCAGACTGGGTTTAGCCAATGTATGACGTCAGACGGTTTGATGAAAACGCTGACGTCAGACGCATTGCATGACGAGGGCGGGCAGGGGTGGCGAAGTTAATAGCACACCATCTCGGAGTCCAGTTTGCGGCGACGTTGCTCACTGTAGAACTGAAACTCCAGATTCTGCATGGTACGGCCCGGCTCCGAGTTGAGGCGACTGCCGTAGTTCCCGGAGTTGGTGTTGGGCACGTTATCTGAGAACACCGCCACCTTTTCCGGCAGCTCGGGCTTTTCAATGCGCTCACCCTGTGCAAAAGCAAAACGCCAGCCGTTAGCTAAGATCGCTAAGGGCGTTAAGACCGCCGACACTATGGCAGAGTCATCACTGTCAAATTAGCGGTTTTGGACCATAGTTTCCTTGTGCAGCTTAAAGGAACTCTCCTTCCCACACTAAAGATCTCGTGTGCTTGAAAGACTTTAAAAGAATATGATCCGCAATAAATGTTTTGCGACTGAATGTACCGTCGATTTTATATCGATTTTATCAGGTGACATTTTTGAACACCATCGCCAACAGTAACAGTAAAGGAGAATTCCTTTAAACTTTTAATGACTGGTATTCTGGGCGGTAAAATCAGCCGGCAAATGAGAAAGGGGAAATGCAATCGACACATCGTTATTGAATAACAAAAATTCATTTAAAAAAATCATTGTTGTACTTTCTTACTTAATCTGAGAAGGCTAGTTCCCTTTCATGTCTGTAGATCAGCAGTTTGAGTTCTGCGGCTTGCGAATGGACCTCTGCAGGTCTACAGTTTGGAGTTTTGTGAAGTGTACGAATGGACCTCTGTGGGCCTACGGTTTGATTTGCCAATGGTCGTTTGATCGGAATACCAGCCCAGTGTGACAATGAAAGTGAGGCGAGAAGGAGGAGAGAAAATGGCGAGGGAAAAAAGTCTCACCTTGGAGTCGTACTCTGTAAGAAAGCCCCAGTTCTCGTCCCTGCAACCACAACCATCATTTTTACAATATACAACCACAATCACCATTTTTATAACACACAACCACAACAACAACAACCATTTTGACAACATACAACTACAACCACAACCATCATTTTTACAACATACAACCACAACCATCATTTTTACAACATACAACCACAACCATCATTTTTATAACATACATCCACAACCATCATTTTTATAACATACAACCACAACCATCATTTTTACAACACACAACCACAACAACAACAACCATTTTGACAACATACAACTACAACCACAACCATCATTTTTATAACATACAACCACAACCATCATTTTTACAACACACAACCACAACAACAACAATTTTTACAACATACAACCACAACCATCATTTTTACAACCTACAACCACAACCATCATTTTTACAACCTACAACCACAACCATCATTTTTACAACCTACAACCACAACCATCATTTTGGCAACATTTAGGTTTGTAGCGTAGCCGGTCCCCTGCATATATCCCTAATATAACCGTCACGGTTGATTGAACGATACAAATCAGTTACCTAGCTGTCCCCTGCTGTGCAGTACAACAGTTGACGACTGGACGGACAAAATGAAAGACATAGCCTACTGCCCGCCGCCAACTGTCCGTCCGCAAAGCGCGCCATTCTGTCCGAGAAGCTACGACTTATCTATCATTGGCGGCAGCTGCCACAAGTACCATTTTTGTCACGACAAAAGTTTTGTCACGGAAAAACATGTCTTTTTTGTCGTGACAAAAATGGCACTTGTGGCAGCTCCCGCCAGCTCCGGTCAGCCACTGCGTTTTCACTGTGATTGTACAAAACGCTTGCAGACAAATGTTTTGATGCACAACGTACACAGCTTGTCGAACTGGCCCCAGTCGTTGGCAAGGCTTTCGGCGAGCGTGGGAAAGCTTGTGTTGCTTTGTTTCTCTCACGTCGACTCCTTCCGCTGGCTGACGGCTCCAAAGTTATTTAGTTTCATTTTGTCTTTCTTACAAATCGGATTTAATAACCTGCTGAGGGCAGGACTGTGTTGGTGTGGCTAGGGATAGGAGTGCTGGGTGTGGCTAGGAATGTTGGGTGTGGCTGGGGGTAGGAGATCTGGGTGTTGCTAGGGATAGGAGTGCTGGGTGTGTCTAGGGCTACGAGTGCTGGGTGTGGCTGGTGGTAGGAGAGCTCGGTATGGCTGGAAAGAGTGTTACGTATGGCTAAGAGTGTTGGTTGTGGCTGGGGACAAGAGAGCTGGGCATGACTAGGAATGCTGAGTGTGGCTGGGGCAAAGAGTGCTGGGTGTGGCTATGAGTGTTGGTTGGGGCGGGGGTAGGAGTGCTGGGTGTGGTTAATAGTGCTGAGTGTGGCTAAAAGAGCTGGTGTGGCTAGGAGTGTTGGGTGTGGGTAAAAGTCCTGGGTATGGCTAAGAGTGCTGGATGTGGTTTATAGTGCTGGGTGTGACCTATAGTGCTGGGCGTAGCTAGGAGTGCCTGGTGTGTCTAGGAGTGCTGGGCGTGGCTAGGAGTGCCTGGTGTGTCTAGGAGTGCTGGGAGTGCCTAGGAGTGCCTGGTGTGGCTAGGAGTGCTGGGCGTGGCTAGGAGTGCCTGGTGTGGCTAGGAGTGCTGGGCATGGCTAGGAGTGCCTGGTGTGGCTAGGAGTGCTGGGCGTGGCTAGGAGTGCCTGGTGTGGCTAGGAGTGCTGGGCGTGGCTAGGAGTGCCTGGTGTGGCTAGGAGTGCTGTGCGTGGCTAGGAGTGCTGGGCGTGGCTATGAGTGCTGGGCGTGGCTAGGAGTGCTGGGCGTGGCTAGGAGTGCCTGGTGTGGCTAGGAGTGCTGGGCGTGGCTAGGAGTGCTGGGCATGGCTAGGAGTGCCTGGTGTGGCTAGGAGTGCTGGGCGTGGCTAGGAGTGCCTGGTGTGGCTAGGAGTGCTGGGCGTGGCTAGGAGTGCCTGGTGTGGCTAAGAGTGCTGGGCGTGGCTAGGAGTGCCTGGTGTGGCTAGGAGTGCTGGTCGTGGCTAGGAGTGCCTGGTGTGGCTAAGACTGCCGAGTGAGGAGTGGGGGGGGTTGAATGCTGGATCTGGCTAGGGGTAGGGGACACTGTGCTCTAGTGACATGCGACTCTGAATGAGTGGCTACCTCTACACAGCGCGTTTTGAATATCCACCAAAGCTGTGTACTTACAGCGCTGTTTAGTTATACATGGCTGGTGCCACGTGAAACCGTTGCTGTCGCGGCGTACACCATGCAACCATGCCTCAGTGTACAGCGTTATTTTAAACTACATACGTAGGAGTGCATGTGTGTTCAGCCTCCTGCACGTTTGGCAGAATAACTGGGATTCCTACCGAATAAGAGTCAGAACAGAATGTTGACTCCGGAAAAGAGAAAAGAAAAAAATCCCACTGCTCCTGCCTGGATTCGAACACGCGATCTTCCGATCCCAAACCCGCCGCTCTACCACTGAGCTGTTCCCGCCCCCCGCAGTTGCTCACCAGTTCTGCAGACATCGTCGTTCGGAGGCGACGCTCTGTTTCCAGATTTTGTCCTGGGTGACGACGTCACAGGCCTTCACCTGCGCCCCGCTGGGTCCGGGACCGCCCAGTGACGCCTGAGTGGCTGCGTTCTGCCGCGGCATGCAGTTCTCATGGTAGGCGCTGAAACACACAATGTCATGGTAGGCGCTGAAACACACAATGCCAGCTGTCATGGTTGGCGCTGAAACACACAATGCCAGCTGTCATGGTGGGCGCTGAAACACACAATGCCAGCTGTCATGGCAGGCGCTGAAACACAATGCCAGCCGAAATCTGTAGTGTTAAGTGTTCCCAAACCCTGAAACACACAACGTGTGGCGGATGAGCGTGTGCCACACGGCGGAACTCTCTGCCACAACTGGCGCTCACTGCGCGTCATTCCTCAGTACAGCCGAATACAGAACACTTTATTCATCCCATTACGGAAAATTAGAGTGTCAACTCGCACATAAAACGCATATAAAAGCAATAACAAAGAAACGAAACAAACAAATGTGTACAAATTATACAGTCTCAATCCCCCCCCCCCACCCCCACTCGTCCATGCCCACGCGCGGCGCGCGCGCGCGCGCACACACACACACACACACACACACACACACACACACACACACACACACACACACACACACACACACACACACACACACACACACGTACTCCTGTCATCTTACGTACACTCAAAACTTGCATTAAACATGGTGTTAAATCCTGTTGAGAGCCAGTTTGGCCTAGCGGTAAGGCGTTAGGCTGGTATGCAGAGGGACCTCAGTTCGAATCCGCTTCGGCTCTCCTTTCTCTTCAAAAGTTGTGGTCTGTGGACACTGTCATGTAACTTTGCCCCTCACAATTAATGAAACATTAAAATGTCTCTCATCGCTGCCTGCAGGAGTCATTCTGGTGGTAACAGTGTAGCGGTAGGTATATAATACCCCCCCCCCCCCCCCGCATCTCCCGTCCCTAATAAAGCTTATGGTTTCTGTGGACGTTAAGCACCATGTTGACTGGGTGCAGCGAGACAGTCATGGGAGTCACGGTGACTCAGCCCATGAAGCGCTCGCCGGAGTGCAGCTGAACGACGAAGCACTTTGTCGTGGTTTAGACCAGGACTGAAGGAACCTTCATGTGAGCACTTTGTCGTGGTTTAGACCAGGACTGAAGGAACCTTCATGTGAGCACTTTGTCGTGGTTTAGACCAGGACTGAAGGAACGTTCATGTGAGCACTTTGTCGTGGTTTAGACCAGGACTGAAGGAACGTTCATGTAAGCACTTTGTCGTGGTTTAGACCAGGACTGAAGGAACGTTCATGTGAGTACTTTTACCTTCACACATCCATTTTATTGCAGTGTTCAGCACCTATATATCACATTAACTGTTTGACTACCACGACGTTTAACGCCACCTCTAGCTCTTGGTATAGCCACACACCCCACACCCCACCCCCGCGGGTCCACTCCCCCCTACACCCCACACCCTTCGAGTTATTTGCTTGAATCAGTCATCACCAAAAGTCAACATGGCGACATTTCAGCGGCCGAGCAGCACACACACACACACACACACACGCGCGCGCGCACGCGCGCGCGCGCCACAGCACTGGATTCAGTATTACTTTACTATAATTATGTGTGTAAGTTTTGAAGTATATCAAAATAACACTGAAATGAAGTTTCCAGGTGGATTTCGGTGTTTTATTCTTGACTGATTATCCTGAAGCAAACAACGACAAAACTCAGGCGCTGTGTGTTTTCTGGTGTTTCCCCGGGTCGAGCAGACGACGAACGGCGTGTCGTGGCTAATCTCACTCTGCAGTGGCGGCACGGGGCTAGCGGTGCAACGAACGCGTCCTGCTAGGGCGACGCCACTAGACATCATAATTAGACCACTGTATAATAACAACAATAGATAACTTTTGTGCCCAAACTCACTGTATGAGGCCCACTAGCGTCAAAAGGACACAATTACAACTATGGCGATATAATCAACAAACAAGGAAGTTAATTAACGCTCGACGGACCTCACACAAGCACAACACAAAGACCCGAGTCACCTACGGTAACTATCACCTGGCATGCGGGTAGTTACAAGGTACATAAACTCCACCACAATGAACTCCATAAACTCTTTTACAACCACTGTCACTGTGTGCTTTTGATGTAAGCCGTTGGAACCGAGCGTCAAAATACATATTTCCTAATTATGTGGAGATAACTGGTGACTATGCTGAGATCAGAGACAGACAGACAGAGACAGAAAGAGACAGCGAGAGCCAGTACCGATTAAAAGTATCCTTTCTAGTACACCCGAGCTATGAACATCTGCCATAGCTCATACAGCCCATAAGCTGTAGCCTACACGGGAACACTGAGCACAGAGATACGGAGTTTACAGCAGTGACGGACTGACAGTACGACGAAACAGCATACGTCTACTACAGCCTTTGTTTACAGCAGTGACAAACTGCCGACGGAATTGTATACGTTCGCTACAGTGCTTATTTACAGCAGTGACAAACTGCCGACGGAATTGTATACGTTCACTACAGTGCTTGTTTACAGCAGTGATAGACTGCCGACGGAACTGTATATGTTAACTACAGTGTTCATTTATAAATAAATAGCAGTGATAGACTGCCGACGAAACTGCATACGTTTACTACAGCGTTTGTTTATAACAGTGACAGACTGCCGACGAAACAGTATACGTTTACTACAGTGTTTGTTTATACCAGTGACAGACTGCCGACGGAACTGCACGTGGAGAAGAGAGGGCTGCAGAACGTGGGAAAGTTGGCAAGTGCTCACCTTTTGTTGACGTAGGAAAACATGATGCCTGTCGTTTGGCGCTGCATGGTGCCTCTCGCTTGTCTTCACTCACACCTGCCTGCCTGAATACACTATCACGGAACGATCCCAGCCGAAGGGGCAATAAACAGTGTGAGCAGACACCACACTTTGCACCTGGGGCTCAGTTATTACACTGTCACACTTTTTACCTGGGGCTCAGTTATTACACTCTCAGTGTCACACTTTGTACCTTGGGCTCAGCTATTACACTCTGAAGCAGCGGACCTGCTAGTCTACTGCCGGTCAATGGCCGCCATGTTCTGTTTCCATGTGACTGCGTAAACAGACAGTGGGCGACGCGCTCTTCCCTCCAACACACTCGCTCCCGCCGCTCTGGGTTTTCGTTGAATCAGTCTGTTGTTGCCGGTGTTAGCGATGACGAACGCTGCATCCTGTCAGCGTTAGTGAGTGTAGCCACCGGGGCCGTGGCTGCATGGTTGGGGGTATTAGTGTAGTCACTGAGTGGAAGTCGAATAATGGAACACGTAGACCGTATTAGCACAGCGACAGCTGACCGAGCCGCCGTAGCGGTGAGGTTTCGTACGTGACGCCAACTCCACCGCGGTGGGAATTCGCGCTGCGACATTTCATCGCGGATTTTCGTGACCCTACACAAACTGCAAACTCACTAAGAAAAACAAACCAATGATAAGCAGCAACAACAACAAAACAGAACAGACAAACGGCCAGACAAGATGATACTTGCCCCCCTCCCCGCCTGTGAGTCCCTCCCAGGGGCCTTAACTATGAATCGGGACTACGGTAGGCCAGGCCTAAACCAAAGTTCCTGACTTTAGAGTCCGAGACTTTGAGTTAGGCAAAGTTCGTATACATGGACGCGGACAATGGTCGAGACAACAGAGTCTCTGACTTCGCGCTGATAAGAAAGTGGTCATCACACGCGTCATCGCTTGTGCTAACTTTAGACGGGGCAATCCCATCTGGGCATGCGCACCGACACGTTCGTCCACTTCCCTGCGACGTATTTCGTACGCGCAAACATCGGTAAACGTAAACATTAGGTGAAGGCATGCCTAGCAGGCCCCGATTCTGGATGTGATTCGCTATGTTTTACTTCTGCAACACCCAAGCAATCTCGACGAGGTCATTATTCGTAAAAACGCTAATCTATCGACAGATCTTCGATGGAGTATTCTTCTTCTCATTTACTGAATCGAGTAACCGTAGCATCGTCTGCTACGTCGGCCATTTTGAACTTGTCAGAAAGGCGAGTGGACGCTGTGAAATCAGGTAGCCTACGCTGTGCAGATGAATTTAAATAACAAGAAAATAAATCAAGTGATAATGTAAGACGTCAAGCAAACTTGCCGTCATAATAATTTGCGAACATTAAATCATACGATCACATTAATCAGTCATTATGCCGGCGTCGCTCGGCGAGTGCGACCTTTCTTCCCTCCAAAATGAAAGAGCTTTGGCCGACGAACATCTAGTACTCATTTGACGATGTAAATGAAAGAAAATAAAAATATTTAAAATGAGAATACGCTGGATTCAGACGTAAAGACGCAACAACAGCCAAAAACAACAAGAAAAAACAACTTTCCAAGCATAACAAGGCCAAAAGCAGTCACAGTCACGGTCCCGGGCCTACGGCCTTTAGTCCAGCGAAATCGCTAGCCTAAATATCGGCTGTTTAGGCCCGAGGTTCGGCCCGGACTTTGGTGTAGTCCCGGTCCATAGTTACCATTTTGGGGCCATTGTCAATAGCCTTGAGATTTAGGCCGGCCTACCGCTTTAGGCCCGATTCATAGTTAAGGCCCCAGCTCCTTACAGTGTGTGTGTGTTGAGGAGAGGGGGCAGAGGCATCGAAGACGGCTACAATAGTGGGTCCGGAGCCGCGCGAGCAGGAGGATGGAGCGGGCGTGGGCACAAAGCCAAGGGCATCACACCATCGATCGCCTGCAGGAGAGACGCAGCCTGGGACCAGCTCGACGATCTTCCTTGAAAGGACAAGCCGGCGAGAGCCATCGTCAAAGCAAACAAACACTGCAACTGTTTGAAACGCGAAGTTTCGGAAACTGACTGCGGAGAGACGGGGTGGAGGGCAAAATTAGGGGTTGACACTGCAGACTTCGTGTCGTGTCCATCTGCTAAGTCAGTGTAGATCATTCAGCCCTCGTGTCGCGACACCTGCTGAGTCAGTGTAGATCCCTCAGCCGTCGTGTCGTGTCCACCTGCTAAGTCAGTGTAGATCCCTCAGCCGTCGTGGACTCTGTGGCATGTACACAGCAACTACTGACTCGTTGTCCACAATATACGACACATTTTTCTTTTTTGTCCCATTACTGTATAAATATGCCACGTGTTGTCCTGATTGATTGATTGATGATCGCTTACATAGCGCTATATTCTCCGCTCTCTTGACCGAGCAGACTCACTGTGCTCGCATGTGGTTCTACATGAGTGACTAGCTTTTTATAGCGCGTTTTTTTGAATATCCGCCGAAGTGGTGTACTTACACAGTGGTTGTCCTGATGCCGTGACACTGGGTTGTCCTGATGCCGTGACACTGGGTTGTCCTGATGCCGTGACACGGTGGTTGTCCTGATTCCATGACACAGTGGTTGTCCTGATGCCGTGATACTGGGTTGTCCTGATGCCGTGACAGTGGGTTGTCCTGGTGCCGTGACCCAGGGTTGTCCTAATGCCGTGACACAGTGGTTGCCCTGGTGCCGGGACACTGGGTTGTCCTGATGCCGTGACATTGGGTTGTCCTGGTGCCGTGACCCAGGGTTGTCCTAATGCCGTGACACAGTGGTTGTCCTGATGTCAGGACAAAGTGGTTCCTGATGCCGTGACACTGGGTTGTCCTGATGCCGTGACACGACAGATGTCGTGACCCAGGGTTGTCCTGATGCCATGACATAGGGTTCTCCCCCCACCCCACCCACCCCCACCCCGAACCAGGTGCCAGGCTTGCCGGCGGACAGCGCCACTGGCCACTTACCTTTGTAAACACTGCAGCAGCACAATAGAAAATTGTTTTTTTGTGGAAAAGGAAGAATTTGAAGAGGAGCAAGAAGAAATAAAGCCTGCATTGATCGGCAACGTCCAACCTGTTCTTCATGACGCTGAGTCAGGCGACGGTCAGGACCGGAGGTCAGTCGGCCAGCCCAAGGTTCTGCTAGCTGTCTCTTGGCTTGTCGGCTACATGGTTTTTATGTGCCCCCTTTCCCCGCCCCTGGCCTGGGCCGCGTGTGAGCCGTGATCCAAGCGCTGGCCCCCACCATTGACGGTGCAGCTTGTGGTCGTCATCCGGCCTTTCCAGGCTGGAGCCCGCCAGGTTACACAAACTTCAGTTGCTGTGCTGTGTTCAGGCGACTGTTTGTGGTGCCGCCGTGCTTTGTCCTCCCCGTGGCCACGGAAATGAGCTTCTCCTCAACGTCCGCCTGGCAGGATGTGACGACACACTGGTCTAACACACACCCTCGCTCTGAGCCGTCGAGGTGGGCGGTGGGGGGGGGGGGGGGGGGGGGGCACCGCCAGGGCTGGGTAACAGTTTCTAGTTACCATTTATTATTACTCGCCCGCTGCTTAGTGTGTCCGTAATGACGACCATGACGACCTCCACGTCACGCTGGGAGCTTGGGACTGGCGGGGTGGTGACAATGGCATGGCAGACAGTTGGCGAAACCGAAGGAAACTGCAGGCAAGCGATCGGGAATTCGCTTCCTTCTTTATTCTTCTTGATGGAATTAACGGAAGTAAGTGGGTTGGATGGATTAGAAAACGCTTTAGGTTGCAGCTCCCTGTGTGCTATAGGTGCTACAGAAAGTGGAGTTATGACAGTCGAAATGTGCTATACAAAGGTGGAAAGTGAAGTTATGACGGTCGAAATGTGCTATGCAAAGGTAGAAAGTGGAAATGTCGAAATGTGCTATACAAAGGTGGAAAGTGGAGTTATGACAGTCGAAATGCGCTATACAAAGGTGGAAAGTGGAAATGTCGAAATGTGCTATACAAAGGTGGAAAGTGGAGTTATGACAGTCGAAATGCGCTATACAAAGGTGGAAAGTGGGGTTATAACAGTTGAA
Source organism: Alviniconcha strummeri (assembly GCA_963584105.1). NCBI lineage: Eukaryota > Metazoa > Mollusca > Gastropoda > Provannidae > Alviniconcha > Alviniconcha strummeri. The sequence continues at coordinate 801,437 of OY757542.1, forward strand.
ATGTGCTACAGAGAAGTGAAAAGTGGAGTTATGAGAACTGACGGAAATGCACTATAAAAAAAGTTGAAAGTGAAGTCAAGACAGTTGAAAAGTGTTGAAGAAAAGTTGACAGGTCGGAGGAAAGGTGTCGGAAATGGAGGCCCGGAGTGTGGGGTGGAGAGGTGGGGTGTGCCAGTCACCTTCATTCTCCTCAGGGCAATGGGCTGAACGTCTAGTCCTTCCCAGGAGACCACAGGTGGGGGTTGCACGTGCCCGACAAAGCGCCGTGATTAAAGTGGGGGAGGGACATCACTCCATGAGATCAGCACAGTTAGCGACATCACTCCATGAGATCAGCACAGGTAGCGACATCAATCTACGAGATCAGCACAGTTAGCGACATCACTCCATGAGATCAACACAGTTAGCGACATCACTCCATGAGATCAGCACACGTAGCGACATCAATCTATAAGATCAGCACAGTTAGCGACATCACTCCATGAGATCAGCACAGGTAGCGACATCACTCCATGAGATCAGCACACGTAGCGACATCAGTCTATGAGATCAGCACAGTTAGCGACATCACTCCATGAGATCAGCACAGGTAGCGACATCACTCCATGAGATCAGCACACGTAGCGACATCAATCTATGAGATCAGCACAGTTAGCGACATCACTCCATGAGATCAGCACAGGTAGCGACATCACTCCATGAGAGCAGCACAGGTAGCGACATCACCCCATGAGATCGAAACTCAAATCGAACTCGAAGCCTTTATTTGGTTGGCAAAGATTGTAGCTTGTTCAGGTTCAATATGACCTTTTCAACAACTAAGCTACTGATGTGGATAACGACGACAAGGCCTTAGCACATCTAACAACTAGTCCTTGTTACGCCACTGATGAGGAAAACAAGGACAAGATATCAGCACAGTTAATGGCCGCTGCCGGCCTGGTCCCTGCGTGCAAACTGGCCTTTCTGGCGGAATACACAGGAAGTACTCCCCACGCTAGATCCAGTTCCGGAGTAAACTAGCTTGCACGGATTTGACTCCCCCCAACTGTATTATTATTGAAATCGCGTGTTTTCATCGAAAACGAATGCTGTTGTTTTTGTTTTAAGTATTTCTCATAATTATACGTATAATCTATTCAGACAAGAGCTTCACTATCGGCAAGGGACTTCTTTTAAACTCTTGAGCAACGTAAGGGCATAACTTTAAGGCAATACAGGGTACTAATCTGCTAAATGTACTCCGTGTAAATTCCAGTCTGCGGGGTTTATTTTGCCTGAGGGGAGTAGGCCTAATTCTGGTACGCCACTAAATGTGCGTGCGCCACGCAATTTGGCAGGGCGCACCTTTCTTGTTTGAACACCCACCCTTTGAACCGCTGCTTTCTGTCGTCTCCTCGACAACCCAACACTCAGTTGGGTCTGCGTTGTCGTCATGTCCCGATTTGTGCTGATCGATTGTCACTTGTTCTATGTGTCATCCACACCGTTTTAATTGTATTCTTTTCTTCTTTATAGTAGTAGTAATTGTTGTACCCCCTCTCTCTCTCTTAATTTTAAGTAATTAATACACCATTTTAAGTATTAAATTAGTAGTAGTAATAATTGTTGTACTCTATACATTAGTAGTAGTATTTTATATATAATATTTTGGCCTATGTTTAATAATACAGACTACAACAATTTCTACTATGTAGTACTAAGAAGAAAAGAATAGAATTAAAATGCTGTTGACGACACATCGGACAACTGACAATGGACTGCAACACAATTAAGCCACGGTACGCCTAGGCCAACGCCGGGCCGTGACAACCAAGCACACAAGTGTTGGGCTGCTGAAGAGACGATTGATTTCGTTCAGGTTCATCTGGCGTCATGCTGTTAATGCTGGCGGTCTGACACGGGAAGGCTGACTTGGAACTGACAGTCGCTCCGTTGGTTCCTTTTCCTTCTCCTTTTTGTTTGTTTGTTCATTGTCAGGGTTACAATGTCAATTAAACTTCACTTCTGACCATCTGCAGATGTCGTCAACTGCCAACTTTGGGCCTGTCTGTTGTGCTTCTTTTAAACGGTTCTTCTCATGCTCCTGCCGTTGTTTAAAGACGAAGCTAATGTCATTTTAATTACATTACTCAATCCCGTCTACGTCTGTGCTCCCCCCCCCCCCCCCCCCCCCCCCACACACACACACACTCTCTCTCTGATCAGCTAAGTGACTGACAAGTTGATTGTCTGTAGTTTTCGATTGCTTTATCGGCCAGGCGACTGATTTTCATATCAATTATCGATTAGTGTTGGATAGTGTGATAGACTACTGAAGCTTGCTGACTGGTGCTCAGTGAAGAAAATTAACGAAGGAGTATATACTGACCTCTTACGAGCAGCCAGCATGTAGCTGGCCACCATCCCGCTGGACATCCTGCTGACCAGTGCAGTGTGTCGCTCCCGTGTCCCAAAGTATGGCCTGGATCACAGCAGTTTGACGTATTCCCGTTGTCCCAAAGTATGGCTTGGATCACAGCAGTTAGACGTATTCCCGTTGTCCCAAAGTATGGCCTGGATCACAGCAGTTTGACGTATTCCCGTTGACCCAAAGTATGGCTTGGATCACAGCAGTTTGACGTATTCCCGTTGTCCCAAAGTGTGGCCTGGTTCACAGCAGTTGGACGTATTCCCGGCGTTGACCCAAAGTATAGCCTGGATCACAGCAGTTTGACGTATTCCCGTTGTCCCAAAGTATGGCCTGGATCACAGAACTGTTGCGTATTTCTGTTGTCTCCCCGCTACGGCCGTGTCGCCCGGGAAGGCAGTGTGCACAGTGTGTCGTCGTGCTCGCCGCCTGTCTCACGCTGGGCCTGTTGTCTCCCCGCTACGGCCGTGTCGCCCGGGAAGGCAGTGTGCACAGTGTGTCGTCGTGCTCGCCGCCTGTCTCACGCTGGGCTTGCTGGTGTCATCAGAATGGATCAGCCAAGGCGGCACTGGGCCGGGTGTCGTCTGGGCCCAGGAACACACTGGACCGGGTGTTGTCTGGCCCGGGGAAGGGCTTGTCCACAGCGCCGCACTGCCAGACACTGGCGGTGTCCAGACCTTAAGACCCGGGCCCCGGCTGGCCTCCTGACCGACCGTCACAGGCGGATGCAGGGGACTGGACAGTGGACTGGACGGCAGGGGTCAGTCGATGGCAGAGTCAAGGTGATCGGCAACCCCCCTGCGGGCGGCTAGGTGTGGAGGTGTGCAGGCACGATGACAGGAGACGGGGAGTGTGTCCCGAGAGAGCGGAGAGTCCGACGGTGGCGGTAAACGTTCAGTCAACGCTCTGCGCTCAGTGATCCTCAAGAACAATACCATTTGCGCCGAGCGGCAGTGGCGCTGGCTGGTAATCTGGGTGCTGGCACTGCAGGCCACCCCACAGGCACAGCACGTCAGGCGCCACTCAGTGACACTAACACGTCACTTCACGACGCCACCTCCCGCGGCTTTCCCTCCCGGCCTGAGGTGACCCCGTGCGGTTCACGGGGTGTTAATATTCGTTACTAACTGTTAGCCGTGGCGGCCCAACCGCTGAGTGAGCCGCTGGTTATCACCGTCAGTTGTCCGTCGCGTCAAGCTTTTCCGTTAGACACGAGCGATGTGTCAAAGGGGACAAGTGTGGCGTGCCTGTGGTTTGGGGGCCTGGAGACGCGGTGTCCGCGTCATAACTCTGTGTGTGGTTGCGAAGGAATTCGAGCTGCTCAAAGAGATAAGTATCAGGTGGGTGATTAAGCGCCAAGTGGATAGCGCAGAGCGCAGAGCACGCGGCATTGATTTGCGCCCCGGTTGGCAGCGGTGAGCGCAGAGCGTGTCGGCTGTGGCGCAGCGTGCTACCTGCTGACCCGGCTCAACAGCTGCCTCAGTGTGTAGCGGCTGAGTGTCGGGGGACGAGTAACCCCACAACCAACGACACGGTGGGTGTTGTTGCTGTTGTGTTTTCTTATTAATCTGCTGTGCCGCGTGGTGGTTCCGAGTCGTTCACTGATCCACAGCTGGACCTGTCAGACGACGACTGGAGTGACAGTCCTGACTGGAGCGAGACCCAGCAAGCCGCAGCGTGACTCCTGACTGACAAACAGTGCCAGTTCAGCCCTCTCTTAGACACGCTACCCTCCTCATCTCAACAATGACACACTAATTACAGCTTGTGGGCACCTTAAATCTAGTCCACACAGACTGTATGGGAAAACGTACTGTCAGTAATGGGAAAACGCACTGGTACAATCCCGGGTTTGTGTTTAGAATATCCAAACACACGAAAGGTTCACTAAAGAACGCTGTTTATCAGAAAAAGACAAAACCAGCAATTTGTCGAGGTAATCCCCATTGTCAAGCTCGACGCAGTTTAGCTTGACAAAAGGGATTACCCCGAAAAGTTGCTGGTTTTGTCGTGTCCTAATAAATAGCGTACTTTTGAACCTTTTATGTGTTCTTGTTTTAGAACGCTAGCAGTCATTCTTGTTTCAGATATTTGTGTTCAGAAGGTTATTCACTGTATCAGTTACACACACACACACACACACACACACACACACACACACACACACACACACACACACACACACACACACACACACACTAAAGTAGACAGGCGGGCAGTACTGACTGGGCTTGACTTTCACCTTAAGAAATCCGCACTTGGCACTGCTGACTTGGCGGCTCTGAGGGACCCTCACTCTGTCAGCACTGGGTCTGTATAAATGGTTTGGGTCTTTGTAGGACAACGATTGGCAGACTTGTGTGTAGGGCCTGTATACTAAGTAAGTAAACATGGTGCTTAACGTCCGCAGAAACCAAAAGGCTTATTAGGGACGGGGCGGAGAAGGGGCGGAAGGGGGTATGGAGGTGGGGGGAGAGGGAGACACAGAGAGAGGGAGATTATATATATACCTATCGCTACACTGTCACCACCAGAATCACTTCTGCGTCAAGATGGGCAGCGATGAGAGCCATTTTAATGTTTGATTAATTGTGAGGGACAAAGTCACAAGACAGTGTCCACAGACCACAACTTTTGAAGAGAAAGGTGAGCCGAAGCGGATTCGAACTGAGGACCCTCTGCTTCCCAGCCTTACGGCCAGGCCAAACCGACTGTAAACTAAAATATTTTGACAACGATTGGCAGACATTGTGTGTAGTGTGTGTATACTGGAATAACTTGGGTCTAAAGACTGCATTGCTGGGGATGGGTGGTGGGGGTAGCGACTCATTCTAAAGTCTGCATTGCCGGGGGTGAGGGTGGTGGTGGTGGTGGGGGGACTCCTTCTAAAGTCTTCATTGCCGTGGGGGGTGGAGGGATTATTAAGTCTGCAGTGCCGGGTGGGGGTGGGGAACATTCTAAAATATGCAATGGGGGTGGTGGTGGGAAACATTTTAAAGTCTGCAAAGTCTACGGTAACTTAATGTGAATATATCAATTAGAGGTAAAATGAATGTGTGAATTAAAGGTAATGTCCACTCGAGGTAAAGTGAATATGTGAATTAGAGGTAATTTGATGTGAATCAGAGGTAATGTAGCGAATTAGAGATAATGTGAATACGTGAATCAGAGGTAATGTAGTGCATGTGTGAATTAGATGTAAATACTGATGTGAATTACAGGTAATGCAGTGAATAAATTATGTGAATTAGAGGCAGTGTAGTGAATATGTGAATTAGCGGTAATGTGAATACATGAAGTGCAGGTAATGTAGTGAATAAATTATGTGAATTAAAGGTAAAGTGAATAATTATGTGCTACGCACGATGATGCTAATGCCAACATGGCGATGGGCGTTGAACGTAGGCCTCACTGCATTCACAGTTACAGCTTACAATCGGTAAAACGACATGCTTAAACTGCGCCAAACCGTTGAGCGTGACATCATGCGCGACTGGAGCCACCTACTGAGGTGAGGTGTTGGCGAGGGTGCAACTCGTGGACTGAAAGGCCAGCGGAGCGCACAACAGCTGTGCGTGTGAATAAAGGTCGTGGTGTGTAGTTGGCGACGGTTCGCACAAAGCCAGGGTAATTCCATCTGGTTGTAACGTGTCCGTCCGTCCATTATACTGGCATGCTTTTCACATCCAACGCCATAAGTAACAAAGAATTTAACTGCTAGCTGCATATACTACCTGGATTTGAACGTCACGACAGGAGATGGAAAGACACACATAGACTCTCTCTCTCTCTCTCTCTCTCTCTCTCTCTCTCTCTCTCTCTCTCTCTCTCTCTCTCTCTCTCTCTCTCACACACACACACACACACACACACACACACACACACACACACACACACACACACACACACTTTCGGGTGACAACACCGGGCTAAGAGACCTGTCAGTGTGTACGCTGTAGAGAAAGCCCGTTTGACTGAGACTGACACCATGACAAGCGGAACCCGACAACGGTGACTGACCTGGCAAAGCACAGAAAGCAAACACTGAGCGGCAAGACGCACGGTAATCACACACACACACATTCACGCACATACGCACAGTCAGCTGAAATAACTGACAAGAGAAGGTGAGAGGGGACAGGGGTTGCTGGCGGCAGTAGGTTTTAAACAGATGGGTCTTCGGCGCGGTATTAATGCAGTAACTGACAAAGTGACTATATACGGTGTCAAAAGGCAGAGAATCCCGGACAGAAGGAGAAGCATAGGAAAAAGAGCGATGTCAAAATGTTTGGATCTTGGAGTGTGGGATGCGTGGAGTTTTTGAGAGAGGCCGGGGAGCTGTCGTGATGGAGAGAACATACAAAGAACCGAAATGACTGAAACCAATAAACGAGGGCTGTTTCTGAGAAAAGGAGTGACAATGTGTGACAACGTTTTTGTTTTTGTTTTTCAATAACGCAATAACACATGTTATATATTTTTGAACTCAAAGAACAGTTACTGAAATACAAACGTTGAATACTAAACAAACTAGTAATTTATGTAACACACACACACACACACACACACACACACACACACACACACACACACACACACACACACACACACACACACACAGTTTCAGTGGGTTGAGAGAGAGAGAGAGAGAGAGAGAGAGAGAGAGAGAGAGAGAGAGAGAGAGAGAGAGAGAGTCGTACTTTACTCTAAACACAAAAGATCAGCAAGTGATAACGGTTGTGCCTTTCCTCTTGGTCTGAAGCAGCAATGCAATATTTCTCTATAACTGCCCTTTGCTTTAATGAGTGGATGAAAATGTTAACATTTTGTTTTCCCTTTTGCAATTTTGATTTGAAAAATGTGGAATTTTGCCATCAAAATAATTAGGTCAAACACTCTGTCAGTTTGTACATTTTGGTCAAGGCCAAACAGAATCAAACGCATAATCAGTAACATCAGACCAGAAGGACTGGACAGCTGGACATTCCCGAAATAAGTGAAGTAATGTTTCTTCTTCATGGCTGCAAAAATCACACATTGGAGTTTCTGTTAAGTGTCTCGAGTACAAATAACGTCCTGTTGGTAAAAGTCTGTGCAAAATCCTGAACTGAAACCATCTGAGTTGCGTATCTTTTGTTGTTAGAATCGGTTTGCAGAATATTTTCCCCCAGTTCAACTCGGCAAAAAGCTGAATCCGTTTGCACACACTTTTGGGCGTTTGACTATATTCATTTAAAATTGAGTACACTCCTCTTGAGCCCCGTTTCAAAATAACTGACCACGGTTTTGAGTCTGAATCGAGAGGGAGAGCACAATTCTCACTCACAAATTTGTTTTTGTTTTTCTTTTCTGGTATGTCATTACTGACGAAACCAATCCGTGATAAGTGAGAAAATCCAATCCCACGTTTGGAAACCTTTCATGAAAATCAGCAAAAGACAAGATATTTCCCTCTTCATCCATTAAATGTTTTACCATTGTTACACAGTTTTCAGACAAGCGTCTATCGTGACAAGTTTTTTGTCTCTCACAATATGAGAATTAAATTGTATATGCTCTGATAAAAACTCTGTAAAATATTTTGGTTGACATTTTACACAAAATCTTTTATAATGCATTTGCATCAGGGTTCTGAATTTGCCGATGGACAATACTGGCGTATTCCCCTCCGAATCCTCGGATATTAGCAAAAGCTGGACAAACAGCAAACAAAACATTCTTTACTAGATAGTTGCCAGGCTGGAAAATTCGTCGCAACCAATTTATTTTCATGGCTGACAAATACTCGTGTCTATTTACCATTTTTAGACCACCTTGCTCAAAGACAAAGCGTCTTTTGTTTTATTTTATCTTTCTTGCCAGTCCATAAAAATCAAACAATTTTTTTTCCAGCTCCTGGACAAAGCCTTGGGTAGGATCGGGAATGTTCATCGTTAAATATGTTATCTTTGAGACAACTAGCGATTTGATGACTGCAATTTTCCCTACGGGTGTAAGGTGTCGCTTTGACCGAGCATTTAATACTTTCTGAATCTCAAGTAGTTTACCCTCATAATTAATAGAAGGGACGATTTCTGTATTTGTAGAGAAGTGAACGCCAAGGACTTTGAATGTGGTAGGATTCCACCTAAACTCCAAATTTGGTAAAAATCTAATCTTGGAATCTTTTTCTGAGCCAATCCAAATTGCATTTGTTTTATCAAAATCTATCTTTAAACCTGACATTGACGCAAATCTCACAAGCACATTTACACTCTCCCTGACGGACTCTTCTTTACCATCAAGATAAAGTGTTGTATCGTCTGCAAACTGAAACAGGACTGATATATCCTTCACAAGTATTTCTTTGATTTGTGGATTTTGCCGAATCATTAAAGACATAATTTCTGCACAAATCAAGTATAAATAAGGTGATAGAGGATCTCCTTGTCGCACACCTCTTATAATCTGAAATCAACTTGTATACTGGCTGTTTACAGCAACACTGGCTTTAATATTAGTGTAAAATATTTGAACCCATCGTTTTATATCAGGACCAAAATTGAACCTATCAAGAGACTTCTTAATGAAGGACCATGCAACACTATCAAATGCTTTTTTCAAAGTCAACTGCCAGGAGAAGACCCGGCTTTTTTATAGACTTTTGTATAGACAAGAACATCATACAGTAGTCTTAAGTTCTCCCCAATATATCTGCCCTTCATGAAGCCCTTTTGATCGTTGTGGATTATCTTTGGAGTATTGTTTTTAATTCGAGCTGCAATACACGATGATGCTATTTTATAGGACGTATTTAACAATGTTGTAGGTCTCCAGTTTCTGAGAAGCTGTTTAGGTTTATTTTCCTTTGGAATGCATGTTATTATTCCCTCTTTTTGTGTGATTGACATTTCCCCTGATCTAAAACCATAATTAATAGATCTAACCAAAAAATTTCCTATGTCCCTCCAGAAAAACTTATGGAATTCTGTTGTGAACCCATCAGAGCCAGGGCATTTTTGATTATTCATGTGCTTCAACACAGCCAGAGCCTCTTCTTCATAAATAAGTCCTTCTAAACTCTCTTTTTCCTCTGAGGACAGACATGGTGCTTCAACCACTGTATGGAAGTCGACATCTACAACAGCTGTTTCTCTCGATTCATACAATTTTTCATAAAAATATTTCGTCTCCTTCACAATTTCAAAGAGCACTTCGCCATCTTCTTTTTCAATAAACGATAAACGTTTCTGCACACAGTTTATTTTTTCCAAGTGGGAAAAATATTTTGAAGGCCTTTCACCTTCCTGTATCCATTTTATTTTTTATCTTACAACCATACCTTCAATTTTTTGTTGTCTCAGGGGTCTTAGCTCCTCCTTCTTTGCTTCCAACAGTACAAAGTCGTTTTCATTTATGATAAGGTGGTCTTCCAATTTATTTCTGACCTGAGCTCAATCTCCTTTTGCCTTGCTTGCTTCTTTTTGTATGCTGCATATGAAATAGTTTTTCCTCTTATCTCTAGTAGTATCGTTTCAAAAAACAACTGATCATTAATCTGATATCCTGCATGATGGGTGTCTCTAGTGGAAGACATTTCCCCTTCTTGTAGAAAAGAATACTGTTGTTTCACTTTTAAAATCGTGTCCTTTACTAATTTCGCATATTCCTTATCCCGTAGTAACGAGTTATTAAACTTCCACAATGGTTTCCCTCTCTTAATGTCATTTACTTTCAATTCAAGTGACACTAGTGCATGATCAGAACAGTATCCAGATGAAATACTGGCCTTTTTTACTTGAACATTTAACTCTTGGGAAAAGAAAAAATAATCGATCCTCCCCTGAACAAACGATTTAAAGCGTCTCTACGTATATTTTTTGGAAGAGCCAGGGCCAAGGCGACGGTAGGACCTGCGGGAGCCACCACGGACAGAACCTCGGCCTCGGCGACCTTGACCTCTCCGATGCGGTTGGGTGACCTCATCTCGGGTGCGCGCTGGTGTGGAGGTGGTATCACCACCTGCAATGATATCACCTGGCAGTGGTAGAGCATCAAGATCCTGTAGTGAACCGATCTGTACAATTTTGGAATTCTTTGTTTTCACAAATACTTTGCAGTTTGCGGTCCACACTTTATCAATGTCTTTCGCTTTCGCCAACAACTGATAGTTTTTCTTCGTGAGATCTTCAACAATCAAAACGCCACACTTCTTCTCCAGGAGTTTTTTGCGGTTGCAGAACACTTCCTTTTTCACTTTTCGCCACACGAACCGAACAATAATGGCTCGCGCGCCTTTCTGATTTCGTTTCCCTACCCTGTGAGCAATTTCACTGTCCTCGGACTTCACGTGCCTCAACTCAAGTTTGTCACGGATAATGGCTAAAACTTTATCCTCACTCGTTTCTGCCGTTTCCCATTTTTCTGTCTCCTCAATGTTAAAGAAACGTAGGTTTGTTAGTCTTGTATACTGTCCAACAGCATCACTTCGTTGATGTGTGACAACTTAGTACGGCCGTGCATGAACAGAGTTCGGAGGAGGGGGGAAACATGACCTCGTCTACGAGCGGCTTTGGCCACGAGTCTCAGTTTTGAAACTTTAACCCCTTCACTGCCATGATGTCACTTGAAAACGTCCAATAATAGTGCGAAATTTGAAACCCGTAAGCCTTTCTTTTTCCTTTTCGCACCGGCTTGTGAAAGGTTTTTCATCAAAACGTATAGCATTGAAAGTAGATGGGTTATAGACCCGAAAATATGCAGTTTGCAGGTGCCTCCGTGCATCTTTTAGCCCGGAAATTTTACAGGCTAGGGCAGTGAAGGGGTTAATACCGGTACCGCCGAACAGCCTGTGTCAACTCCATCAGGGACTCCCTCAAATGGCCAACATTACAACAACGCGGAAAAGCTCGGCTGGAAATAGCTTTCAAGCTGCAGCCTCCTGCCAGAGCCATCGTGCAGCAGATATAGCGCAGCAATGAAATGACTGCAGCTTTGACATTCCCTCCTGAAGAACAAAACACAGACGGGTGCCATTCTTCCCGAAAACAAGCCCGGACTGAAATAGACTGTCTCGATCATGAGCTTGTGGCGGCTGCCATCCTGGAATGCTTCAAGTCCAGGATCGCGTCCCCCCTGGAAAACTGACCCCCCTATTGTGGCATGTTTCGTCACTACGGCACGTTTTGTCACTAAGGTGACAATAAGGTGATAAAACGTGTCAAAATTTGATGCACTGCCTGCACGTTTTGTCACTCAGACACGTTTTGTCACTACATGGCGACAAAACGTGCCGAAAGGTCCACTCACTGCACGTTTTGTCACCCCTTCGCCAGCAACACTATAATCTGTCTTTCCCTTCCCTTGATAATGTGTCAGTGTGTGTGTTCATGTGTGTGTGCGCGCGCGCACGTGACGTGTGTGTGTTTGTGTTTGCCCGCGCGTACGTGTGTGTGTGTGTGTGTGTGTGTGTGTGTGTGTGTGTGTGTGTGTGTGTGTGTGTGTGTGTGTGTGTGTGTGTGTGTGTGTGTGTGTGTGTGTGTGTGTGTTGATGTGCATTTGTCCGTGGCAGTGCGCGCGCACGGCCGCGAATGTGTTGTGGTGTATTGTGTTTTATTATCCCCGCCTCAATCAGTGCTAAACTGAAATTCTGTATTGCTTCGAGTAGACCACGAGGGTACTGCTGCCCGTACTTCTATGAGCTGCCTTCAGTGAAATATGACTATAGATACAGAGACTGAGTGAAAGTGTGGTTTGATTGTGTGCTGTGGATGTTGTGTGTGCTGTATGTGTTGGTATATCATTCTTTGATTGAATGGCTGGTATTTGTTAATGAAACAGAAGGTAAACGTGGACTGACTTTTGAGCTGACTTTGGGTGTGATATTTCATTCCATGCAGCGTTCTGTACATTTTGTAGCATAATATGTACCTAACATGTTTGTTCTCCCTCTCTCTCTCTCTCTCTGACTTTTTCTTTCTCTGTCTCTATCTCTGTCTGTCTGTCTGTCTGTCTCTGTCTCTCTTCTCTTTCTGTCTCTCGTTCCTCTCTCTCTCTCTCTCTCTCTCTCTCTCTCTCTCTCTCTCGCTCGCTCGCTCGCTCTCGCGATCACTCTCTCTCCCTCTCTTTCCTCCTCTGTCCCTCTTTCTCTCTCTCAGTTTTTGACGCGCGCGCGCGCGCACACATCAACACACACGTCACACGGTACCCTTCCCCCCCTCCCCCCCCCCCCCTGCTCCCTAGCCTACCCTGCAACCCCTTCCCCCACTGGCCCTGTTCCACACGTCTATGCATCCCCACAAATGCGCTCTCCTACAGCAAATCGCCTCACGTAATGTTACAATCTCCAATATATTAAAGCCGGACATTTGATGGAAGAAGAAGAACAGTTCCCCAAGACTGGTGTTTACAGGATAGCCTGAAAGGAGTAGTCCAACTGGTTAGAGAGGATAAAGGGGGAGTCGTGCAGTGGCCGCAGTCAATAGAAAGAGAAAAAGAGAGAGAAAAAATAAAAAATAAAATATTAGAGACGGTAACTGGTTTAGAGACTTAATTTTTTTCTTAAAGTATCGTTTATCTCCTAGCTCCCTCATGGAACACACACACACACATGCACACGGGCACACATGCGAACATTCACACGAGTGCACAATCTCACAGGCGCGCGCGCGCGCGCACGCACACACACACACACACACACACACACACACACACACACACACACACACACACACACACACACACACACACACACACACACACACACACACACACACACACACACTTCACAAGACGGCAATGGACATTGTACACAATCTTATATCTGTATAAAAACTAAACATACGGACCCCCATTAATGTCAGTGGTGACTCAGGCCTGTCACACAGTACAGGCCCAAGGCATACACGTCCAACATTGCATAACATGATTATCATGAGAACAGCAAGGTTGATGCAGGGCCAGTGAACTGAAAAGTGACATTCCCAGCCGACAGGCCACAGAGGCCAACACAGTCAGTCCCGGACTGTGTCAGTGCCTTGCCAGAGCGGCACTGCTGGCTCGGCAGCCGAGTGACGATCGCTGCCATATCAAAATATGGCACCGGCGTTGCTTATTCGGCTGTCGCAAAACGTTAAAAAAATAAAATAAAACCGCTTAACAAACAACCCGCCCCCCCCCCCCACCCCCCCATCCCAAAACAACAACAACAACAACAAAATAACAGCAACAACAACAACAAAAACAACTCTAACACGGAAAGCCAGTTAAAATTGCAACGCTAAGCCAGGGGCTTCTTCCTGTCAAGGTCTGGACTCGTTTCATGGACTTACGCCTTTCCAGTTACGGCGTATGTCACAGTAGGTTCATGCTCAAAGCGTTGCTAGTGTTTACGATGTGTCACCGCGGGCCCAAGCACCACGACTGTGGTAACACAACCTGACAGGCGGGCAGCTGATTGTCTACATGTAATAACAATAATAATGATCATTTCTAAAGCGCAAATTCTTTTCTTCTTCTTTAAAAAAAAAAAAAAAAAAAGCCCTCGGCGCTTTACAAAGAATAGGATGGGAATGGGGGAAGCTGGTTAAGGTACATGTCCAAAAATCAAACAAAGACAGCAACCCCCACCCCCCAAAAAAATAAAATAAAAAAATCTCTCTCTCTTAGAGAACTGCGCGCAGCAGGCTTAGCGAGCTCTGCAATGATTCTCTACTCCTTTTCTGGTCTTAAACTGAATTCTCACAAAACAAAATTAATGAAATTGGACATCACATACAGGACGATATAGTTACCCCATTTGAAATTGTGGACAAAATAAAGATTTTAGGCATTGTTTTTGAAAATGGAAAAAGAGCTATTTGACATAGATGAGAATTGGACAGGTAGGATAGAAAAATTAACACGCATTATACAACTATGGAGTAAGAGAGACTTCAGTATAATGGGAAAGATTGTGATAGTGAAATGTTTTTTGATGACTCAACTAATTTATGTTATGCAATCAATAGGCCTTCCAGAAAAAGTTCTTATAGATGTCAATAGTCTGTTTTACAAGTTTATATGGAAGAAGAGATTTTCAAATAGAAAAGCGTTTGGAAAGGTAAAGAGGGTAATTGTGGAGGGAAACCTAGAAGACGGGGGACTAAAAATGGTCAATGTGGTTCATTTACAGAAAGCCTTTTACCTTCAATGGGTTGGAAAACTAGCAAAATCTAGAGAAGAGAAATGGACACATATACCAACATGGTGGTTTTCTAAACTGGTAAACGGCTTCGGGGTGTTTAACTTCAATTGTCGCTCTAAAGATGTAAAAGGATTAGACAAAATCAAAAACGGCTTTTGGAAAGCTGTTCTCTGTACATATTTAGATACTGGTAAACTTACAACCGAAAACGAAATTAATTCTGAAAACGTTTATTTTCAACAACTTTGGAACAACTCCCTGATACAGTATAAGCATAATTTATTATTTTACCCCGAATGGAAAAGACAAGGCATTGAATACATTAAAGACATCACAAAAGACAACGAAAAACGATTACTTACCCTAGAAGAAATTAAACAGATAATAGTGAATAATAGAGGAAGTATTGTTTTAGATTACAACGCAATTATTAACGCTATCCCAAAACATTGGTTAGATTGGATCTCAGCTAATAAACAAACAACTGAACTTGATATAGACCAGGTTACTATTAAAAAACGTGACCAATATTTGAAGAAGCCGACAGATCTTTTAAAACGCTGATTCAGTGTCAACAAAGATAACATTATACCCTGCTCTGTTGGATTTTGGCAGCATAAGTTACAGATACACATTACAGACTGCAACTGGAATCTAGCCAAAAAATGCAGGAAAGAGATTCGATTGTTAGTGCTTTACTGGAAAATTCTCCATAACATATATCCAACAAACATACTACTACATAGAATGGGAATATCTGAAAATAGAAACTGTAAACTCTTCACAGATGAAATTGATTACATTGAACATTTCTTTTGGTCTTTTGGTAAAATTAATTTAATTTGGAAAAAAAGTCGAGGAATACGCATATTTGAAATTTGACAAATTAATAAAATTAAAATTGAAGGACGTATTATTTGGATATAATGAAACGGAGAACGGCAGTGACGTTCTAGCCATCAATCATGTTATTCTAATAGCAAAAATGTGTATCAGTAAACACAGATATGGTAAATATTATGATCTATTCTTTTTATTTGAAAGAGAATTAAGTTTGAGGAATGCATAATAATCAATAAAAACTGTGTCCATATGCAGCCTCTTAGTAAAAAATGTCCATTACTGATTCACAGCAACCTTGAGCTATATGTGAGCAAGTGCTCTTTGTACGTTTTACAATAATCCCGCCCCGCTTAACGGATCAATGCAATTTCATTACTGTACTTTAGTAACCCGGGAACCGGAGCAGACGACGCTTTTGTTTTGAAGCGCGGCGTGTGGCGTAACGCCACATGGCCTTCACACAGCCGACCGGCGATAGCCGCCAGTGCGCGCCTTTTTCAAATCTGTTTTTCTCCCTTAACATTTTGACCGCTTGTTTGTTTACCTACTCTTTGTCTATCTAGTCCTTTTTATGCACTAAGCTATGTATAATATAATTTGGCATCTTAGAATGTTTATTTAACGTTTATTCAGACACCGGATCGAGCTTAATTAGTAGCCGATGCCTCTCTAGGTCCATTCTTTTATAGCCGTCGTCTGCATGGCGCGCTTTGTTTAGTACTAGTAAATGGTAGTGAAATGTTGTTTTGATTCGATTAAAGTAATTCTGTGTCGATCAATGCGTTGTCGTATAGTATTTTGCTTAGCTGACTTCATGTTTAGTGTTTATTTTGGGCTGAAATTAACTTATTAAGTATTGTGTACTGTAGAAGGTAAGTTGTATTCATAGACTACTTAATCTCACTATCAGCGCTGCTGCGACTAAGGTTACGCGCCCCAGGCGAAAGTTCGCACCGATTGTTTTAATGCTAGTCTTTGAGTTTGTCTTGCTTCTCTTACAGAGCGTTGTATTGTAATTGTTATGTACCATTTTAACCGTGGGAGCGTGCTCTTTATTCCGATGTAAGTTTTAGTGACATTTATATTTTGTACATTGTGTTAGTTGTGATTTAGTTGTACGAATCTGTATATAGACAGGCGCAAGCCACGCTTCCCACTCTTGTTGTAAATAAAATAAGTCATGTGTGTACATTTTGTTTATACAGTTTAAAAGACTGTAACTGTAGCTTTTATTTGATGTTTTTGATGTTTTAATTAGTTTAGTTATTGTAGAGGAAAGTGTATTTGTGCGGGCCAGGGAAACACAATTGTCAGCCATTTTGTGGTCCAGAGGGGCGATTTTACTGTAGCGATAGCGTGTGTTCCCTGTGGCCCGCGCCGTTCTCTTATCTATGCGTGAGCGTGATGATTTTGTGTGTAGTGTGTGCTGAAAACTGTCTGCGGCTGAACAAGTAAAAACTGATTGCTGCCATACGCCTGCTGTGGTCTCCACTTTATTGACTCCGCTGCCTGTGTCTTGTCCTTTGACCACTCCACACCATTACATATATATTTTATATACTTATATATGCTTGTGTGGAACTGTGCAATTGTTAGAGTTTGACCCAAAACACA
The DNA here is from genome assembly GCA_963584105.1 of Alviniconcha strummeri. NCBI lineage: Eukaryota > Metazoa > Mollusca > Gastropoda > Provannidae > Alviniconcha > Alviniconcha strummeri. The sequence goes on from OY757542.1 coordinate 818,467, forward strand.
CACACAAAAAGAAAACCGTGAAGAAGACCTATGAACCACAACGGAAAAAAAGAAGAAAGAAAGTAACAAAAAAGAAAGAAAAAAAGAAGAAGAAAGAAAGTAAGAAAAAAGAAAGAAAGTAAGAAAAAAGAAAGAAAGAAAGGAAAAAGAAGAAGAAAAAGTGATGTAATAGGTCTGCATGCTACTGAGGTTGAAAAAAAAGAAAAAAGAAGGCTTTGTGGCATCAACTTTGAGGTACTGTCAAATAGTGCTGATTCAACGAAGTTCAAAGAAAGCTGTTTTGCATGTGTGTGTGTGTGTGTGTGTGTGTGTGTGTGTGTGTGTGTGTGTGTGTGTGTGTGTGTGTGTGTGTGTGTGTGTGTGTGTGTGCAGTGTGTGTGCGTGCGTGCGTGTGTGTCATTGTGTGTGTGTTACAGTGTCAGCTGTGTGTGTGTGTGTGTGTGTGTGTGTGTGTGTGTGTGTGTGAGTGTGTGTGTGTGTGTGTGTGTGTGTGTGCAGTGTGTGTGCGTGCGTGCGTGTGTGTCATTGTGTGTGTGTTACAGTGTCAGCTGTGTGTGTGTGTGTGTGTGTGTGTGTGTGTGTGTGTGTGTGTGTGTGTGTGTGTGTGTGTGTGTGTGCAGTGTGTGTGCGTGCGTGCGTGTGTGTCATTGTGTGTGTGTTACAGTGTCAGCAGTGTGTGTGTGTGTGTGTGTGTGTGTGTGTGTGTGTGTGTGTGTGTGTGTGTGTGTGTGTGTGTGTGTGGTGTGTGTGTGTGTGTGTGTGTGTGTGTGTGTGTGTGTGTGTGTGTGTGTGTGTGTGTGTGTGTGTGTGTGTGTGTGTGTGTGTGTGTGTGATACTCAGTCGCTGACTAAATGTAATCGGACAGTCTGATACCTCGGTCAAAGGTATCGTTCTGAACTCCCACTATTAGCAGTATTTCAGACACCAAGAGGCCTCGACATTATAGACGGTTCCAGACAAAAGTCTACATAAAGATAATCAGCTTCTTTGCGGCTTTGAAACGAACATAAATAATTCTGTTTGGACTGACACTACAGTCATAAACCGGAGAGGGAATACTGTTTTAAATCTGTTTCAGTCACGTAATTTTGTTTGCATTTTTATTTTTTTAATTGCTAGAAAGCGACCAGTAGTTGAAGAGTGTCACTTTAATTTTGAACTAAGTGTTCTATGGAATGTTTTTGCTTTTCTTTGACTATTAATCTCCATTAATAACAATATTTTCTAAAAGTTAAATCCTCGTAAATCCTCAATTTGCGGACCAACTGTCAGTTTAGTACGAAAACCAGGTGTCTGCTTTTTGTAGCAAGTCATGCTTAGTTAATATTGTTTTGATGCGAAATCATACAACAGACGTTCATGCTTGCAACCGCGCTTTTGTCTGGTTGTTTTGACTACATCTGATCGTTCAAGTGGTATGTTTTGATTATGCGATAAATCCTCGTAAGTCCGATTATGGATCAGGTGTTATGGATAGAAAGCACGTATCTTCATGATCTAGCAAAAATCGTTCATAACTTACTCTTTTTCTCCAAGAAAAATCATAAGCACAAACGTAAGTACTTCCGATTGTGCATGTGTTACTGAAAAACTTGATATGTTTCGATTCAGTAAAAATTTAATTTAAAAAGAAGTTTTTTTGTTTTTTTTTCTCAAAACCGGAAAAACTGAGTTACGAGGTTTTAAACGGTCACCGACGATATGTAACCCATCCCACTGGTTCCGATGCCTTCGCTGTAGCCTGCCACAGCGGCGACGGAACTGTGACAGCGTGCGTGTCAGTGCGGCGGCGCGTGTGTATGTGTGTCAGTGAGAATCTCTCCCTTCCACGTTCTCTGTCACTCCGACTTCTGTGCCATTTGAGTTTTACGTTATATAAGAGAAAATATGGATTCATTATATCATTGTCATGCCAACATTCTTCCAAGCACAGTTCACTGAGTGGACAGAAAGACATCAGTAGCGTCACTACTGCACCGGCAAACAGTGACTCTAAAACCGTGACAGATAAGTGAGCTTTCCATCTTATTTTTCGTCGTTTTTTACCGTTTGGATGTTGTTTAATGTTGTTTTGTAGCTTGATAAAGGAGATTACCACGAAAATTTGCAGATTGTGTATTTGTCCTAATAACCAGAATAGCGTTCTTTTGAACCTGTATGCGTTTGGATATAATGATGTCATTGTTTTTAGAAGCAATTTCGGCGAGTAGACGACTTTGCCACAATTTTATATATATATGAAATTTAATTTAACTTTGCCACAATTTCATATATATATATATGAAATTGTGGCAAAGTCGTCTACTCGCCGAAATTGCTTCTAAAAACAATGACATCATTATATCCAAACGCATACAGGTTCAAAAGAACGCTATTTATTAGGACAAATACACAATCTGCAAATTTTCGGGGTAATCTCCTTTATCAAGCTACAAAACAACATTAAACAACATCCAAACGGTAAAAAACGACGAAAAATAAGATGGAAATATATATATATATATATATTAAATTGATTCGGAAGGGCTTTGTTTGTGACTGGAGTCAGAACTGGTTCACAGTCTCGTGAATCTGGGATGGCGTCAGTTTCACTGAGTGGTACCGACGAGACTGAGGACTAATTTCGCTTTTTGGGGTATATTTTGCTTTTTCGACACAACAAAGATCTTCCGGTAGTGGAGGCCGCGTGTGTTTGGAACTCGGTGACTGTGGGTTGGTGCGTCTTCGTGTAAACGAAATGACGAAAAGGAAACTCCAAAACGATTTTCCAGAAGAAGGTAAGAGTCTTTCTGGAGTATGCGCCGCCGTGCGGAGCTGTCGATCTGCTGTAAAATGACTTTTTCTTTTGCATCAAGTTTTCATCTTCAACGCGGAATTTTGAATTCGAAGACTGACACTAGACATCTATTTACTACTAACAATTAATTTTAGTGATACTAGATACTTCCACACGTTTTAGTGCATACTGGCATATCTGTGCGTTTCGTTTTTCCAGTACATTGAACTCTGAACTGCAGCATTTTTTCAAAAATGAGCTCCAAGCATTATAGTTTATACACACGCACACACACCACACAATGCACATAGTGTACAGCACACACTGTGACGTGCTGGATCTCAGTTATCTTTATACAATTATAGGTTTCCATTTTGCTAAAACTGGTTTTAAAGTAAAACATTTATAATTATGATTATGTGCTGGTGTTCAGTGCTAATTTCTGTATCAAGTTAATGTAATTATAATTTATATTAATAGTAATAAAAGATGTAATACTAAAGTAACTAATACTGTAATAGTTATACTGTAAATTGTGTAATGGGAGCTAACCCCATCACCTCTATTAGTATTACTAGTATTAGTAATACATAGCTGTCAACCCCATTTGGGAGTAAACCTTAGTCCAGAGTTTGTGAACCTGTATTTCCTTTATGCAGGCTGGGGTCTTTTGTTGTTTCACTGGTGGCAGCGGCATTTTGAAATCCACCTAGCATGTGTGGCAGTGGAAGGAAGAAGCAATGTTAATTGTTATGCTAAAAATATGCATGCACCACTAAAATCTCACTTCCGACGATATTTCTTAGCCTACTGCACTAGGCCAGTCAGTGTACATTTGGCAATGGCATGTGTCAGCTGCTCATTTAACACTTTTTCGGTCTTTTTGCTCAGTTTAAAACAACAACAAAACTGCATGAAAATTATGTTTTCCTGTATCCATTTTCCAATATGGCCATATCTCCCCCAAAATAATGAAAGAACTATTTTATACTGGTAAACTGTATGGGTTGACGGGTCTGGTAATAGTATTACTGTACCCCTGCAGAAACAGCCCCAGGGATTGCACACATTGCAAAATTTTGCATGTGATATATAAATATAAATTTGGCTTTTACTATTTTAGCACACAGCTGTCTTTGCCTGATAGTGATATCAAGTGCAAAGATACAGGTTATAAAACTTTTCACTTACAGCGTGGATCCTGCAAAACTCAGTCAGATTAGAAACTAAAAGTAAAACTAGTTACCAGGGGAGCATTTTAAATTTTGATTCTTCTAGTTTTTTTCTACCTGTTGTCCAAAACATGTTTTGAGAAAATGAGTTCCTTATACATAGTACGATAGTACAACCTTATTCAAGTTATTGGGAGTTTCTTGGCTGTTCTAACTTCTGTCCTTCATACTTTGCATGATGATAATTTATACGTCTTTACATACAACCATGTTCAGTCCAGTGCTCCTGATAACGCACAACTTCAGGTCTATTAGTATTATGCCCAAATTTGAATTTTAACACACAGATTAGAGATCCGTGCATCATCTTGACATACACATATTTTGAAAGCGATTGAGATAGTCAAAGGTCATTTAGCAAGCACATCAATGAAACCAGATCAGAAAGATTGGGAACACAAAACTGCTTGTCTAACCACATTCCTGTCTGCAAGTGCTATGCTGATTGGTTTAAAATTAAATGTCATTTTCAGCAGTTGTATTTCAAAGCTGATTTGTGGGGAATTCACTTTCTTTCAACGCTATCAAGTTACAAGTATCATTTCCTTTCTACACCTTTGTTTTCACTTCAGCTGAAAACCTGTCACGGCTGAAAACATGTCACTTTTGGTTTTACCAGGTTTACACATGCAAAGGAACATTTGGCAGCAAAGTCTGATGGAAATATTGAGGGAGAGAGAAGTATTAAAGCAGCTTAAAAAGATCCTAGCCCAACCATAGTCATTAGTGTACATTTGACTGGTGCAACTGTAGTACTAGTACAGTAGTAGGTAGCATACATCATTACATGCGACTGAATTTTGGCAAAGGTGAACACAACCTCCCTCATTTTTACTGCTGCTCAGTCACAAAATGGATCTTGCAATTCCCCAGTAATCAACTCTTTGCCTTGGCAGCCAAATGTCCAGATGATTTATTATAATTACTGTTTTTGCAACAATTACTTTTGTACTTGCTTCCTTCACTGATGTGTTGTATTCCACCTATCAGTAATCAGAACAACCTTGAATGAAACTGAGGCTGTTCTCATATCAGATTACTCTTGTAGACATAGGCTTTATAAATTATAGCCGTTTGCCTGCTAATTCTTGTTTTGTTAAAAAAAATTAGGAGTGCAGCATAAATTGACCTGGCTTGTTTTCATCATTTACCTTGTACCATATGTATATTGTTTTCTGTGTTTATCAAGAACTAGAAGATTTTTGAAGGAGTTTAGTGTTCTTGCTAATACAATGTTGGATGGCATTATGGCAAGCTGTTCCAATTGTTTATAACTGTTAGTAAAAAATAATAATTTTTAAATGCATACTCATTGGTAAGAACTGTCTTCTTATGTAGTTTGAAAGGGTGTCCTCTGGTTCCAGCAGATTCATACAGCTTGAACAAGGAACAAACACTCTTTTGATCATAATGACCAAGTATGATTTTAAAAGTTTCAGTCATAAAGACTCATATATCCCCTCCGGCTCTTCTGTATTCCAAGCTTGGTAATTTTAGTGCCACTTATGATTTAGTCTTTGTTCATTCTCCAGGTGGTTTATGCCAGTAATAGTCTAATACATTTGGAAAAGCGTCTTTGCACATTTTCAATACAACTTACAAGTTATATTTTTTATTAACCAATATTACATAGCATTACCGTATATTCTAAAATAGGTGTAACTAATGATTTAAGAAGTGGTAACATAATCTCTTTGTGTTTATATTGAATGTAATGTGTGATCATGCCTGCTACTGAGTAGCTAATGCTATTTTTTCTTTTTTTTACAATCTCAAATTTGGTGCTCAAATTTTAGGTCTTTATCAATAAAAACTCCCAGGTCTTTCTCTGCCTCTATACACTGAAGCTCCCTGCCATCCATAAAATATTTGAACTCTCAGTTATTTTTCCCAACATGTAAAATTTTACATTTATCAATATCATTATTGAATTTGAGCTGCCAGTTTGAGTACTAGCTGATCAACGCTGTTTTACAGCAACCTTCTACATTCATCAGACTGCACAGCAGTGTACACTTTAGTATCATCAGCAAAAATCTTGATAAAGCATTTTAGAATTTCTGGCAAATCTCCATCAGTCCATGGCTATTCGGATTAAAAATAAATTTTAAAAAAGATTTTTTTTAAAGGGGGTGAAGGAGTCAAAATAAAGAAGTAATTGTAGTAAAAACAGTAATTACAATTACAGTAATTACAGTAACCACAAAATGAGTCGCTTGTCACCAAACTTTGATTTTGATTTTTTGGTGTTTTCTAATAGTATTCTTTATGCTCTTTTCAATGGTGAAACCCGTTTTTGAATATGTCCATTAGTTTTTCAGCTACACGTCTTGAAATAGGGTTACCCTCAATAACGCAGTTTTGAGAAAATTGCCTTGAAAGTTGTTTTATTGTAAAAAGAAAATTTCCTTAGCAACCAACGGTTTATCTTCACAAAAAAACTTGCAAACATCAAACAATAATCAATAAAACATGTGAAAACTGTTGGGAAAATTGTATTTATATTTCTCAAATTATGACTTTTTTAAGGGGGAAAATGAATCATGGAGATCTGTATGTAGTCCTGAACCAGCCATTATATCAACTTTGGCTTTTTGCCTGTAACTTAACTGCAGTCAGTTCAATTATATACTTGTGTAAAATACAGCTGTCAGCTGTACACTCACATCTGACCTTTCATGAGGCCAGGTGTACAGGACCGTGTCTGCTGATAAGACTTTAACATAACCATTTCAATGAAAAATGGCAGAAAACTAAAATGATAAATTACGTTACACTGAACATTCCCCAAACTTGACATTCTCTTTTATTCCTCAGACTCACTCTAGAACAGATAGCAAGAAATGTAGACACCAACAAAAGTGCTACGGAAGCAATTTTCATTTTGAAATTTAAAACAACAACTTATTGTTCAGCTAAATGCTCAAGATCAGTCACAGAAAATAATGTTGTCACCATGATTATTTGTTCATCAGCAGATGATGTCATTTAAATCATGTGTACAAGAAGAAAAAGAAAAACTGAACTGTAAGTTTCTAAATGAAACATTTAAAACATTTGTGTCATTCAAATAAAAAAAATCCTACCTCAGTTGTTGACAAAATCAAGCCATGAAGAAAATAATTCTCCAGCTTAAGGAACCAGAAGGGAGTAGTTGTACACTCACATCAAGAGTCACTGGAAAACACCTCTGACCCCAACACAATTACCAGAAAATCATCAGGCACAAACATTCCCCACTGGGAGTCTTAAAGTTAAGTTTTCACACAGAAATATTTGTAAATACTGAAGAAACATTATCTGATGCTCAGTTCACACTCATCTCCACAGTCATCACATGAGTCCCAAGCAGATCATTTCACAGTCATTCATTGGTGTGCTTGCCAAGATTCCCAACAGGATCATGTCTTTTTCAGCTGAAAAACAAAAGGCAAAAAACCCAAATTTATATCAATCATTCTGATCTGACTGACAGAACAGGACATTGGATAGAAAATCCTCGCAGTGTCTGAAATACTTAAAAAGGTCCTTTGTTTTCAAACAGAGTGAGACAGACAAAGAAAAAGTGCATACATTAGTTTGTGTTGATGCATGTGCACAACATTTCTAATTCAGGACACTATTAACATGCTTGAGTGTATACATGTATCCCTTTGCACCGATGATCTGACTGATTTTAATTATTCTTTAAGTGTAAATCCTGTGCTTCATGTATTGGTTTGTGTTGTGTGTGTGTGTGTGTGCACGCGCATGTGTGTGTGTGTGTGTGTGTGTGAGAGAGAGAGAGAGAGAGAGAGAGAGAGAGAGAGAGAGAGAGAGAGAGAGAGAAACACACTAAACAACAATAAAAACAACCTCACCTTCATTAAATTCTGCCATGTTTAGTCTCCTGGCCAAGATTTCATCCGTGGAAAACTGTGCTATGCATCCAGGTTTTTCGCAGTGTGCTAGAGTTGACGTCTCACAAACTTGTGCTCTGAATTTGCACTTGCACTGAAAGTTTTGAACTTTCAGCAACTCGGTGTCAGAGTTCAGTCATGTTATCCTGAATGTCAGTTTGAAATTGTGACACAGAGTAGTCAGCTAGGCCTTCATCGTCAGATATGGAGTCTTCTGAATTGTCAGCACATCCACCGCTTGATTCAATATCGCAGTTTTCTTCTGAATCTCCGTTCGAGGTTTTCATGTCTCTTCTGCTCTTACTCACCATTTCAATGTTGTCTTGATCGCTTTCATCCTCTCCATCAACGGTATCCCCTTCTTCAACAGCAGGAACTGTTGCAAAATAATCAGCAATCAAACCTCTGACGCCATCGGAAACGTTTTCGTCCAAAATATTAGCTGCACGAGCTGATTTCAAAACTTTCGCCAGCATTAACTTGCGTGTGTTGTCACTCGCCATGTTGAAACACGCTTTGCGCCGGTTGGTCCTGTAGAGTCACATGATCTTCATGGCCAATGAGAGAAACAGAATACCCTCCTTAGTGACGCGTTGTTTACGTATTTCCTTTATTTCCAGAGGTTTCATTGGTAGGATATTTTGAGTTTAGCCAATCAAACCTGAGCTAGTTTGAAAGTGGAGACAAAGACCTTTCTATTCATACCAAACTTGACGGGTCCATTGCAAGTTTTAGGGGTGAACGTGGTGCGTGAAACTTAGTAACTTTCCTGGTTTCTGTCTTACCTGGATAGTAGGGTATGATATTAAAAAGTCATTTTTAGACAACTTCAGGCAATAAACTGTTTTTTTGATGGTATATTTATGGAAAAGAAAGACTGCTTTTTAACATTTTGCCAAAATCTCAAAATCGACACCTGACACCCCCAATACCCATTTTCTACTCTAGCTCCAAACAGCCCGAGGGGACTTCCGACTCATTTTGTGGTGGACAGTCACAATTAATTATTTGCCAATCTGATGGAAGCAAGAATTACTGTGAGAATCTGAGGTCTGGGCAGGGTCATTTTGCAATGGAGAGTTGGCCAAATCTAAAGGGCGTGACCTCCCACCTTTGCCAGGTTTTATTTGTTATTTTTTATGCATTTGAGAGAAAGAACATTTCTAAAATGACTCAGATTGGAAGGACTTGGAATTTTATATCTTACGTATCATGTACTAAATGACTAAATGTGAAGATAGTAATGATGGAGCATTTGTGGTGTGATGTTGTTGTAGTTGTTTTAAAACAAAAACCGTTGCTACTGAGTATTCTTGTAAGTTATAAGCTACTTAAGTGTTGTAACCCCTGTTTAGGCTGTTTGACCCTTATATTTTTTTGACAGGGGGACATTGTGACCCTCACTTAAAAATTCTATTGGGAGCACTGCAGTCATACTTGACAGCATATTAGTGATTTTGGTTGTACCATTTTTCAAGGTCAGAAGAACATCTGAAAATACAAAGTTACATATAAATCACAAAATGTGAGTCATCTGAGCATTTGTCAAGTATAGGAAGTTTGTGAAAGATTTCCCAGGACCAGAAAAATGCAGAAAAATATATAAATGAATAACTGTTTGGAACATGAAGTCTGTTGTAGGCAACCAGTCATAGCCATGGGTGGAGTGGATGAAAACTGGCCTTACCTATTGTTATTACCTAAGTTGGAGGGGCCATTTTGACAGGCTGTATTTGGCACATTTTGACAGAGTGGAGCAGTGATGAAAAACTGCAGCTTTTGGGAGCATTGCAAGAGCAGTGCCCCAAGTCTGACAAGATGTCATTTTCTGCACGTGGAAACAAGGTGGATTGGCAGAAGGTGGATGTGAGTGGGCACACAGCAGAGGAGTGCCAGGCTGCATGGGCACATATTCTAGCCAAGGTGAGTACACATCTGTGCTTGTTGAATTCCCTGACACACCTGTCACAGCTTCTTCCACACACGCACCTTCACAGCTTCCTTCACAACCACACACCTTCACACTCACACTCACAGTCACAGCTTCTGTCATAACCACACCCCTGTCACAGCTTCTTCACAGCCACTAGTGTACCTGTCACAACTTCCTTCACAGTCACACACCTGTCAGAGCTTGCTTCACATTCACACACTGTCAGAGCTTCCTTCACAATCACACACCTGTCACAGCTTCCTTTACATTCAAACACCTGTCACAGTTTCTTTCACAATTTCACACCTGTCATAGCTTCCTTCACAATCCCAAACCTTCACAGCTTCCTTCACAACCACACACCTGTCACAGTTCTTTCACAATCACACACCTGTCACAGCTTCCTTTGCAGCCTTAGGCACACCTGTCACAAGTATTGTCACTTAAGCAGTTTGACATTTTTCCTCCATTGTTACCTTATTTTTTTATTATTGTTTATTGATTGATTGCAATTGTTATTAGTACTTCAGAGTCCCTTGTGGGAAATTTGGGTTGCCTTACCTTGGTACGACACAACAGCCATGAAAACAATACTGCCTGTTCCTCTTGGTGTGTGCAGTATCTTCACGTGCCCAAACAATGATACGCCATATCATATGGCTGCCAGTGCTTGGGATTTTTAACGTGTGCACAGCTGTTGATGCATGCGATTGCACATGGGGGCTGTACAGACACTAAGAGAGTCTGCACTGGAAATTGACTGAGGGAGAAATGTCCTGGGGGACTCAAACCCATGTCAGTGTTGCGCCTGGCTTTTCAGTTGGTAGACCAACTGAGCTATCCCGCCCCTTGACAGAAACTGCTGGGAAGTGAAGTTTCAGGCCACTGGCCCCAGCCACACAATGCCTTCTGACCAGTGTTGCTACCCCAGTGAATGTGTCACCTTTTGATGACTGGAATTATATTTGAACTAAGTCAGACATACAGTAGTGGGTGAATGCAAACACTGAAATAGCACACAAATGCAGACACATTAAATAATGGCTTCCTAGCTTTCAACAGTTAATGTGTATTAGGGCAGGATGTGAAATTTTATAACTTGTGTTGCTGGCAACTAACATTCACCAAATGTTAGTTGCTCTGTTAGATTTTGAGAAGAATGTGATTATAGCACATGTTGACTCGGTGAATGTGTTCAGGTGCGCAAATACAGGACGCTGGAGGAAGTGGTCTCTGATGCTAGAGACATGGTGCTGCACCCAGAAAAATACCAGGAGAAGAAGAACAGATTGAAGGTCAGAATGCCCTTGCTTGTTTGTTAGTAACGTTACATTTTAGGGTTCTTTTACTTCATAGTCTGGTTGAGTGGGTGTAAAACACCAAGTTACTTACTTCTTCATAGTCCTAAGTGAGTATCACTACCTGCGTTTTATTTAAACTGGGCCTGACACTTCTTTGTTTTTAAAGATACAGTGTGCTAATTTGCAGTGTTTTTACTCACACGTGTGCATTTTGTGTATGCAGCACCCAGACCAGCCAGCTAAACCCCTGACAGCATATTTCCAGTACGTACGGGATCACCGTGAAAAAATGAAGGCCAAACACCCGGACCTGTCCAATGTGCAGCTGACAAAACTCTTGTCTCAGCGCTGGCAGGCTTTGGATCCATCCAAACAGGTCAGTGCTCTGTGCAGTGGACTCAGCTTGGCTTGGTGCAGCAAGCAGATAAACTAGGTCTTGGTACAACAGGCAGGTAAAGTAAGTCTTGGTGCAACAAGCAGGTAAAATAAGGAATTTATTTTGCCCTGTGCTGAACTCCAGGGATCATTTTAGAGGTTTGATTAAATTTGTTGAGAAAGATTTCCTGGTTGATTTTTTAAACATTTTTGTGACCTTGATAGCAGATCAGTCTTGTCAACTATCAGTCTTATCAGCTGTATTTTTCAGCACAGTTTGGTATGCAAGTCTGGTCCACACTCCATGTCTTGCTGACAACCAACAGCACATATGTATCAGGGAATTGTCCATGAAAATTTCCATGCCAGTGAAACGGACTTTCCAATTGGGGGTGGGGGTGGCAATTGTCCATGTTGAAAAAAATTGGGGGTAAAAAGTAAGCATACAAATACCCATGAAACATTTAGAGCACATTTACACGTTCATGCAAGGCTATTAAGTTGCTTAATTGTGAAGAAAGCCGCTGGTTGTTACTCTTGCGGCCAGGCATTAGCGATGAGCGCAGTCATTCCTACATGCTTCTGCACCATGTTCAGAAAGAAAAAGTGAATGTTTTGAAAGTGAAAGATCCAACATGTCTGTCACTGGATTTGTCAACCATGGCAACAAAAAATTGGTGTCGACATCTGTGCCAATAAATGGAAGTGGAAGTGGTACAAATACAGTAAACGGTAGCTGGATTGGTATAGTCAGAGATGTGAAGTTGGTGGGACACCTGAATTCTGTTTGTATGTGCACAAAAATTAACTGCTGTCACCCAAATGGTGACATACTCTTGAATGTGATGAAGGAAGTCACTTTACAGAAGAAAAAGGTCACTTGAGCTGGAAGTGAAAGTTTGTGAGTAGTCAGTAGATGAAGGAGCCTGGCATGCATTGGCGCGTGGTTTCATGATGTTACAGTTCTTGATCTTGATTTTATACATTGCAGGACCTAGCTTTCAGTTTAGATGTGATGAGAGGGGAGTGCACATGCAAGTTAGATGGCGCTTGGGGTGACAATCATTTGTTTGAAGTCCTGAAGTGTGGGGGCCTTCACCTGGTCATCACTCAGGTGGTTTCAGTTGGTGGGAGTGTGGACAAAAATAGTTAACTGTGTTTCCATAAAAACACCTCGGGATAGCCTCAGAATCAGATTGCAAATTTTGATTGGGGGGTGGGGGGAGGCATGTCCTCGGACATTTCAGAGTTTTTTTGCCTGATGCATGAAGAGCAAATAAAGTAAAAGGAGGATATAGTCCCTAATCCAAATTTGCTAAAGGGTCTGTAAGTCTGGCTGTCCTTCTACGTACATGAGTCATCAGTAACCTCATGAGTAGCTGTTGGCAAGTGTTTATTTTAGATCAGGAAAGTCTGTTGTTTTACTAAAAATGCATGTGATGTTTCTTGAGGTGTGAATTCAAATTTCTTGAATAATTTGTGGTCTTCAGTGGTTCTTGAGATAGCATCTATCCGTACAAGTGGTTGTTTTCTCCTCAGTAGTAGCCTCTCTTAACAACAGCATCAGAGCCACCATTTTTATATGTTTAGACTGCTTAAACGTAGAAAAATTAGTAACTTTAAAAGCAATTTGCACTTCGAGCATGCTGATTTTGTCAGTATTATCACTGTTTAGAAGTTAAACCTGATTAAGGGGGCTATTTGCTGATGATGCACATGGGCCCAGGTGTACTGTGCAAACTCAGGACAAGAGGCTTGAATGGGTCAATGGATGCTGAGCTGTGTAGCACTAGCAGTACAGGGGGACTTCACCACAAAGCTGCAGACTACTCTGCACACAAACCTCCCCAACAAACAAAACCTATAACAAAAACATTAATTTAAAAAGAAAGAAAGAAAGAAAATGAAGTAGTATTAGTAGCAGCAAAGTGTTTGAGACCAATGATGAACAGTAGCAGCCCAAACGTCTGGGCGCAGTTTGATCCCCCATGCCTCCTCCATGTTGGGTAACAAAGACTTTCTACCACAATGGGTAAAACACGCTGCTCCTAATGTAGCATCTTCTTACTAATTGAATGTGAGTCCATTGAACAGTTGCACAATTGTTAATTAAGAAAGTGGGGGATGTCACTTGTCAGGTATGCACTGTTGCTGCCCATAGTCATTATTTTTAGAATCTGCTGGATGGAACATGCACTTGAAATCATCCAAGCTTTTACACTGTCAAGCAGAAGAGACTTTATTACTATACTGTGTGAACACCTTGTTATATTAGATTGCTTTTGGAGTGTTTTTGGAGTGACTTTTTTTGTTGCTGCTATTTCTGAATCAAACAGTACACTTTCGGGCTCCAATTCATTGTTTTATTTTGTTCTAGTTATATGTTTTCATTACTTGCGTGCATAGCACTACATGTGAATGTATCCATGCTTGACAAGAAATTCTTGCCTGGAGAATACTGTGATCATTGTTAGACTCATTCAGAAGCATCATGATCATGTGAGATACTTTCTTTGTTTCAGAACAAATACCTAAAGCGCTACAAGCGGCAGTGGAAGGAGTTTCAGGAAGCAAATGCAAAATTTTTGTAGGTTGCTTTGTGCTGTTTTAATAATAAGGGGAGTGTGGTGGGAGAGCGTGAAAGTTGTGAGCTGGTTTAGAGATCTCCATGCCTGTGGTGGCAGCTGTGGGCAGGGCAGAGACGGCCCTTCCAGCTCACACATTGACATGGTGGCTGTGCAACAAGAGGTGACTGAGCTTCACTGACAACTGTACTGCATGCAAATCACCAGGAAAATCCAGGAAGATGTGTTTGGAAGGCTGTACACATGTCCATACTGGCAAATAAAAATATCTTTGTGTGTTCACATGTGCATGTATGCAAGCCTCCATAATCTACAGGTAATATCCGCATGGACATGTATAGAGTCCTCCACAATCTACAGGTGATGTACACATGTAATATTTACAGTCTTTCACAAGCTACAGGTAATGTCTACATGTGATGTCTATAATCCTTCATAATCTATAGATAGTGTCCACATGTAGTGTATACAATCTACAGGTAATGTCCAGACATGTATACAAATTACAATCATTCACAATCTACAGGTAATGTCCACACACATGTATACAATCCTTCACAGTCTACATACAGGTAATGTTCACACACACACATGTATACAATCCTCCACAATCTACAGGTAAAGTCCACACACACACATGCATACAATCCTCCAGGATCTACATACACCTGTATGCAATCCTCCACAATCTACAGGTAATGTTCCCACACACATGTATACAATCCTCCACTACAGGTAGTGTCCACATGCATGTGTAATGTATACAGTCCTCCATGATCTACAGATAGTGTCCACATGCATGTGTAATGTATACAGTCCTCCATGATCTACAGGTAGTGTCCACATGTAATGTATACAGTCCTCCACAATCTACAGCTAGTGTCCACATGCACGTGTAATGTATACGGTCCTCCATGATCTACAGGTAGTGTCCACATGCACGTGTATACAGTCCTCCACAATCTATAGGTAGTGTGCACATGTATATAATCCTCCACAAGCTACAGGTAATGTCCACATGTATACAGTCCTCCACAATCTACAGCTAGTGTCTACATGCACATGTATACAATCCTCCACTACAGGTAGTGTCCACATGTAATGTATACAGTCCTCCACTATCTACAGGTAGTGTCCACATGCATGTGTAATGTATACAGTCCTCCACTATCTACAGGTAATGTCCACATGCATGTGTAATGTATACAGTCCTCCATGATCTACAGGTAGTGTCCACATGAACGTGTAATGTATACAGTCCTCCACAATCTACAGGTAGTGTCCACATGCACATGTCATGTATACAGTCCTCCACGATCTACAAGTAGTGGCCACATGCACATGTAATGTATACAGTGAGGACTTTGCTTGTGGGCAGCCTCAAGTACAGTCGTTCTTCTAAATATTTGTTAACAGTTTCCTTTATTATCTCTTGTTAACAACAGTTTCCCATACTAGATTATCTCTTTTTAACAACAATTTCCCTTACTAGATTATCTCTTGTTGACAACGGTTTTCCTTACTAGATTATCTCTTATAACAACAGTTTCGCTTACTAGATTACCTCTTGTTAACAACAGTTTCCCATACTAGATTAGTTCTTGTTAACAACATCTTCCGTTACTAGGTTTACTTTTGCTTAAAAGATTACCTCTTGTTAACAGTTTCCCATACTAGATTATCTCTTGTTAACAACAGTTTCCCTTATTAGATTATCTCTTGTTGACAACAGTTTTCCTTACTAGATTGCCTCTTGTTGACAACAGTTTCCCCTACTAGATTATCTCTTATTAACAACAGTTTCCTTTATAGATTACCTCTTGTTAACAACAGTTTCCCTTACTAGATTACCTCTTATTAACAACAGTTTCCCTTACTAGATTACCTCTTGTTAACTACATGTATATTAGTATAGTATATGTGTTTGATTTTCTTCATCCTGAGGTAACCCTGTGTGGTTGGTGAAGTGTTAGAATCCTATTACTAATTTATTAGATTCTTTCTTGTTACCCCTGAAGGGAGGCCGGGGATGTCTGATGTCTCTCTCCTGTCTTGAATCTCAGGGCTGACATTTTATTCCTCTTTCCTATCTCCTGTCTTGTTTTTTTCTGCCCAGTCCTCTTGCTTGTCTTGTTTTTCTGCCTAGTCCTCTTGTCTGTCTTGTCATTTTTCTGCTAATTGTCCATTCTCCTGACTTTTTTCTCCAGAAAACACAAAATATTTAAGCTTTTTTGTATGGCTCTTGTTGAGCAGCTAGGAGATAATAGTTGGTAGGTAGTATGTACAGCTTGCTTCCATATAGCACCGGTATTTGCCATTATGCTTTTATATTTTTTTATATTGTGTCTGTCCATTCCTTTTTTCTATTTTTCTTTAACCTGATATCGATAAATTAGAATGGTCGATGATAGCAGCATGTCCTAGCCTTATGTGCTCTTTTAACAGGGGTAATATTGAAGGGACTAACTCTTCAAAAATTTGTGTTTGATGTTTGTGTGTGTATGTTTTATATGTGCAAAGTGATTGGTTTTGTAGATTGACTTGACAGAGGGGTGGTATATATATGAGAAGCATTTAGAAATGTGTATTTGCTTGACCTGAGTTTGACTGTCCTGAGGTGACGCTGTGTGGTTGACAGGACATTCAAATCCAGTTACTACTACTCTCTTGTTAACAGCAGTTTCCCTTGGCTAGATTCTGTCTTGTTACAGCAGTTTCCTGTTACTAGATTTTCACTTGTTAACAGCAGTATCCCTTGAATAGATTATCTTGTTAACAGCAGTTTCCCATGACAACATTTCCTTTTACTAGATTATTTCTTGTTAAAAACAGTATCCTTTGACTATATTCTCTCTTGTTAATTATTTTTTTCATAGCTAGATTCTCTGTTGTTCACAAGTTTCACTTTACTGAGTTCTCTCTTGTTAACAACAGTATCCCCTGACTGGATTCTCTCTTGTCAACAACAGTTTCCCTAGATTCTCTCTTGTTAAGTAGGTTAAAAATAAAAAAAAGTCAACCAGTCCTCTCTTGTTAATAAAAGTATCCCTTGACTAGATTCTCTGTTGTTCAAAACAGTTTCACTTGACTAAACTCACCCTTGTTGACAACAATTTCCCTTGACCCAATTAATACTAATAATAAAGTTTTTATAAAATGCAAAATCTTGTCTGTAGAGACTATTCTAAGTGCACACACACAAACACACACACACAAGCATACTGACTGTATAAAGCTAATTTACAAAATGGGCAGCAAAGACGAGATGGATGACAGGAGGAAGACAGCAGCACGGAAAGTAAAACATGACTATAGTTTTGGGAAAAGAAATGAGGTTTGACTTAAAGGAGTCCAGAGAGGGTTTCTGTCAGAGTTAGTGTGTGCAGGAGGGGTAAGTTGGGTCATGATTGAGTTAGTGTGTGCAGGAGGGGTGAGTTGGGTCATGATTGAGTTAGTGTGTGCAGGAGGGGTAAGGTTATTCCATGTAGAGGGACCAAAGTTGGGAAAGCTGCCCTGTTGACAAGTTTTCATTGACCTGTAAAAACAAAATTCCTATGGATATTTTATTTAGTTACTTGTATTTGATGTTTAATTTGTGCCACTATTTATAAGACTGTGACACAAAATATGCTTGTGTATGTGTGCATCCTGTAGGCAACCACTCTTTTTATGTGTAAACAACCGTACCTTTTGTAGTGTAGCATGTTTACAGCATTTGTGCTCATAATGTCGTGAGTCAGCCTTTTTCTGTGCTTCTTCAGTGAGTTAACCAACCACTGTCGCCCATCCATTGTCACCTTTTTTTTTACTGTCATCCCATCCTTACCTCTCCTCTCCAGTTCAGCATATGTCTCACCCCCCAATCCCCATCCCCAGTAAAATCCAGCATAGAGGCAGGCTTGTGTAGCCTGACAAACATCACTAACCTGTGTGTACAGCCCCATGCCCTATGCAGTTCACACACACACACAACACTAGCCTTAACCTTTACACACAAGACCCACATGTCCTGATTGACTGAGGCATTGTCCTGAAGGATGGTGGTATTTTTCTGATGGATTGTGGTTTGTCTGAAAGACAGTGATATTGTTCTGATGGACTATGGTGCTGTCCTGTTGGATAGTGGCATTGTCATGATGGACTGTGGAAGTGTCTTGATGGACTGTGGCATTGTCTTGGACTGTGCAGGGAGGATCACCCAGAGTTCAACTGGAAGCAGCCCAAGCCCAAGCAGCCCAGCCCCTTCATGTTGTATGCCAGAGCCAAACTGCCAGCATTCAGAGAAAAACATCCAGAAGTTGGTATCCTGCCTCTGTACTGTCTTATTTCTAAATCAATGTCTGTGTATGGACTTTGTCTATCATACAGTCATTCAGTGAGTGACATTGTCTATCATACAGTCATTCAGTGAGTGACAATCTGATGAGTAAAGTATATGAAGAATTGTGATATGTGTTGTACATCAGCTTCTGCTTGTCATCATTAATGATTGTTTGCAGGTTGGCAATTTCACCTTCCAGTAGTGACAGTTTCTTTATATGTGTGTGTGACCATGTTTCAGCTGACCACTCGCATGGTTCAGAGTCGCCTCAAACAGAAATACACAAAACTGAGTCCAGAGAAAAAGAAGAAGTGGATCCAGAAAGCTCTGGCTGCAGTCCATGACTATGAAGTAAGGAAACTGTGCATGTTTGTGAAGGAGGATGGGAGAGCTAGGTTGTGATCTGGTCATTGTATGCAGGCAGGGACAGCTATGTCATGGTTTGGTCATTGTACGCAGGCAGGGACAGCTATGGCATGGTTTGGTCATTGTACGCAGGCAGGGACAGCTATTGCATGGTTTGGTCATTGTGTGCAGGAGGGGATTGCTATGTCATGGTTTGGTCATTGTGCGCAGGCAGGGACAGCTATGTCATGGTTTGGTCATTGTGCGCAGGAGGGGATTGCTATGTCATGGTTTGGTCATTGTGCGCAGGCAGGGACAGCTATGTCATGGTTTGGTCATTGTGCGCAGGAGGGGATTGCTATGTCATGGTTTGGTCATTGTGCGCAGGCAGGGACAGCTATGTCATGGTTTGGTCATTGTGCGCAGGAGGGGATTGCTATGTCATGGTTTGGTCATTGTGCGCAGGCAGGGACAGCTATGTCATGGTTTGGTCATTGTGCGCAGGAGGGGATTGCTATGTCATGGTTTGGTCATTGTACGCAGGAGGGGATTGCTATGTCATGGTTTGGTCATTGTACGCAGGCAGGGACAGCTATGTCATGGTTTGGTCATTGTGCGCAGGAGGGGATTGCTATGTCATGGTTTGGTCATTGTACGCAGGAGGGGATTGCTATGTCATGGTTTGGTCATTGTACGCAGGCAGGGACAGCTATGTCATGGTTTGGTCATTGTGTGCAGGAGGATACAGCTAGGTCGTGGTTTGGTCATTGTGTGCAGGAGGATGGGAGAGCTAAGTTGTTAGTCATTGTGTGCAGGAGGGGTGAGTTGGGTCATGATTGAGTTGGTGTGTGCAGGAGGGGTGAGTTGGGTCATGATTGAGTTAGTGTGTGCAGGAGGGGTGAGTTGGTCCATGATTGAGTTAGTGTGTGCAGGAGGGGTGAGTTGGGTCATGATTGAGTTGGTGTGTGCAGGAGGGGTGAGTTGGGTCATGATTGAGTTAGTGTGTGCAGGAGGGGTGAGTTGGGTCATGATTGAGTTAGTGTGTGCAGGAGGGGTGAGTTGGTCCATGATTGAGTTAGTGTGTGCAGGAGGGGTGAGTTGGTCCATGATTGAGTTAGTGTGTGCAGGAGGGGTGAGTTTGGGTCATGATTGAGTTAGTGTGTGCAGGAGGGGTGAGTTTGGGTCATGATTGAGTTAGTGTGTGCAGGAGGGGTAAGTTGGGTCATGATTGAGTTAGTGTGTGCAGGAGGGGTGAGTTGGGTCATGATTGAGTTAGTGTGTGCAGGAGGGGTGAGTTGGGTCATAATTGAATCTGTGTGCAGGAGGAAGTGCGTCACTATCAGATGCATCATCCAGAGTACCAGCCCCCTTCCAAAAAAGTGCGACTGACTCGTGAGGAGGCAGCACTCAATGGGGATGTCAGCGAGTATGTCATTATCACTGTGCTTTGTCAGTTCGTAGGCTATAGACATGTTGCTTCATAAAGATGTTACTGAATATGTCATTGTGCTTTGTCAGTTGTCAGTATGCTGTCAACATGTTTCTTTCAACAAACAAGGGAGTTTAGTAGTGCCTGAAAGACATCACACAAATACAACAACAAAAACTGTGGTGCTTTGGATGGTCTGCACTGTGGTCACCATGGAGCTCCAGACAGTCCACATTGTGGTCATTGTGGTGTTGCACTGTGGTCACCATGGAGCTCCAGACAGTCCACATTGTGGTCATTGTGGTGCTGCACTGTGGTCACCATGGAGCTCCAGACGGTCCACATTGTGGTCATTGTGGTGCTGCACTGTGGTCACCATGGAGCTCCACAGTCCACATTGTGGTCATTGTGGTGCTGCACTGTGGTCACCATGGAGCTCCAGACAGTCCACATTGTGGTCATTGTGGTGCTGCACTGTGGTCACCATGGAGCTCCAGACAGTCCACATTGTGGTCATTGTGGTGCTGCATTGTGGTCACCATGGAGCTCCAGACAGTCCACATTGTGGTCATTGTGGTGCTGCACTGTGGTCACCATGGAGCTCCAGACAGTCTGTACTGTGGTCACCTTGGTGCTCCAGACTGCACTGTGGTCACCTTGGTGCTCCAGACAGTCTGCACTGTGGTCACCTTGGTGCTCCAAACAGTGCACTGTGGTCACCTTGGTGCTCCAGACAGTCTGCACTGTGGTCACCTTGGTGCTCCATATGGTCTGCACTGTGGTCACCATGGTGCTCCAGATGGTCTGCACTGTGGTCACCATGGTGCTCCAGTCTGCACTGTGGTCACCTTGGTGCTCCATATGGTCTGCACTGGTCACCATGGTGCTCCAGATGGTCTGCACTGTGGTCACCATGGTGCTCCATATGGTCTGCACTGATCACCATGGTGCTCCATATGGTCTGCACTGGTCACCATAGTGCTCCAGATGGTCTGCACTGTGGTCACCATGGTGCTCCATATGGTCTGCACTGTGGTCACCATGGTGCTCCAGATGGTCTGCACTGTGGTCACCATGGTGCTCCATATGGTCTGCACTGATCACCATGGTGCTCCAGATGGTCTGCACTGTGGTCACCATGGTGCTCCAGATGGTCTGCACTGTGGTCACCATGGTGCTCCAGATGGTCTGCACTGTGGTGCCAAGTTGACCCCCTAGTCATACAGGCCTGGTGACCTTTTCTTACCATGACCATATACTGTTTTCTTTTTCAGCTGCTGTAAAATTCATCTGGTTCCTAGCTTGAACTGACAACAGGCCAAGATCAGTTGTTGATGATACGTTGGCGTTTTTCAGGAGCACTCATTTCCAGAAAGGAGTGGCACGTAGTGGGAAAGCATTCCCAGGGGCCCCTGTCAAACCTCCAAGGTAACTGCTGCTTCCAGAATACTGTTGCACCCAGAACACATTAAAGGTTGAAAAGAGGGCTATTACACAATTAGTGTTTTGTGCTTTGGTTTATAATGAGTAATGCATCTGTGTGGTTGTACAAATTGTCAGTGTAGGGATGGAAATATAATTATACATTGTTGTAATTTATGATGTATTACCAGTGAGTGTTGATTTTTATGGTTTTTTTTCTCTTCTTGTTACATTATTTGCATACAACTACCTATGTGTAGTTTGTGCAGTGCATTGTGCTCATGGTAGAGGATGAGCTGTACAAAGCTCCTTTATTATTATTATAGAGTTGTCCTTGTCATTCATTTTTCACCCACAGATGTAATCAAAGAGCAGCATGGACAAGTGTGTAAGTGTGCATGAGAGCATTGCAATGCACTGCTGAATTTTAACAGCTTCATTATGACTAGGAGAGCCTTCGGGAAGCACTTTTGTACATAGATTCATAAAATGCTGTTCAGTACTTGCAAAGACTGTGTACTAGACAAGGAGCAGAGCGAGGTCAGATTTGCAGCAGTTGCCAAGGAACTAGTTGTATTACTGAACAGCAGTTAGCTGTTCATCTAAAAGCTGGGTTGTGCTACAGATCAGTGCTCTGGCTGCTTGTTAAAGGTGAATGTTGAGCCATTTCACTGTTTAGAAGGAACCAGCTGGGTTGTGTCACAGGTTGGCATCTTACTCTTAACTCTGTCAGCACATTGGGCTGTCACAAGTTGGCATCTTACTCTTAGCTCTCCATCAGCACATTGGGCTGTGTCACAGGTTGGCATCTTACTCTTAGCTCTTCCTAAGCACACTGGGCTGTGTCACAGGTCAGCATCTTATGCTTAACTCTCCATCAGCACATTGGGCAGTGTCACAGGTCAGCATCTTACTCTTAGCTCTTCCTCAGCACATTGAAATGTGTCATAGATCAACATTCGTGTCATAGGTCAACATTCCAGCTATTTGTCAAGAAGAGCTGAATGGGCTGTGTGCATTCCAGCTGCTTGTGAAGAAGATGGGTAGGCTGTGTTTCAGGTCAGTGTTCCAGCTGTTTGTCAAGAAGAAGGGGGGGGGGGGGGGGGGGGGGCTGTGTTTCAGGTCAGCATTCCAGCTGTTTGTGAAGAAGATGGTGTCTGTGTTTCAGGTCAGTGTTCCAGCTGTTTGTGAAGAAGAAGATGGGTGGGCTGTGTTTCAGGTAGCATTCCAGCTATTTGTAAAGAAGATGGGTGGGCTGTGTTTCAGGTCAGCATTCCAGCTGTTTGTAAAGAAGAAAATAGTGGGGATGGAGGGCAGCCTGAAGGAGAAGATGGTTGCGCTGGGCCAGCAATGGCAGGCCCTGGGAACGAAGCAGAGAAAGTACTTCAAGAAATGCACAGCACAACAGGAGCTCTACAGACGGCAGCTGGAGGAATTCAAGCAGGTAAGCAGTTTTAAGCAGCACCTGTAACAGTTTTTACTGACATACAGGATAGTTGACAGCTGCAGTACAACTCTGGAACAAAGTCGATTTGTTTTTGCCTCTGGTGTGAGTGAATAAGCAGTTCATGTATATGTGTATGCTTTGTTTGATTTTCACTTCTGGTGTGAGTGAATTAATGCTCCATGTGTGTGTATGCCTTGTTTGATTTTTGCATCTGTATATTAACTCAGTCCCCCACCTCCCATCACTTTGTAAAGTGCTTAGAACATTTAAAGAATATATGCACATTAAAATATTAGTTGAATTAAAAGTAATGATTTCCTCAGTGCACATTGAGTGATACTTGTATTCAATTTGCGTGTACAGAAGTCAGAGTGCAAAGGAGATGATTGATTTTTTTTTATTTGTTCCAGTCTTTGACAGCAGAGGAGTTGGCAGAATTTGAGAAAAGTCTCCAACAAAAGAAGGCCAAAAAGAAAATGCCTACCATCCCAGCATAGCAGTAATACGTACAGTACACACCTTAGTAATGACATAGGATAGGCACATAACAGTGACAGGGTATGCACATGGCAGTAACATAAGATACACACCAAGCAGTGACATGTACACACGTAGCAGTGACATAGGGTACATGGTACATAATAGCAGTAACATGTACACACATGGCAGTAACGTAGGTTCACACCTAGCAATGACATGTATACACCTAGTAGTGGCATATGGTACACCTCTAGCATTGATGTACAGACAGCAGTGACATAGGGTATACACCTAGCAGTGATGTTCAAATACATGTCTGTAACATTGATAGGGTGTACAAAACTGGCACATGTTATACAAATGACATTCACTACACACAGTGAGAAGTGACATGGTATACACACAGCAGTGA
Organism: Alviniconcha strummeri; assembly: GCA_963584105.1. Taxonomy (NCBI): domain Eukaryota; kingdom Metazoa; phylum Mollusca; class Gastropoda; family Provannidae; genus Alviniconcha; species Alviniconcha strummeri. The sequence goes on from OY757542.1 coordinate 842,424, forward strand.
CAGGTATACACACAGTAACAGGTATACACATAGCAATGACAGAACACAGCAGTGATGGGTATACACATAGCAATGACAGCACACAGCAGTAACAGGTATATTCAAAGCAATGACAGCACACACAGCAGTAACAGGTATACACATAGTAATGTCAGCACACAGCAGTGACAGGTACACACATAGCAATGTCGGAACACACACAGCAGTAACAGGTATACACACAGCAATGTCAGCACACAGCAGTGACAAGTATACACACAGCAATGACAGCACACACAGTAATGACGGGTATACACATAGCAATGACAGCAGTAACAGGTATACACATAGCAATGACAGCACACACAGTAATGACGGGTACACACAGCAATGACAGGTATATACATAGCAATGACAGCACATACAGTAATGACGGGTATACACATAGCAATGACAGCACACACAGTAATGATGGGTACACATAGCAATGACAGCACACACAGCAGTAACAGGTATACACATAGCAATGACAGCACACACAGTAATGACGGGTATACACATAGCAATGACAGCAGTAACAGGTATACACATAGCAATGACAGCAGTAACAGGTATACACATAGCAATGACAGCACACACAGTAATGACGGGTACACATAGCAATGACAGCACACACAGTAATGACGGGTACACACAGCAATGACAGGTATATACATAGCAATGACAGCACATACAGTAATGACGGGTATACACATAGCAATGACAGCACACACAGTAATGACGGGTATACACATAGCAATGACAGCACACACAGTAATGATGGGTACACATAGCAATGACAGCACACACAGCAGTAACAGGTATACACATAGCAATGACAGCACACACAGTAATGACGGGTATACACATAGCAATGACAGCACACACAGTAATGATGGGTACACATAGCAATGACAGCACACACAGCAGTAACAGGTATACACATAGCAATGACAGCACACACAGTAATGACGGGTATACACATAGCAATGACAGCAGTAACAGGTATACACATAGCAATGACAGCAGTAACAGGTATACACATAGCAATGACAGCAGTAACATGTATACACATAGCAATGACAGCACACACAGTAATGACGGGTATACACATAGCAATGACAGCAGTAACAGGTATACACATAGCAATGACAGCACACACAGTAATGACGGGTACACATAGCAATGACAGCACACAGTAATGACGGGTACACATAGCAATGACAGCACACACAGTAATGACGGGTATACACATAGCAATGACAGCAGTAACAGGTATACACATAGCAATGACAGCAGTAACATGTATACACATAGCAATGACAGCACACACAGTAATGACGGGTATACACATAGCAATGACAGCAGTAACAGGTATACACATAGCAATGACAGCAGTAACAGGTATACACATAGCAATGACAGCACACACAGTAATGACGGGTACACATAGCAATGACAGCACACACAGTAATGACGGGTACACACAGCAATGACAGGTATATACATAGCAATGACAGCACATACAGTAATGACGGGTATACACATAGCAATGACAGCACACACAGTAATGACGGGTATACACATAGCAATGACAGCACACACAGTAATGATGGGTACACATAGCAATGACAGCACACACAGCAGTAACAGGTATACACATAGCAATGACAGCACACACAGTAATGACGGGTATACACATAGCAATGACAGCACACACAGTAATGATGGGTACACATAGCAATGACAGCACACACAGCAGTAACAGGTATACACATAGCAATGACAGCACACACAGTAATGACGGGTATACACATAGCAATGACAGCAGTAACAGGTATACACATAGCAATGACAGCAGTAACAGGTATACACATAGCAATGACAGCAGTAACATGTATACACATAGCAATGACAGCACACACAGTAATGACGGGTATACACATAGCAATGACAGCAGTAACAGGTATACACATAGCAATGACAGCACACACAGTAATGACGGGTACACATAGCAATGACAGCACACACAGTAATGACGGGTACACACAGCAATGACAGGTATATACATACCAATGACAGCACATACAGTAATGACGGGTATACACATAGCAATGACAGCACACACAGTAATGATGGGTATACACATAGCAATGACAGCACACACAGTAATGACGGGTATACACATAGCAATGACAGCACACACAGTAATGACGGGTACACATAGCAATGACAGCACACACAGTAATGACGGGTACACATAGCAATGACAGCACACACAGTAATGACGGGTATACACATAGCAATGACAGCACACACAGTAATGACGGGTACACATAGCAATGACAGCACACACAGTAATGACGGGTACACATAGCAATGACAGCACACACAGTAATGACGGGTACACATAGCAATGACAGCACACACAGTAATGACTGGTATACACATAGCAATGACAGCACACACAGTAATGACGGGTACACATAGCAATGACAGCACACAGTAATGACGGGTACACATAGCAATGACAGCACACACAGTAATGACGGGTATACACATAGCAATGACAGCAGTAACAGGTATACACATAGCAATGACAGCAGTAACATGTATACACATAGCAATGACAGCACACACAGTAATGACAGGTATACACATAGCAATGACAGCAGTAACATGTATACACATAGCAATGACAGCACACACAGTAATGACGGGTACACATAGCAATGACAGCACATACAGTAATGACAGGTACACATAGCAATGACAGCACACACAGCAGTAACAGGTATATACATAGCAATGACAGCACACACAGTAATGACGGGTATACACATAGCAATGACAGCACACACAGTAATGACGGGTATACACATAGCAATGACAGCACACACAGTAATGACGGGTACACATAGCAATGACAGCACACACAGTAATGACAGCACACACAGTAATGACAGCACATACAGTAATGACGGGTGCACATAGCAATGACAGCACACACAGTAATGACGGGTACACACATAGCAATGACAGCACACACAGCAGTAACAGGTATATACATAGCAATGACCACACACAGTAATGACGGGTATACACATAGCAATGACAGCAGTAACAGGTATACACATAGCAATGACAGCACACACAGTAATGACAGGTATACACATAGCAATGACAGCAGGAACAGGTATACGCATAGCAATGACAGCACACACAGTAATGACGGGTATACACATAGCAATGACAGCACATACAGTAATGACAGGTATACATATAGCAGTAACAGGTATACACAGACAGCAACGTCAGCACACAGCAGTGACAGGTAGACATAGTAATGACAGCACACACAGTAGTGACAGGTATACACATAGCAATGACAGGTATACACACAGCAGTGATGGGTATACACATGTAGCAGTAACAGGTATACACGTTGCTGTGACAGCACACACAGCGGTAATGGGTATAACATAGCAGTGACAGCACACACAGCAGTGATGGGTATACACATAGCAATGTCAGCACACAGCAGTGACAGGTAGACACATAGCAATGACAGCTCACACATCGGTGACAGGGGCCTTAACTATGAATCGGGCCTAAAGCGGTAGGCCGGCCTAAATCTCAAGGCTATTGACAAGGGCCCGAAAATGGTAACCATGGACCGGGACTACACCAAAGTCCGGGCCAAACCTCGGGCCTAAACAGCCGATATTTAGGCTAGCGATTTCGCTGGACTGAAGGCCGTAGGCCCGGGACTATGACTGCTTTTGGCCTTGTTATGCTTGGAAAGTTGGTTTTTCTTCTTGTTTTTGGCTGTCTTTACGTCTGAATCCAACATATTCTCTCTCATTTTAAATATTTTTATTTTCTTTCGTTTACATCGTCAAATGAGTACTAGATGTTCGTTGGCCAAAGCTCTTTCATTTTGGAGGGAAGAAAGGTCGCACTCGCCGAGTGACGCCGGCATAATGACGGATTAATGTGATTGTACGATTTAATGTTTGCAGATTATTATGACAGCAAGTTTGCTTGACGTCTTACATTCTCACTTGATTTATTTTCTTGTTGTTTAAATTCATCTGCACAGCGCAGGCTACCTGATTTCACAGCGTCCACTCGCCTTTCTGACAAGTTCAAAATGGCCGACGCAGCAGACAATGCTACGGTTATTTGATTCAGTAAATGAGAAGAAGAATACTCCATCGAAGATGTCGATAGATTAGCGTTTTTACGAATAATGACCTCGTCGAGATCGCTTGGGTGTTGCAGAAGTAAAACATGGCAAATTACATCCAGAATCGGGGCCTGCCAGACATGCCTTCACCTAATGTTTACGTTTACTGATGTTTGTGCGTGCGAAATACATCGCAGGGAAGTGAACGAAGCGTGTCGGTGTGCATGCCCAGATGGGATTGCCCCGTCTAAAGTTAGCAGAAGCGATGACACGTGTGATGACCATTTTCTTATCAGCGCGAAGTCAGAGACTCTGTTGTCTCAACCATTGTCCGCATCCATGTATACGAACTTTGCCTAACTCAAAGTCTCGGACTCTAAAGTCAGGAACTTTGGTTTAGGCCAGGCCTACCGTAGTCCCGATTCATAGTTAAGGCCCCAGGTATACACATAGCAATGACAGAACACACAGCAGTGACAGGTATACGTATAGCAATGACAGTACACACACAACAGTGACAGGTCAGGTATACACATAGCAATGACAACACACGCAACAGTGACAGGTATACACGTAGCAATGACAGTGAATGTAGTGCTGCATTGTGGGGCCAAAGCCAGGTCATGTCCGTGAATGTAGCGTCGAATAATGTGCAACAGTGACAACTGGCATTACTAAATCTTCTTGGACCTGTAAAAACTGCCCACATTGCTGCAGTTTTATCGTGTAGGCTGAATACTGCAGTTTTATCATGTAGGATGAATGCTGCAGTTTTTTTATGCAGTTTTATCATGTAGGCTGAATCCAGCAATGTTGTCATGTAGGCTGACTGCAGCAGTGGCTTTTAGCTCAGATTTTAATGAACTCCTAACAGGGTGCTTTTGCAGTGTAATGTTACTATGTACAGTCATGGGTATTTTGATTTGTGTGTGCATTTAAAATGCCATCATGCTAGATTATATCCCATAGTTTACTGATGCATTTTGAAAAGGGATGACAATATTAACTATGACTGATTCTCTCGGAAAGTTTCAGTCTGAAGACCAGTTAATAAAAGCCTTATCAGATATCCTGTGTGTGTATTTATTTCTGGCAGTATGTCCACAAATAAAACTCCCATTGTCAACAAGACAATTTGGGGGTCACGCTTCCTGTGTTTGCAACATTTGTTTAGAAAGTTGGGTCACATCTCCTCTGTTTACGACACTTGTTTACAAAGTTGGGTCAAGCTTCCGCTGTTTGCAACATTTGTTTACAAAATTGGGTCAAGCTTCCGCTGTTTGCAACACTTGTTTACAAAGTTGGGTCACACTTCCTCCGTTTCCAACACTTGTTTACAAAGTTGAGTCATGCTACCTCTGTTTGCAGCACTTGTTTACAAAGCTGGGTCATGCTTCCTCTGTTTGCAACACTTGTTTACTACTGCTGACACCCAGTGTTCACACTGTCGTGCTGGTGTGTGTGTTATTGGTCTGTCAGTGTTTACATTGTCCTACTGGTGTATGAAGCATGTGTGTTGTTGGCCTGTCAGTGTTCACTGTCCTACTGGTGTGTGAAGTGTGTGTTGGCCTGTTACTTTGTCAGTGTTTACTGTTCTACTGGTGTGCATGTTGTTGGCCTGTCGGTGTTCACAGTCCTGGTGTGTGTTGTTGGCCTGTCTGTGTTCACACTGTCCTACTAGTATGTGTGTGTGTTGTTGGCCTGTCAGTGTTCACACTGTCCTACTGGTGTGTGTTGTTGGCCTGTTGGTGTTCACACTGTCATACTGATGCATGATGTTGGCCTGTCAGTGTTCAGTCAAACTGGTGTGTGCGTTGGCCCGTCAGTGTTTACACTGTCCTACTGGTGTATGTGTATTGTTGGCCTGCCTGTTCACACTGTCCTACTGGTGTGTGTGTGTGTGTGTTGGCCTGTTGGTGTTCACACTGCCCTACTGGTGTGTGAATGTGTTGTTGGCCTGTTGGTGTTCACACTGTCCTACTGGTGTGTGTGGTGTTTGCCTGTCAGTGTTCACACTATCCTACTGGTGTGAGTGCGTTGTTGTTGGCCTGTCAGTGTTCACACTGTCCTACTGGTGTGTAAATGTGTTGTTGGCCTGTCAGTGTTCACACACTGTCCTACTGATGTGTGTGTTGGCCTGTCGGTGTTTGCACTGTCCTAGTGGTGTGTGGGTGTGTTGGCCTGTTGGTGTTCACATTGCCCTACTGGTGTGTGAATGTGTTGTTGGCCTGTTGGTGTTCACACTGTCCTACTGGTGTGTGTGGTGTTCACCTGTCTGTTCACACTGTCCTATTGGTGTGAGTGTGTTGTTGGCCTGTCAGTGTTCACACACTGTCCTACTGATGTGTGTTGGCCTGTCAGTGTTCACACTGTCCTACTGGTGTGTGGGTGTGTTGGCCTGTCAGTGTGGGAGTGTGCTGCAGTTCTCCAACACTTTGTGTGTCTAGTGCAGCTAGAATATAAGAAACCAGTTTCACCCATCACACAGACTTTCTTATAAGTTATATTCGCTTATCAATTTAGACAAACAGTGGTTGGGTCTTGGAGAGAGAGAAAGTGCTGTTTTTGCACTATTATCTGCTTACACTATTTTTATTTTCATTTTGCTTGTGACACTAATTCAAATTTCCTGTGTTTACAGAGGACAAATAAATATTCTCGATTGATGTTAAAACGATACTATGTGTGACAATGGTTGTTCCAGCACATCCCTACAAACTGAAAGGCAATGCATGCAGGGGAAACTCGCCACAGGGTACATGGAATTCCTCTGTGGGTAGACACCTTTTTCAACTGACTGCTGATGTGTGTGTGGGTTAGCACTGCTCCCAACAAAAGGCATTTTGGACTCGTTTAGGATGTGGAAAGAGTGGATTTACTAACGACACTACACCCATAGCCTCGATTTGACCAACAGAAGTGACTGCTGTCAACAATGGGACATGGAAAGTGTTAGTGGTTTTGGAGTCCACACAGAACTTGTGAAACAACTTGATGGATGGCATGGCACAGCAAGCTGGTTTACAGGCTGTTGTGTTCTTATAGGTGAGCCATATAAAGACCAACTTGAGCAGAATAAACTACTCATGTGTGATTCTACATGAGTAAATAGCTTTTTATAGCACGTTTTTGAATATCCACCAAAGTGGTGTACTTACAGCACTGGCGTGGCTGGTGCCACATGAAACTGCTGTCACCTAAGTGTGTTCTGTGTACACCATACAGCCATGCACCATGTCACTTCATGCAAAGTCACATACGTAAGGTGCATGTGTATTTAGCTGTAACCTGCCACCTGCACTTTTGGCAGAATGACGGGGGTCTTTTACATGCTACTGCAGTAACAAGGGGTTGGAATGGATACCAGAATATGAGTCAGCACAGAAAGTTGACCCTTGAGATGAAATTTCTCCTGCCTCTCCTGCAGGATTTGAACCCACTACCTTTCAGTCACAAGTCTGCACTCTAACCATTGAACTATGCCCACTCACCCGCATTCATTTATAGTACAAAAACAAAGACAATGCCACGAAGACCATACATTCACATTTTGTTCAAAAACAAGATGCCATTACAAACTTTATTCATTCCATGATGAACAGGCCAGTTTAAATCTTGTTGAAGGCAGCTACATCCACACTTTGTACCTGCAACAAGCAGAGCCAGAGGACCCAGTGACTACACTGCCCTTCAGCCACAGCAAGGCTGCATGCTCCACCCCCCACCCCCACACCTGTATGCTCCACACAACCCACCCACACAGCTGTAAGCTCCACAACACACAGCTGCATGCTTCACAAACAACCCACCTACACAGCTACATGCTCCACACAACCAACACAGCTGCATGACAATCCACTCACACACAGCTGCATGCTCCACAAAACCAACACAGGAGGAACAAATGCAGTAAAAATGGGAAAATACAAGTTTTATACTCTTCTCCCTTCAATCTATACAGGGACTGCAGTCTTTCAAAACACTAAATGTACATTAAGCTAAGTAACCCCAACCACCCAGATCTGTATAGTAAAATAAGTTCCAAGCACCCAACATAATACTAACACAAAACGTATATATGCACTACTTTGCCTGATGAGCACTGGCTGCTCCTGCTTCAAAGTCTGTAATTTAAGTGTACCATATTGACTTTTTTCAAAATGACTTCCTCAGCAGTTATCAGCCATGAATAAGTGACAAGAAGCAGGATATGAGCAGCAACTACTTTGTTGCAGAAATGTAGCGCTTGGCAGCCTGCAGTAAGATAACCTGAAGTGACAAAGGGGCCAAACTAACTGCTGTTGATGGTCAGAGGAAAGCAGCAGAGCACAACTTACATGCACTCCCTCACCCACTCACCTCCAGCATGAGCAGCCAGCTCACAACTTACACACACTCTCACCCACTCACCTCCAGCATGAGCAGCCAGCTCACAACTTACACCCACTCTCACCCACTCGCCTCCAGCATGAGCAGCCAGCTCACAACTTACACACACTCTCACCCACTTGCAGTTGCACACTCACTTCCAGTTACACACATGCACTTCCAGCTACATGCACACTGAAACAGAGAACTGACCAGATCTTGAAACTGTTCTATCTCTTCTCGCAAGTCCTCCACACTGATTTTATCATCCTCTATCACGCAGATGATGGTCAGCTTCTTGATGCCATAAGCAAGCTCCACCAGCTTGGCTGGAACACATCACAAAAGTGGACCAACAGTCAACTCCACCATGCTCAGAGTGAGAGTGCAGGTTTTTCTTTTCACATGTGGCTTCTCCGGGGAATTCACCCAAGGTTCAGAGAATGCACACTGTGATCACTGCTGTGGGCTGACAATAAACCATGATGTCATTTCATTTATACTCTCCTCACCAGTTGTCATCACTAAGCTGCACCATGGTTGATGAAGTGCCATGTTTACATAACATGCAATCAATTATTTTAATACTGCATCTTTAAAACCCTAACAGTTCAAAGGTTCCCCAAACTCCTTACCTGGAAATCCTGCATGTCTAAAATGCAAAAATACTGGGGTTACGATTTTTATTTTTTTTACTTGTTGACTCCTTTCCCCCAACCCCAACAGTACCCCAACTCTTCACCTGGAAGTCCCTATAACCTGTATATCTAAATGTAAAAAGTGAGATTAATTGTTTTTGTTGTTGACTTGTTCAGCTTTTAAAAAATATTCCCCAACGGTCGATGGGAAAGCATGTCAAGCAATATAATGAACAGAAAAGGCTCCTGCCTTACAGTCAACAATGCATGTCAAGCTATATTTTTGCCCTTGAGAATTGTTGATAGTTTTTGGATTCTCAGCAAAGGGATTTACTAGCAAAAATTCCACATCACACAATGGTGCACTGTTGACTGGTTCTAGGTATAGACATTGTACATAAAAGATAACTGAAGAGTATCCTTACAGCGGATGCTTCTTTCACCAAAGACTTACCTGCACCCCACACAAGTCCATCTTTTTGTATGCTACGCACAAGACGTTCCATCTCCTTCATGTCCGTTTCATCGTCCCATGGTTTGCAGTCCAACACAACAGAGGACTTTGCAATCACTGCTGGTTCTGCAGCAGAATAATCATGTAACAATCGGTACTAGTATGGATGTCAAGGGGCAATTTCCTGCAGCAGTGTTCCTCATAATGCACAACTGCCCCATCTGCAAATCCAGCTTAAACGCGGGGGGGGGGGGGGGGGGGGGGGTACAATTACTGTTGCTGACCTATTTGCTTTTAAATATTTATTCCACTTGGCACCAGATCATTTTCACTCCCTATCTGTATCACTGCTATATGATTACAACTTTACAACAGAATCAGAGAGGCTGAGTTTTATGTATTTCAAAAACCCATTTTGAAGATGGTCAGTAAGCATTTGCAATGTGTAATCAGTGTTGGTCATCGTAATTTTCAAGGGGCTATTGCCTTCAGTGTTGGTCACAATAAAGTAATGACTGCAAGGGGCAATTATATTACTAACATACTCTTTTGTATGTCATTTCTCCAATTTGGAGCACGTAGCCCACTGGAAAGCAAAGAACCAATGCCAACACAAACACACACAGTCAATAGGACAACTTGAAGGTGAGATTTCAAAAATGATTTGAAAAATCTGGGAGACTGTTCCAGACAGATGGTGCTGCATTTGAAAAAGATCTCTGACCAAACAATTGTGTGCACAGAGGGAAGACAAAGAACTGAAGCATCAGAAAAACAGCATAACTGGCAGGTTGGTTTGTAAACTTTCAGTAGACAGGAGTGGTCAAATTGAGGCATTTGTAGCACAGAGGCAAGTTTGTACTGTATTTGTGAATCAATGGGCAGCCAATGGAGAGATGCAAGATGCAGAGAGATATGGTCAGTTTGGGGAACTCTCAGGACAAGGTGGGCAGCACTGTTTTGAGCTCTTAGCAGTTTGTTTAAAAGATAATGAGGACAACCAGACAGGAGAGAACTGCAACAGTCAAGGTGTGAAAGAACAATGGCATAGACAAGAGTTCTTGTGGCATCTGTGGACAGAAGACGTTGGATGGAACTAATGCAGCAGAGTTAAAAATTGGCTGAATGTACCATACTGGAGATGCGAGTTTTCACAATCAATCTGACATGGAAACAGATGCACTACCTATAATCACAGAGTCTGGGAAGGAGGAAGAGAGAACCCTAGACTTTCTACCACAGGATCCAAACACATAAAAGGTTCAAAAGAACGCTTATTTATTAGGACACAAACACACAGTCTGCTAATGTTTGGTGTAATCCCCATTGTCAAGCTACAAAATGACATTTAACAGTTACATAGCTGACAACCCCTTTTGGGAGCAAACCTTAGTCCAGAGTTTGTGAACCTGTATTTCCCTTATACAGGCCGGGGTCTTTTTTTGTGTGCTGGTGGCAGAGGCGGCCAGCACGCATGGCAATGGAAGGAAGAAGCAATGTTGTACAAAATACACATGCGCGACTTCAAATCTCACTTCTGATGAGATTTTGTAGCCTATTGCACTAGGCCAGTCAGTGTCCACTTGGCAATGGTGTTTGTCAGCGGCTCATTCGACAGTTCTTGAATCTTTTTGCTCAGTTTAAAGCAACAACAAAATCTTGGGATTTTTTTTTCCTGCATTCATTTTCCAATATGGCCATATCCCCCCAAAATAACGATTTATTTTTATTTTATACTGGTAAACTGTATGGGTTGACGGGTATGCAGACGGTGAAAAATGAGATGAGAAGCAAAATAAAATCTTTTTTTTATGTTTTGAAAGATCGGAACTACATGAGATTCCTCATACACTCCAACCTCTGTAGTCATGCTAAGTCCACACCAGGCACATTCCCCTGCTCCACCTCTGTTAGATGTCCCAATGTTCACATGCCTATCAAGAGGACTTTCACATGTCAGAGCGACAACCTGGTATATGCCATTATCTGTAAGTCTTGCAACCTCATCTATTTTGGTGAGACATCCAGGTCCCTTGCGGTTCATTTTTCAGTGCATCTGGCTGACATCCTCCACAACCACAGACCATTGCAGATGTCCAAATTAACGGGTTATGGAAATTGCATGGGGACTCCTTTTAACGAAAACACATGGAGTCTCACATCATCCAAAGACTGGGCACCATGTCCCCTGGTGGACTGAATGAAAAATGTTCAAACTTCCTATAGCCCTTCTAAATTACATGTTGTTGCTCAGCAGGTGGAATAGGTCTATGTGTGCATGGGGGAGTGGGGGTGCGTGTATTAATAATTATGTGGGTAGATCGTGCTCTTCCTAATTTTTGTCATTTTTTATGAGGTTTTAAATCTACGTTTAGATCATGAACACTGTTTTATTTCAACTTCTTGTCTATTTTCTTCTTTACTTCCTTCTTTTTTAAATTATTTTCTGTCTCTCTTCTATGCCAGAGAAAGACCAAGTGCACGTGTTTTTAATGACTGCAAGGGGCAATTGCTATCAGTGTTGGTCACAGTAATGACTGCAAGGGGCAACTGCCTGTTTGCCATGGTGCTATTTTTAAACCATTTTGGTGTTACTTCCCCTGATTTTGCCCGACACAGTAGACAGTGTTGTGATATGCAATGTTTTCTTGAAACTGGACTGTGACAGCCGTATGTGATGTCTTTAAAAACAAGGAATTAGTACAACAGGACTGAGGAAGCAATGTTTAGTTAGGTTATTTACCTGTGCGAACAATATTTCAATTGAACTCAAGGCAGTCTGGCAGGCATATACTATATCAGCTATATGATATAGCTGAAGAAGCCAATGACAAAAAAGAAGGAAATGATGGTGTAAAAAAGGGGACAGCCAACGTAAAGACTTGTGCCCTATTATTTAATAACAGTGCCAGTAGGCCAGTTCTGGTGAATCATGGATAAGAAAGAAAAAGATGGAAAAGAACGATAGAAGCCACAATTACATCACACAAGGATAGGCCTACACTGATGTAGCCAGACATCGGATAGGGGAAATCTGATTTATTAATTATATAATAGTAACATTATTATATATGTGTGCATTTGTTGAAATAGAACACCCCATTAGAGTTATGCATAAATTTAATATCTTTTTCAGGTTAAAACAAAAGCAGAGAAATGCATGGAGCATCATAGACAACATGTATGAACAAAACAGAGCACTTACACGCTGTTATTTTATATACATGTCAAAAGACATTTTGTTAAAGTTTACTCTTAACACTGCTGTTTGTCAGTAACAAAACACATGCATGCATGCGCACGCATGCACACACACCACATATGCTTGTGAACACACATGCCCTCAATGACTTATGCATATGCCATTTTCAAGAATTGACTTTAATCAAGATGTAAATGTTCAAGAATTGATCTGGACACTACAAAAGATATTTTTTTAGCATAAACTTATTTTTTTATTTTTTTAGAATAAACATATTTTATATTTTTATGTGTGTTTCTAAAGCATAGACAGGTATTCAGGGACTGCCCCCAGGTGGAAAAAAATTAACAATTTGATTTATGTGGAGACATGTTTAAGTGCTGTTACCAAATTCAAATGTACACTAGATAAGCACCACTTCATGTAAATGAAATGCTCTGTAACATAATTATGGAAAAGCAATCACCTTTTAGAAAATGAGTCAAACATTGAATTAAAACATCTACCTTTTTTATAGCGTAAATGATTAATGGTAAACAAAAGTGGACTGGGTGTGAACAAAAAATATTTACAAAAATGTCTTTGTTGGAAGGACAACTAAAAGCTTTTCTGCATACACACACGTGTACACATGCACACACACACACACATGCGCACACTCTGACATGCACACACATACACACACACATGATGAAAGAATGATTACACTGTATTAGAATATGACAAACACATGAAACTGCAGTTTGCCATCAGTGTGGGTGTAATATGGTTTAGAACATGAACAAAGGCTTATGGAAAACAAGTAGGAATGACTGTGAAAGCCGGCCTTTCTGCGGAGGATGCGCCTAGCAAAAACAAAAACAAAAACAAAAAGAGAGCGAGAGAGAAAGAAAGAGAAGATGAAGTCAAAATTTTAAGCTGCCTGATGTTTGAGGCATGATCAGCCATGTCAGGGCTTCATTTTCAAAGGATTGAATAGCAAATGCTGCTATTCCACTTACCCTGTGGGCATCCAGACAAAACAGCCTCTTAAAGCGTTGGCTCATTGTTGCATACACCCTATGAACAATGCTGGCTGACTGTCCTGACAATCAGTCGCTAGTACAAACTACGCATCTCTGCCCAAGGTGTGAAGCCAAGGTCAAGGTCACAGCTCCATGGCAAATGGCCTATTGTCATCAGTGTTGGTTACAGTAATGACTGCAAGGGGCAACTGCCAACAGTGCTGGTTACAGTAATGACTGCAAAGAGCAACTTGCCAACTCTCTTTTCATCTTCTCTTTCTTTCTCTCTCGCTCTCTTTTTGTTTTTGTTTTTGTTTTTGCTAGGCGCATCCTCCGCAACTGTTGGTTACAGTAATGACTGCAAGCATGATGAAAGTTTAGGGCACATGAACAAAACAAATGAAAGTTTAGGGCACATGAACAAAACACCCCTCAAAGATGAAAAGTATGCTTATCTAGATACAACCTGATACCACAGTATGTGCAAAAAATGCTTTTTGACTAGAATGCTGCAATTAAAAGACCCAGGTGACCTGTACTCACTTTTTGCTTTTTTGGCTGCATACTCCTCTAGCAACTTCTTTCTCCTCTCTGTGTTTGCCTGCTCCTCCTGCAATGGTAACACACACAGTCAGACTGTTTGCCTGCTCTTCCCGCAATGGTAACACACACAGTTAGACTGCCTGCTCCTCCTGCAATGGTAGCACACACAGTTAGACTGCCTGCTCCTCCTGCAATGGTAACACACACAGACAGACTGTTTGCCTACTCTTCCCGCAATGGTAACATACAAAATTAAAACTAAACTAAAAACACATCTCTTCCTCCAAACTTTCCGACTGATTTGTACATGCTTACTGCTACCCGTCTCATATCCACAGAGAGAGAGAGAGAGAGTTTGTGTGTGCGTGCATGTAGAATGCACATGTGCATGTAAAACGCACATGTGCATGTGTGACTGGATGGGGGTGGGGGGGGTCAATCTGTATTAAGTCGTCAGTTGGATATAGAGGGCATCCTGGCAAGAGTTGGCGTGTGTGTGTGCGTGCATGTGTTGATAATGTACCATAGCACCAAGTCTAGTTACATCACACTCCAGCTGTGATATTGATATAATAATAATAGGGAAATTACAGAGCGCTTTCAGAATGTCAAAGCGCTTTACAACTTGAAGAAAAACATACAATGCACCAATACCCATAATTATACAAATCAATAGTATACAAGCGTACAAAACATACAAAAATTATCAAACATCTTCATACAAAACATGGCAAAAACACACACACACAAAATTGCACATACATACACGTGCGTGCGCGTGCATACGCACACACACACACACACACAGAAAGGATCGCATGCACATGATGCCAATAAAAAAAGAATTGCATTTTTTTTTAAAGCACATGCACACTGGCATGCACACATACACACACACACACATGGCTGAGAGGACATGGGGGTGGGGTTGTGAGGCAGGGGTAAAGACTAATTTGAAGGCAAGGACTGTGACAGAGAGAGAGCGAGTTCCAGATCTGTGCAGCAGAAAAGCTATTACTAGTCAAAGTATTGTTTGAAGAGGTAAGTTTTAAGGCTAGTTTTGAAGGCAGGGATGATGTACCACAGCACCAAGTCCAGTTACATCACACTCCAGCTGTGATATTACCGATAATGTGTCACAGCACCAAGTCTGGTTACATCACACTCCAGCTGTGATATTACCGATAATGTGTCACAGCACCAAGTCTGGTTACATCACACTCCAGCTGTGACATTACTGACAATGTACCATAGCATCAAGCCTGGTTACGAAAAGTCATAAGCTTCAGAAGATATCATTTGGACTAAATAATTATGCATGCTGACAAACACACTTGCACAAGTCCTGCACACTACTCATTTAAAATACATCAACAGCAAATAACTGAATTCTTTCCAACCTATATATATATATACATCTCTCTCTACTTGCACATCACACTTAGTCATAATATACAGATATAACTGGAAATTGCTGAGAAAAAAAAAGTGAACTCTCATTTAAGTTTTTCGCCAGCAATATCATACACCTAACTTACTTCATCATCGTCATCACCAAACAATTCAAAGTCGTCGTCATCATCATCAGCAGCAGATGCAGAGGCAGCAGCAGCAGCAGGTGCACCCCCTTTACTGCCCTTCTCCAGGGCCTGAACTCTGCTGTCCAGCTTCTGCACTAGGGCCCGCAGGTCATTGGTAACTGTCAACAGTGCCCCAGGATCAACACTCACCACTACAGCTCATACAACACCAACTTCTTTGATGATACACTCAAGGAGGGGAGGGGGGGGGGGGGGTTATTTTTCAAACTATCCCACAACCTTTAAAACACTGAAGCCACCAAAACTGGTACAAACAAGAAATGTTTGGTGCTGACTGAAACTTTGAAGCTACAGGTCCATGCTTTTAGCATGCACACAGCATAGCAACTTTCATGATTTGGGTACCCTCATAATATTAGTGTTACATGTAAGTGCACTCTAGGACCTTACAGCCCATTATACTGGGTACATGACTAGTTCAGCCAGTGAGCAATAGGTCTTTGGGGAAACACATGGGTAAAAGAAATGTGCGGCACATTTGTGCCATTTCTGACATCAAAGTCTTGTTTTATTTTAACATGAAAATGTCCAGCATCACTACAGTAAGCACACCAACCAGTAGACAGCATCAGGAGTATGACTTATGATTGTTACAACTCCTGTGTCTGCAATCATGTTGAATCTGTGAGTTCTGCTGCTGTGAGTACAGAGTACAGTTTAGTGATGGTGTGTAATTTTTGTTTCCAACCTGTTCACAGTAGAAGTCAGAGCAATATAATAGTCCCAACATTATTGCAATGCATTTAAACTATATTAAAGACAAAGGTACAGCCCCTTATTGCCACAAAGACTTACAAATAACTGTACAAAATAATTATGTATAAACTGAGTTCAGCAAAAGGGGCTGCCACCAATGGTCACCCCTCTTTTACAACCACTGCCGCTGATTTCTAAGCTGCTCGTTTATTATAGGTACATATGCTCACAACAGGGTTCCCACCTACCTTTTCTCAGATCTTTATTTTCTTTTTCCAGATCATCCAGTCGTTTCTGAACCTGTGGGTTTAAACCACTCTGGCCTCCCTGTAAACATACACAAGCATGATCAAGCTAACACAGCTGCCCAAACTGAACCTGGAATGCGCTGACTGCCAGGACTGCTGGGATAACCTGCAGCACATCCAGCAGGACAGCACTACAGTAAGATAGGAACATCCCAGGGCAAGGCATTTAGGTTTTGCCTTCACAGACAACACTACAGTAAGATAGGAACAACCTGGGGCAAGGCATTTAGGTTTTGCCTTCACAGACAACACTACAATGAGACAGGAACAACCTGGGGCAAGGCATTCAGGTTTTTCCTTCACAGACAACACTACAATGAGACAGGCGCAACCCGGGGCAAGGCATTCAGGTTTTTCCTTCACAGACAACACTATAATGAGACAGGCACAACCTGAGGCAAAGCGTTTAGGTTTTGCCTTCACAGACAACACTACAATGAGAGGAGAATAACCTGGAGCAAGGTGTTTAGGTTTTGTCTTCACAGACAACACTACAATGAGAGAGGAACAACCTGAGGCAAGGCATTTAGGTTTGCCTCCACATTAGAACTAATAGAAGGACCACAAGATTAGAAAGCCCACAAGATCAGAACCAAAACATTAGGACAACAAGATTAAACAGACAATGGACCACAAGAATCACACACACACAGCTCTTGGATCACAATCAACTGCTCTTCTTTTTAAAGGACTCATCTTTTTAAAGGAACAGGAAAGGAGTTACTCCCCCCCCCCCCCCCCAAAAAAAAAAAAGAAAGAAAGACAAACACAAAACATTATTACACAAAATAATACTGTACACACAGGTTTCCACTGTCTAGCTGTTTTACTGGCTTCAGGACTTCTTTTGTCAAGAAGTAAGCATGAGATTTTCAATGTGTGTACAGAATTTCTAACATGCTCACAGATCTTCATGTGCTGTGTACATGAAGGTGAGACCCTGCAGAGAGCACTTTGCACAAGTGCTGACTCAGCAGAACTGAGGTCCCTGACCTCACCCTGTGCTAGAGAGACTAGGACCCACACTTCTGGCTTACAGTCCACCACTTCTACTTCATACTCTCTACTGTCCACCACTTCTGCTTAGTACTCTCTACACTCCATCACTCTTCTGTTTAGTACTTGCTACAGTCTACTTCTTCTGCTTAATACTCTCTACAGTCCACTTCTTAGTACTCTTTACAGTCCACCACTTCTGCTTAGTACTCTCTGCAGTCCACCACTTCTGCTTAACACTGTCTACAGTCCACAACTTCTGCTCAATACTCTCTGCAGTCCACCACTTCTTCTGGTTAGTACTCTCTACACTCCACCACTCTTCTGCTTAGTACTCACAACAGCCCACTTCTTCTGCTTCATACTCTCTACAGCCCAGTTTTTCTTTTTGTTTAGTACTCTCTACACTCCACCACTTCTTCTGCTTAGAACTCTCTACACTCCACCATTTCTTCTCAGCAATCTAGCTTTACAATGGTTTCACTTGCATGGCACCAATCACACCCCAGCAAGTAAGTAAACATGGTGCTTAACATCCACAGAAACCATAAGGCTTATCAGGGACGGGGAGAAATGGGGGAGGGGGTATGGAGGTGGGGGGAGAGGGAGATTATATACCTACTGCAACACTGTCACCACCACAGTAACTTCAGCATTAAGGTCAGCAGCGATGAGAGCCATTTTAATGTTTCATAATTGTGAGGGACAAAGTCACAAGACAGTGCCCACAGACCACAACTCTTGAAAAGAAAGAAGAGCCAAAACAGATTTGAAACAAAGTCCCTCTGCTTACCAGGCTAAGGCCTTACCGCTAGGCCAAACTGGTTCACAGCCCAGCAAGCTAAATCCCTCCTCTTAAATACACAGACAGAAGGAATAAGCGTTGTGACATTGTCAGTGATTGTAAAAAGAAACTGGGCTTGGCACATTACATTGCTACATAGATGGCTTATACAAAACCCATACCCATTCACAAGTTGGTTTAAATTAGTATATAAATATTTATCAGTATATATGTTATGTGGTTCATACAACACATTTATGTGTCAATGATCTGCTAGTCTACATGATCAAGTTGTCATAGCACTCATACCTACTGATGGACCCAAGGCAGTTCATTCTGCATATGCCACATCACACATTAAAGACATCTGCTGTCATAACACTCTTACTTAACTCAGTCTCTTCATGACAGCATAACCTGGCAGGAAAATAACTGTTTGACTTTTGAACCTGCTCCATCAAATACATAATTATCAGCCAGCAGCCATTTTCTAAAAACAAAAACAAATCATACAAACCGATACAGCATGAGCATAACAATCTATTTCATGACTCAAATGACAGCAACCCCAGTCAAGCAGCAACATCAGGTGATCTGTCCCAAGATTTCTCGGAGTCAAATTCCATGTGTATTCTACAAAAGTCCTGTGTGTAGATGCATGCAATACGATCACAATTCACATATATGCATGTTATTTGTGTAGCCCATATCACAGATCGTTAGATTAAAGAAATGCTAAAATAACGCAGCATGTCCTAACATGATGTTTTCAAAAATTTAATGGAGTGAGTGCTCAAAAGTGGCCAATAGCATCACGGAAGATAATCTATTAACCAAGTTTTATATCACAGCCAAAATTCCACATCTGTTTGTATAGGCAAGCAACCTACCTTTGAATCATAGTTTGATGTCCTTGTACTCCAAACAAGCTTGCAAAGAAAGATTTAATATCATATAATTTAAAAAACAAAACAAAACAAAAACGAGTTTTTTGAAACATCAAATTATCTGCATTTAAATTTAATACTCTTTCCGTGTGTAAAAAACAAAACAAAAACTAACCTGTCAATGTTCTGACGTCAGTTAAGTCACATAGACAGTTCATGCAAATGTTTCCACTTAAATAGCCTTAAGTCTACAGAAGCCAAGCCCATTTCAGTGACAATGCAACTGTTCCAGTTTAAGAGTAAGACTGACCATTCCACCCACTTTCTTCAAGTCCAGACATGCATGCAAGCCAGGTGGTGGCAAACAGGATGGAGGAACTGGCAGAGATAGTATTGGTGGGTGTGCCTTTGGATGCTGCTGTGTTTGTGTGGGAAACATCACAAAGTGGCAGGAGACAAGGAGACCTGGGCCTACAAAGGTACATTTGTGGTATCAGTCTGGTGAAGAAGTGGTTATCAAAGCCTGATGCCATTACCAAAAGACTGAGGCACGCCACAACATGGTGAACACAAAAGTTGTTTTGCACCTATATATTACTTCTCAAATGTAACAGTATGGTGGAACCAAGACCGTCCTAAAAATAATAACCAAAAGCGGTCTAAAGTTAAAGTGGGATGGTGCTTGATGATGTTTGTTTACATGGAAATCTGAAGGGGAACGTTTTACAGAAGCGCTTTCATGTTGTTGCTTTTTTACATGAAATCTGAAGGGAAAGGTAGTAAAGTAGTATTTTCATGCTTGATTACATGAATGACTAAAGGGAAAGGTTTTAGAGAAGTGTTTTCCCAATGTTTGTTTACATGAATGACTAAAGGGAAAGGTTTTTAGAGAAATACTTTCATAATGCTTGTTTACAAGCAAACCAAGGAGTGGGAAAGGTGCCCAAACTTTTTCCGGCATCTCTATGAAACACTCATGCCAGAAAACTTTGGAAAACACTGTCAAGAAGTGCCAACAGGCAAAACTGAGTCAAAAGATCAAGCTTCTCATTCAAGAAAACAGCAGACAGTCACCAAGACCAGTCAGGATGGGGCTTCACTGTCAAGCAAGGTGCGACCACCATCCTTGAAGACAGTACAGCCTATGTTGTCTCAACCTCCAGCTTAACAATGGAGGTGGAAGCAGTCACCCATCCCCTCTGCTGGTTCGCCTCAAGAGGTGACAGTCAGACCACACATGCCATCCTCCTCACAGATTCAATGAGCTTGGTACAAAAAATGAAAAGTGGAATGGGAAGCCCAGATCGGAAACCGCTTCAAAAAGTCCTGTGGGTGTACTGCCCTGGACATGGCAGAGTGAAGGGAAATGACCAAGCAGACAGACTGGCGGGCAAAGCAACCATCACAAGTGGCATGTGTCTTGGAAGATCTTAAGTGCTGAGGAGCTTGAGACACTACCTGGAGGCCTAAAACCAAGGACATCACACCACTGATCACCTGGAGGAAAGATCACTTGGCTGTGATAGCCAGTCTTCCTTGAAATGACTTGACTGTCAATCGGACAACCACTGGAACCATTTCAAAGGCAATGTTGGGGAAACTTTTGAGAGACAGGATGGAGCACATAATTATATAAGCTTTTCTGAGTGCACAGATACCAACCTGAACTGAACTATTTACATGAAGTCTAAAGGGAAAGGTTTAGAGAAGTGCTTTTATATAAGGTTTGTTTACCTGGAAGTCTGAAGGGAAAGTATTTAGAGAAGTGCTTTCATAAAGAATTGTGGTCTGTGTCTCTGTGCTGGGCAGTCTTTTGTCAGGGCTTCCATTGGACATTTCTTAAAGTAATGTTATTTAAATCATCTTAGGTCACACTCCAAGTGAACTGTTTCCAGACACCTGCCAGACAACTGAACAAATGATTCAACTTGTCTGCTTTTGATTCAATCATTCCATTCTGCTTAATGTCCTCAGATGCTAAAAAGCATATTAGGGACAACCATCTGTCTGTATTGCAACACTTCCCTTTATGCTTCTTTGCCTTCCCTGCAATCATCTTCAGACACACAAGCAGGCTTGCCATGCCCTACATCCCACGTCAGTGGAGGATGGGATCAGATTGCAGTTTGGCCTGGCCTGTAGCCACAAGACCTGCTGGGCACAGAGCATTTTGTAGACAGACAGTGAAAGTGTCTGTCCAGAATCTTTGAATTTTTCTCAGGGAGTGATCAGATGTTATGATCATAACAGCACTATAAGTACACCACTTCAGTGGATATTAAAAAGAAAAAGAAAAAAAAAGGGCGCTATAAAATGCTAGTCACTCATGTAGAACCACATGCGAGTGCAGTTAGTCTGCTCAAGAGAGCAGAGAACAGCGCTACATAAGAGATCATTAATCAATCAGTCAATCTGTCTGACATGTCAGAGGTGGAAATTTGGGACGAGTTGAGTGATCAGGGTGTTTGTTGATGGGGTTAACCGAGTGATAGTGAAGGAGTGAAATGTGATCCCCACAAACACATTATTCCTGACTTTCAGTTCTCCTGAGCTCATAAAAGAGATCATGGTCAGCTACCTGAAGGTGAAGGTGACCTTGTTTGTTCTGAATGCTATATGCAACTATACAAATGCAAGAATTCTGGCCACACAAGCCAACATTGCAAAGTGTCAGTGGAGCAGAAAAGATAAACACAAGGCCAGTGTGAGAGACCCAAGATGTGCTCCATGATCCAACTGCAATGTTCCCCACACTTCATTTGCTCAAGACTGCCTGGTCTGAAAGAAGGATAAGCAAATTCAACGCAGCCATGCTAAACAATACATCCCCTTTCCAGACAGTTTCAGGAAAAGCTTACCTCAAATAGAACTAGATGGTCAGTTATTAAATTACAAACAGAATACAAAGTTTTGGAGTGTGTATATAAGTACTAAGCTGAACTGGAGGCTACACACTGAAAATTTAATCAATAAAGTCAGAAAACAACTGAATTTTCAAAAAATAGTACACAGTCTTGGTGTCATGACACAAAAACGTTACTACATTTACAATATCTTTAGTCAGATTGAAATTGATTTATGGTCAGGAGGTATATTTTCCACACCAAACACACTCCTAAAGAAACTGCAAAGCACTGACAGTAAAGCAATTAAATCAGCCACTGGTGCTCTGGTGCATACAAAATATAAGCAAATCTTACGCAGAAGCAGCAATTATATATCTCTCAGAACAACGTAAACTGGCAGTCTGAAAGTATGTAATCAGAAGTCTTGCAGTCACTAATTCGATAACAGAAGATTTTTTTATAGATTCAATTAAAGACTATCCCAAAAGAGCTCCAAATATACCATATATTCAGCCAATCAGAAATCATATAAATGA
Organism: Alviniconcha strummeri; assembly: GCA_963584105.1. Classification (NCBI taxonomy): domain Eukaryota; kingdom Metazoa; phylum Mollusca; class Gastropoda; family Provannidae; genus Alviniconcha; species Alviniconcha strummeri. Next base: position 865,494 of record OY757542.1, read on the forward strand.
TTTGATTAACAAATGTAACATAGATATTAAATCAATTCCAGTTCTCCTAACATCACCTCAAATACCACAGTCAGAACACATATGATAAATGCCAAATTTGATACTGATTTGAAGAAAAGTGGATCTACAAATATTTTAGCTATAGAAGTATGAGAACATCTAAATAATAACTACCAAAATCATATTAAGATTTTCACTGATGGTTCTGTTCTGGACTCATTAGACAGTGGAGCAGGATTTGTTACTCCTGACTTAAAAGTGTAGAAGTCTTTTTACTAAGAGAACATCTAAATAATAACTACCAAAATCATATTAAGATTTTCACTGATGGTTCTGTTCTGGACTCATTAGACAGTGGAGCAGGATTCATTATTCCTGACTTAAAAGTGCAAGTCTTTTTACTTAGGGAAGTTTTTCTCTCTCCATATTCACATCTAAGTTATATGCAATATGAACTGCATTAAACTACATATGCAATATTCAGTTAGCAATATATCTTTTCTTTCTTTTTATCTGTGTTGACTCAAAATCAGTTCTATATGCACTGAAAAACGGCGCAATATTAATGGAATTAAACTACATATGCAATATTCAGTTAGCAATTTTTTTTCTCCATCTGTGTTGAGGGGATATATTTTATGAAGTAAAGTACTTAATACACTGTATCATGTACAGGGGTATTGGGATTGAGTTTTGTTGGGTACAGTCTCATTGTGGTCTTTATTGGAATAAAACATCAAATAACTTAGTGAAACAAGTTGTAATGAAAAACATCTCTAAAAAGTAAAATATCATACAATAATTAACTACTCTCATCTCAAGAGATTACTTCAATACTTGAGAAGACTGTATAATCAAGCTGAAAAGAATAAATTTGTGATACAAGTTATATCTGAATTCATGGAACACTAAATATTCACAGAATGTGACATCATGGCCATTATCTGTGTATTTTAGATCAGTGGACATAATACATGTCAACAATCAATTACATAGCCTTTACCTTTTATACATATAATTTTATTTTCCACTTGCAGCTTGTTTTCCTTTTGGTTCCATCTTTTGTGACTATAGTTTTATTACTGAGCTAATTTGTTGGGTATAATATATGATATACATGTATGTAAGTTTGAAGAGAAAGTACCACAGACGCAAGGAACATGTTCCTATCAAAATGAGCCAATCATTTATGACAGTGTTCAACAAAAAAATGACCTCGTCTGATTCACAGTGACAGAAGTAAGGACATGTGTCATGTTATACCCCAAAATGTGCTTGATAAAAACTAACCAAACCCAGTAGAGGGCACATTAGGATTCTTCTTTTTTTAACTTTCAACAACTTTAACTAAACTTCATACATGCTAATTGCTATGCATTGTCAAGATTTCTTACAATTATTCTTCTTTCTTTAAAAAAAATACAACTTCACTGTGGTAATGACACATTTCTTGTATGATAAGTTTGACTCTTGGATGTGAATCCAAGAGTCAAACTTATCATACAAGAAATGTGTCATTACCACAATTTGTCACAACTGAACAGTAAAGAAAGCCTTTCTAGAAAGCCACTTTATTTCTCATCAAAACAGATGATTTTCTGAGTGCATAAAATTTAAACTACAATAATAAGTAACTTGGTCTTTTATGCCCAGTCATTAAGCTACAAAGCTGACCCAAATCCTAGAAAACAGTGGCACTGACTGTTCACACTAACCACAGTTCCATAAAACAAAGTTTACAACAGTCAGCCCTAAAACTGAAAGTACATGCAGATGAGTGAAGTCCAAGCCCAGAAGTGAGCTGTGCAAAAGAGGCAAAGGGTCTGTGCAAAGTAGTACTTACAGTTATACTTCTGTTCCACTGCAGTTTCTCCTTAGACCTGACTTCCAGGGACCCCCCTCAAGAAATTCCTACTGACCCCTTACAAGATTCACCACTGGCAATGGAAGCCCTAGTCCAGCATGCTTCACATGATTTCCTGATAGTGATACTGTGATAAGATGGCCTTGTAATGCAACTTACAAGACATCTACTGATAAACCATTTTAAATGAAGTGGTAGTGGGTAGCTGTATCAGCTGAAACTGAATCCATTCATGTCTCCACTATATGTACTCACTGGGCACTCAACCTACTCAACCCCTGATTAGCACTCACAGTTTTGTTTAGGATCTTTCTCTTTTTCTTTTTTCTGTTATTTTGCTGGACAGAAAACCCTATTTACCATACCAGAATGTTGTACTAGACAACCCTATAGGTACCTGTACTGCAATTGAAAAGAACAGCAGGACAACACTGATACAAAAAGGCAAAGAATACACATACATGCTAGCAACTAATCAAGCACACAGTTTGTTACACAGTGCAGCAAAAAAAATCAAAATCAGGGCTTCTGCAAGGATTTTTAGCAACTGGTCTTTAGTCTGCTTGCTTTTTAAATCAATGTCTTGGTCAACTTTTCTCATTGAGTATTTCTGGGTCAGTCAACATTTCTGGTCTTGAGCTACTGCCAAAGTAGAATGAAATAACATAACTAACTTACACAGTATGGTTGTGGAAAGTGCCTGCACTTGACACTCATGCAGATGAGATCGCCACAACCCATGTGACTTTTTACACTGCTATTTATCATACAAACTGAAAAATGTGTTAGAGGCACTCAGCATAAACAATGACTAACAGACTGTGCCGGCTGTGCCCGTGGACAACCAGTATTTGGGTCACTTGTGACCAGGATCCAGCAGCCACATTATTTTTACACACAGACATCAACAGTCCCACACTACCAGAGGGTGATTCTAACTGCTGGAGCTGCAGGTCACCAGTGAGGCTTGTCTGGTAGCTCAAGCACATTTAAAACTTACAGGTACTGACTCACAAACCCTCTCCTGCTCACACACACACACACACACACACATACACACACACACACACACACACACACACACACACACACACACACACACACACACACACACACACACACACACAAAACAAACAAAAAAGTTTGTAATGTCACATGCAAATATGGATATATATATAAATATGGACCTTGTGATTTGAATGCCTTACCAAATTGTTGAATGCAAACCTAATTCACAATTATTATCATCAAATTCAAGATCAAGTAGATTTATTATAATTATTATAACCAAAAAAACTTTGTTTCTGTTTTTATTCTGTCTTCCAGACCTAGACTCACAAAATATAATGAATTGCTAGTCCCCCCCCCCCCCCCCCCCCCCTTTTTCCTTTTTTTTTTCTTCTTCTTTCTTTTGCTCTCCACACTTTGTTTGAAATCCACTGTAAAAAGAAAATCACATTTATTGGATCCAAGCAATTGTAAAAGTCATGGATCATTCAACTTGGATGCTTATAATTATTTCCTTGTTTATGTTGAACATCTTTGGGGCAATTTCTTTCCAGAGGATCTATCAGCCCAAAACTGAGAAACAGCAGTCAAAAGAAAACTGAGAAACAGCAGTCAAAAGTAGGTAGCCAGCAGCAAAGTTACAAACCTGGCAGCATTTAAGTATTTCAGTGGTGAAACAGACTTGAAATGCTTGGCTTTGACCTATCAAATTCAAAATGTGAGAAACATGTTTGATCACTGATGTATCCCATTTTGGATTTACCTGTCATAAAATTAGTTATACAAAGGGCAGATCTGGCCTGGAAAAGCTTTGACAAGCAAAGTTTGACAATGTTTTTGACGTAAGCAGATATATATCTGACAGTATACTTTCTCACTTCAGTTTGAGCCAGTTTGGCATATCAGTCAAATTTTCTTTCTCACCTTTCTCTTGTCTTCATTACTAGGTTGGCACTGGGCTGAAATCCTCTCACTGTTAGTTTTATGTGCTGATGGTCACTGCTCAGGTAGTAAAATGTATGTCTGACCTACACAACCAACATTATAAATAATGGTCATAAATGTTTGTTAATTATTATTTTTTTAAAGCCCCTCCTCTCTGAGATATGTTCCCTTCTGACCACTTCCCTGATTCTGTATGGCTTTGGGGTCCAGAAATCAGCTGGCACTGAGAAGGGACAGTAAGTTCTTTGTGAGAGAGGACAAAGTACTTTTTGCTTTTTTGCTTTCTTGCTTTTTTAACCAAACTGCTAATGCAGAAATGGCACACAAGAGAATACACATGATCAAGAATCAACTTCTTGCTTCTTTTTCCCTTAGACATTTCTCCTAAAAGTTATCTTTCTTTTCTTTTGAGTAATCGGATGAAATCTGTTTCTTCTTTTTTTCAGTAATCTAAACTGTTACTATTGTTCAGCACTGAAATCAGAGAGAACTGTTATGTCTTTCAGATAGACAGCCCTTCCAACAAAATGTACCAGTGTAAAACCAATAACTACCAATCTAGTGAAAACATTCAATAAACTGATCAAGAAAAACAAAACAAACAGAACAACAATAAAACTAAAAACAATACTGCAAAGTAACCTACTTATGATCTTATCTTGTATGATGCAGATTATAACTTTTATCATAACAGTCTGTTTAGAACTAAAACAAGCAGTTGACAAAAATGGACTACAAATGACATGAACCAAAGATGAAATGGTGTAGCCAGATGGATGAACACTAGCCATGATGTGAAAGCGACACTAGCACATTTGACGTGCACTGAACTTTACTCACTGGCTGCTTGAGGGCGTTTTCAATCTGCTGCCGCACCTGAGATATTTCGTTTCTAAGTGAACTTCCGCCACCCTATTGAATACAGTACAGATAATGAAATAAAAACAGTTACCAAGAAGCTTCAATTTAAAGTTAATGTACCATGGTGCATTCACAGCCACAACATTTAATACTGTGACATGATCAAATGAACAGATCGAAGTATTTAGTTACTGGAATAGTGGCAAGTGTTTACTGGTGTGCGTTAAAACAGCAATATTGATTATGCACTGTTTTGTATACTCGAACTCGAGTCAAACTGAATCAAACGTGTTGGATACCAAATAAATTTGAACACAATACGAGATATACCCATACCCATGTGTGTGTATGACTGTGTGTGTGTGTGTGTGTACAGCTGTATGTGAATGCATGTATGTATGACTGTGTGTATGTGTGTACAACTGTGTGTAAGTGTGTGTATGCATGTATGACTCAATAAAACGAATGAATGAATTTATATGTATGCCGCATACAAACTACACAAAACCTTGCATGTTAACAGCACCAGATACACACAGCACATACATGTAGGCTCTCGCAAGCTAAAACTACCAAAGAAATTCATACCAAGTAGAAACAGCCCCTACCCAACCAACCCCTGCAGAATTACTAGAAACACACAGGGGTCGCACTGCCTTTGCGTCATTTGCATCAACAAAGGAAAAACAGTATGTATTTTGCATCAATGCCATGAAAAAGGCATACAGCATAACCTAGAATTGGTGCACAAACAAAGCCAAATACTGGAATAGCTTGACTGTAGCTGTACACACTGATCCAAAAGTGGGTGGACAAAAACTGTCAAAATAAGGTCCAATGGCCCACAACATTTTTTTAAGTGGACACTCCTGAATATAAGGTGCACCCTGTGAAATTCAGCTCATACTGAAGGATCTCCTGAGTACAAGCAGCATTGATGATGTCACAGTTGATGAGCACATGTGCCATACACAAAGTCAAAGGAAAGTGCCAAAATAGGGGAAACTGGAACTTTTCATTGAATTTTGCCATTTAAAAAAAAAAAAAATCAGAACAATGTAGGCGGCATCATTTTCTGAAGATCAACAGCTGGGTGCAGACAATACATCGGCTAACCAATTTTCATTTACCATGGGACTTGGTTATGAGACGAAGTTAAAATCAAGACTGTCACTATTTTCTTTCATTCGTATTCAGTGTCACCACATATTTTGTTTTTGGTTTCATAATCTTCCAACTTCAAGTAAATGCTGCTATATGCTGACAGTATGTCATTCAAATCCAATTTCTGGGATCGGGTCTTCAGTTGACTGACTGGAAAATATCACTGATCAATTTGGCAAGGTTTGCGATTTCTGTTTCAGAATGATACAGAAACCAATTTCTCTTCTAAATATGGTTTCATTATGATTTCTTAATTCAGAAATGTATGTGAATTTTATTCACAGGCTATAAGTATAAAGTATCTTTTTCCTTACAGTCCAATTTTATGGTCACTTATGCATTTTATTTCATCATCATCCAGATTCTGCCCTTTGTTGACTGGACCTGCAATGCATGTGGATGAGATGACAGCAAATATCATATATTTGTGTAGTGATGATGACACTGAGTTCACAAGTAGTGCTGAGTGACACGGCGGCCACCAGTGAGCCACAACTTGAACTGGTGTTGTCATTTTGTGTAAAGTGACGCTGTGTCTGAAATTTACAAGGAGCCTGACCCCTGTATATAGACGCGTACATGACTGTGTGCATGTGTGGATGCAACTGTGAGGGCATGTATCTGTGTATGAGCACTCAGTAGACTGACAGGACAGTCAAGCTGTGGACAGACCAGCCCTCTTCAAGACCATTTTCCTGAAACCTTCCCCTTGTGACTGTCCTTGTCACTTGTCCTTGTTGGCTGCAATGCTTGTCCTTGTTGGCTGCAATGACAGTCATCTCAGTTTGCTTTCTAGGGTGGTCTTTGCAGACAGAGGGATTTCACTCTACTTCACTACTTGCTTCAAGTTAATCATTAATGATCCCAGAGTTTTCCACACAAGAAGCCTGTTCAAATGGGCCACATTCAAAAGATAACTTGCATATATATTAACTTCACTCAGTTCACTGTCATACTGTAAGTGTAACAGAGAAGAAGCAACAAACATCAAGAACTGTTTTCTCCCTCATCATTTACTGACATCAGTTTGATTTCGACTAGCAACTAAGGCTGACATCAAATCAACAGCAGCCACAGCCCTACTCTGTGCTCACTGAGGTGAATGGTTCCAGTATCTTTGTCAACACCTGTTAAAGGGCGATCCACCACATCTTGAGACAACTACTTTGGCTGAGGCAGCTGCATCATAAACTGCCGTTTGTTTGGGATTGTAAGCATGCAGAACAGTTCTTTTTCCACAAAGTCCAACTAATAATGCTGTTTTTTTCCTGCTGTTTGCCTTCTGACATGAGAATTTTTACTTCCATTGTTCCAATGGTTGTTTAGAATATAAAATCAGTTTGCTTAGAAAAAACAACAACAAAAAACCAAAAAACAACAGATTTTAACAGCTGATATCTGGTAAAAAAAACAAAAGGTTAACCCATTTTGCTTTTTCTCCTTACCGTGTAACCCAAATAAACAGTATATTCTGATTGTACTCTTTAAATTTTTTGCTTGCACTTAATGCAGTTCGTTTTGTTTACAAACTACATCTTTAAACAAACCATCATATATGGTAAACAATTTGAATTTACACTGGTTAAAGTCATCAAGTTAGGTGTTGAACATTACTATTACAACACAACCTGTGGAAATAATAACGTTCAACATATAGTGACCATGCCTGTCTGCCTTCCAGAGTTCTAAAACTGTAAGGTGACTATCTTAATAGCATTATTCTTTGGCTGTGATTTTTTATTTGTTATTTGTTTAGTAATTATTTATTATGATTTTTCATATTTTATTATTATTAATGCTTTCACTTTGAACTTAGCTGTTCAACTATTTTTGTCCTAGGCACCCGAGTCAACATGACCAAGAAACGCATGGATGACAGGTTGTGTGTGTGTTTTCCTGTGACACCCAAAAGCAGCAAAAGCTGCACTCACTCTTACTTGCTCCATTTTCTCTTACAAAACACTTGTTTGTTAAATAATAAGTATTACTTATTTTGTTATGAAAAACAAAGCACCATCTTGTGTCATTAATGTTATGTTATCCACTACAACAAAATTAATGCAGCAAAAACTGTTCACATGGAAATAGTTATGTGTCTTTATATTTTACAGTAAGAAAAAGTTACTAAAAGTTACTATCATTTTCATCAAGAATCAAACAGCATTGTAGTTTTTTGTACATCTTGTTGAAATGGTAATGTACAACACATTTGTTACATCATTTGCTGTTTATGTCAAGAAAGCTTAAAGCTGAAGAAAGAAAATCATAAAATCTTCCTTGTCACATATTGTTCTATTAAAGAATAACTGTTTATGTTTCAAAATGTGTTGCTTTTTATTCCTTTAAAAATGTTGAAGATTGGCTGTATCTATGCTGAACATTATCTATTGCAACAAACCATGCATAGCATGCTGTTCTGCGTGACACAGAACAACAACAGTTCACTTGGTAATACTCATGTGGATCACATCTTGTAAGATCAGTTGGGTTTTTGCAGTTAACTGCATGATTAGCAATAGCAGCACAGTTATGTGGGCTTTTTGTAATGTGTAATGTTCAACATGTCACAAATCACACTGAAAGTCAAATTTCTCAGGAACGAACAGCAACACTGCCTTCTCCCTTCACTGGTGGATGATGTCACAAGAGTTCATTCAAAATAATGCATTACTCTTAGTGCATTCCTCACTCACATCCTGTCCAAAAAAAATTCTAGCACCTCTGGTCTCTTTTCTTGCACACCTTTTGGCATTAAGTCATATACAACAACAATGCATTTGCAAACTGGGAGAAAAACAACAACAGGTGAGCTGAAAGTGAAACTTTTGTTTGGTGTTTATTATTGATTTTTAAAAGTTGTATACCATGATCATTTGACACAGTTACTTCCCTTCACATATCATTTCGTAGCAAAAGGGCAGTGGCTGGGCTGGGGCCAGGTAGGTTTAGGTCATAACATAGATCCACCTCACATTCACAAAGACAAAAACTGTCATAAAATCCCAACATAAAGTAAAACACTTTTTTACCTTTATTACATCACTGGACATTTTTTTATGGAAGTATTTTGTTAAAATGCATTTTACATAAACATTTTAACAGCTATAGCCTATTACCTGATCATCTTTGCGGCCCACAGAAACTGTTCCAGCTTGTTTGGCATAGTAATATGCCTCAGCTTCTTCAAAGCGTTGCCTTTGCAGCCAGATGCTTTCGTGCATCAAAGGAGTTGCCATTACTCTAACCTGAAATGTAAAGATTTTTTTTTTTTTTTAATGAAATAATTAAAGTTTTGTAGTGGTATTGGCTGTGTTCCAGGTTTGACTGTGATTGTGTGAACAAGTTTCAACTCCTCATCCCATCAGAAGGAAATGTTTCTGTCCCCTGATTACATTTGGTGTTTACAATCACTATTATTAATGACTAATTACTATCGATTGCAACTACTCAACTAGTACTGCTTCCTAAGCATGATTAATAAACAGAACAGACATTAAAAAATGACAACATAATTAGAAAGCTGAAGTCACCAGTGTCAGTGAAGAGGGAGAACCAGCAGTGATGGTGTGGAATGAGCACTCATTCTAGGGTCATTGCTAGCAGGATCTTGAATGTGTTGAGTGCATCAAACCGCTTCTTTGGAGCAGTGTGTTATGGACTTGTATGAAAAATTTGACAACTTTGACATAATTGTACGTGGAGACCTGAACACACGGATGGGTAGCCTGACATGTTGACTGACCCCTTGTGTACTAACACAGTAACAGTGAGTGTTTCCAGGACAGATAGTCAACTCATAGATTTTTGCAGCACGTTCAACTGTCCAATTGTGAACGGTCTTTGTAACCGTGGTTTTGATGTTGGATTCACCTACATATCCAGCACAGGCAGCACTATGATTGATTACATTATGTCTAATGATTTGTTCTCAGTTGAGCTTGTTTCATCCTATGAAATAACATCTCATGTAGAGTCCAGCCACTTACGGGTATCAATCTATGCACGTGCAAATCGTAATGCCTCTGAAGCTGTGAACAGAAAAGGAAACGCTGAATACTCTGAAAAAGTTATTTGGGACTGCGAAAAAGTGCCTGAGTTTTTGTAATTTCTGTCCCAACAAGCCACAGTCAAAGAACTCAGTCATGCTTTAAATGAAGTTGAGGTAAACGTAGATTCAGTGTTAGACAGATTTGTTAACTGTCTGCTAAATGCAGCCGCTTGCATGAAAAACATGTGCGTGTCAATGCCACTCATGAAGTCAAACGTGCGCCTTGGTTTGACAGTGATTGTAGGGAAGCCAAAAGCAAAGCGAAACATCTACTGAAAGCATTTAGGGAAACAAACCTTGAAGTGAAGGAGAAAGACATTGACACAAGTAACAGAAACGTAAAGATTCAAAGGTATTTGGGGGGGTGGGGGGGAAGGTCAACTTCAGGCAAACGCCAAAGTAAAGTAAGTGACAAGACATCACCAGAAGTTGCAGAACAATGGTCGCAAAATTTTCAAACCATTTTTTGAATGTCAGAACCTCGTGATGATCTGCCTGCTAGTAATACTGATGCAATGTTTGATGAATTAATTGTACCAATAACAGACGAAGAAGTGTGTGTAGCAATCTCTAGTTTGAAAAACAGGAAGGCATGCAGTCACGATAATGTCACAGCAGAAATGCTAAAAGCTTCAGGTAACATCGCAGTCACCTTCTTCACTCAGTTATTCAATAAGATTTTCAGTGAAGGGGTGTATCCAGAGCAGTGGTTCACTCTGTGATTGTACCGCTCTTTAAAAATGGAGACAGAGACATTCTAAACAATTACAGAGGGATTTCATTGCTGAGTGTGGCAAGCAAATGTTACACAACTGTTTTACAAACTAGACTGACAAAGTGGATGCAACAGCATGCAAATTTTCAGGGAAATCCCCTTTGTGAAGCCATGAAATGACACTTAGGTAAAATCCAATGAGACGGTCGGAAATTCCTGGACTGTTTTAAAAGTTATTTTGGGTCACAAATATCATCACAATCATTAAATGAGGTCCATATCTACTGATTACAGCCGAAATCCACAACAAAAGGTGATTTTTTCCCTTCTTCTTTTTTGTTTTTCTTTGATTGCCATGGATTGTAAATGGCGAACGAAGCCGACTAAGTGCTGCTAGATAAGCGGCCTTGTTAAACAAGCTACAGCTATTAAAAACCACGGAAAATGTACAAAAAAAATTGCAATCTGAGAACGTTGAGTTGTGAGTACGATTGTCTCGCCAAAATTGGCACTAAGGAAGCATTCATTGCTACTGGGAAACTAGGTCAAATGTCAAAGGGCAACGTGCACCCACTCGAATTGACAATCAAAGACAAAATATGCAAAAAACTCACCTTTTGTTGCAGATTTTGGCTGTAATCGGCAGATATGGATCTCATTTAATGATTGTGATATTTGTGACCCAAAATAACTTTTAAAATGGTCCAGGAATTTCCAACCATCTCCGTGGATTTTACCCGACACTTAAACAACAGACAAACGATAAAAAGTGAGAGAGGATTTTTTTATAGCTTGTTTTTTCCAATCTTAAGTGTCGTTTTGAGGCTTGACAAAGGGGATTTCCCCAAAAATGTGCATACTGTGCCTGTGTCAAAATAAATAAGCGCTCGTTTGAACTTTTGTGTGTGTGTGTGTGTGTGTGTATGTGTGTGTGTGCGTGTTTGTATCTTGTTTTTGAATGTAGCAGCAATTCCGTTTAAGTTTTTTCTTTTCCCCTTTAATTAAATAGGCCTAAATTGGATATGAGCCTGTGCCAAAAGGTGCTTGGCAAGGACCATCCATTTTTTTATCATAAGTTATTCTTCAGGTTTAAGTTTTCTCTGAACAAACCTAACTTTATCTGAAAGAGTACACACCAAAGAGATAATAAAGATAAACTTGACTCCCAAAGTCAGTTTGAGTTAGTAAAATATGAAAATTCACACCAAGTCTGGGCCGAAAATCGGCAAATGACGGGTGGACATTTCGGGTGCACCGACGGGGATAGCTCAGTGGTTAGAGTGCCGGACTTGTGACTGAAAGGTCCTGAGTTCACATCCCTGCAGGAGCGGCAGGAGAATTTTCTTCTCCAGGGTCGACTTTCTGTGCTGACTCTAATTTTGGTATCCGTTCCAACCCCGTGTTACCGCAGTAGCACATAAAAGATCCTGGTCATTCTGCCAAAGTGCAGGTGGCAGGTTACAGCTAAACACACATACACCTTACATATGTGGCTTTGCATGAAGTGACATGGTGCATGGTTGTATGGTGTACACAGAACTTGCGCCGAGATGACTGCAGTTTCATGTGGCACCAGCCATGCCAGTGCTGTAAGTACACCACTACGGTGAATATTAAAATAATAAAATAAATGCACTATAAAAAAGCTTGTCATTCATGTAGAACCACAGGTGAGCGCAGTGAGTCTGCTCAAGAGAGCGGAGAATAGCGCTATATAAGCAATCATCAATCAATCAAACCGCTTCTGTTGTCGTTTTGCTTGCATCTTTCTTATTCAGGCAATTTTCCATTTGCTGCCTCACAGGACATAGTCAAAGCTTTTTAATGCTTGTGAAAATGGCTCATAACTACTTGTAAAACCTGAATAACGCATTGGGTCCAGTTCCGATGCTGACGGAAATGTTCATCTGCTACTATTCACTGCGGATTTGTGGGTGTTGAAACAAAGAAGCTGTTCCTAAAATCAGTGTTTGGTAAAAAGCAGCGATAATAAAAGCGTTGGATTTTGTTTGTAATTATTTTTTTCAAGTTTTAAATTTCACGTTTTTATTTTGTCAGTCCATTACGATCGAAAAATTGCCGATCCTGGGGATAAACGTCGACTTTATGACTGCGGTCTTTTTGCACAAAACGCAGCCATGTTTACCCACAGTGCTCTGTGCCTACTTTTTCTTCAAACATGGTGCCAACTGGGAGCGGTGAGTGAATTTTTGATTTGGGTCATGCACCTTTTTACAGTTTCAATCGAAATGTGATGTTGCATCAGACAGATTAAATCGTTACTTTTTACTGATATGTTATTTTTGCATTTTTATTCGTACTTGTAAGCAAAGTGACCATTATTAAACAGGTTTTGGTCAGCGGTGTGCAAATTCAAAGTGATGTCTTTGTTCGATAGCCAGCTGACACAGTGTTTCGGATGACACAGTGTTTCGATCAGTGTTTCGATCGCGAGTGACTGATTTTTACACAGTAATGTCCAAGTTTCGATTGAACAAACTAGTTTTTTCTTAGTGTTTCAAGTGAAAGAGAAAAATGTATACGTTCAAGTGTTTACTTTGTAATGGCAAAAATACCTGTGTTTACGACGGCACACGTTTCGGAGTCGATTTGCCACTGCCAAACAGCGCTTTTTTCATTTGTTCAGTCGATCGGAACAGCATGATGCCATGACACAAATTCTTACTCCTCAGTACATTTCTGCAACTCTACAGGTTTATTATTGCCGTCTGTGATGTGAACTAAAAGTTACAAAAAAAGGGCATAGCCATAAATTATCTATTTATACCAATTTATACAAATTGTACACACACAACAACAAAAAGAAGAAGAAAGAAAAAGAAAAGGAGCATTACCATTACATTAACACTGTGATTAAGGAGATGATTTTATTTTATTTTTTTAAATCTTCCCAGGCCTTCCCATTTCCCTGGGATGAATAAAGTATATTGTTATTGTTGTTTTGATTTTATTTCTAGCTGGAGAGATGCATTCTAAAGTGTGTGCTGAAACTAATAAAAGCCAGAATATAATTTTTTAACTGATGTAGTTTTATATGTGCATTGCAGTACAAATATAATACAGTGCAGCATATGAAGTAGAATTCTTGTGACAAATCACTATAAAAAGTATAAATATGCAACTTGAAGACAAAAAATTTATACAACACAAAATACAATACACTGTGGCACAATGTAGGGAGTTAGTAGGGAGAAAAGACCAAATGAACAGAAATCTAAAAACGGATGGGGTAATCTGGTATTTGTGTTATTATGTTTCAACTACAGTACTCTCTCTATATGACTTAGTGCCAAAAGGTGCGCATGCAAGGGGTTATGCACTTCAGTTGAAAATAAAACATTGTTGAAAACTGTTTTTGTTTAAAATGTTGTGTTGTGTACTTGCATGAATGAATGAATATATAGTACAGATAATTTCAGCAACCAGGCTTTGGTTGATTTCAAGATACAGTCATCACACACTGAAAAAGCGCCGAAAAATGACCGCCAAAAACAGACATCCATGTACCGAGTGATTTTCGTCACTTTGCTTTCAAACAAATCGCAAGCACATGGAGAACCAATCACTGATTTGTACGCGGAAAACATCGTTTTATACGGATAATATAACATCAAAACTCACGATAGTTGTATTTTCGATCAGTTGATCGCGAATGTTTGCCCTGTATGTACGTCAGATGTGTTGCAAACTCAAACTGAAAACTTTGAACAACCAAAAAACGACAGCATCACTTCGGAATCACCGGAAACGTCGCATGTGTTCCGATCCATGCATTTGCACTATACAGCGATACTCGTTTATTTTCCAGCGAAGTTTTGCATGAAATCTGAAGAATATTTCCCCGATCGTTTGATATTGTTGTATATCTGACGTCCCTACAAGCTATCTAATATTTTGTACAAAACAAACAAGAAAGCAGTCTCTTTTTTATCGACAACATCCAGAACGTCACGTGACCTTTCCCGAGTGCATTCATTTTCCCGGCCGCATGGCATGTCTTTGTTCGGAAACATCGAAAGGTGTGTTGTAGTCTCCTTCAGTGGTGCGACGTCGGTACAGTGGGCCGACGTAGAACATACACTATACGCTTTTTCAAGAGTTTGTTGAGATTATTTTCAAGTTTTCCGCCGATTTGGGTGTGCGAAATGAAAGTACTGTGAAAAGTGGCATCTTCCCACGCCAAAGATTTGAAACCTGTTTTTTATACTTAGCCGAGTACAGCGTGAAGAATTTCATTACGACAAGGCAATATCTTGTAAATCTTACATGCAACTGTTGATTCATGATGTGTGCCCTTTTTCTTCAAAAACTTATCAGTTATAAGTGTATGCTTTTTGTAGACTGTTTAGTGGTGTTGCGAGAATATTTTGTTAACTGAGTGAGAGTGACGAAGTTATAGTTTTTTTCCTGGAAGTAATTTTTGTCATCAAAGTTATGTCAGACGTCATGTTTGCCACACAACTGTTGTTATAATATGACGTAAAACATTAAACTTTTCAAGTTTAATTAAGCCCAGCAGATGTTAGTAATACTAAGAGTGGTTCTGAGAACTGAGTACTGATTTGTGTAGAAGTCATGGTGTGTAGGTTTGACATGTTTGTACTGAGCATATCAGTATTGGGACAGTTGCAGGTTATTGGGTTAATAATTTCATATTCATAACACTTCAACTTCATTGACAAGACCATGGTATGCTGAACTGAGTGTACTCCTGAGCCAAGTGGTACAGCAAGGAGGAAAACATCAAACACAGACAGTTGCAGACGGTACAGAGAGAGGCTGGCCGCAGAGAATCCACATCTCAAACGAAGAGCTTGGGGGGCTGGGGGGGTTCTGGACTTAATTGTTAATTACCTTGATAAAATCAGGTCATTCTGATTTGTTTTTGTTAGACTGATCAAAGCAAACAGAATGTTTTCTATGCTAAAAATTTGGGAAATGTTATTTTGTTGTAATACTGATGTAATACAGAAATTTGTTTCATTTAATTTTTATGACTGGTCATTAAATGCAAACTGAGAAAAAATCTTCCCACTGTGTTTTTGCATGCACTTGTATGGCTGATTATAGTATATTGTGTGAAAGGGTGTGTTACTTGTTATATAAAAAAATGTTGAGTTATGGGTTTATGTCGCCCATCAGATATTACAACAATCAACATGTCATAATCATGTGTTAAATTACATGAGTGTACAAAATTTGGCACAAACATAGTAGGGGAGATGTGCACTAATAGTGTGACTTGATTTTGTGCATACTTGTGCAAAACTGAAGACACAATGAACTATGCATGTTGTAATATCTGATGTACAACATGCAGCCTTTTTATAGTTTTATGACCTTTGTCAGGAAATATTTCCAAAAGCACACAAGTTTTTATCTTTCGCTTTTAAGAAATATTTCCTAGCACTGTGCCCAGTCCAAAAAACAACTAGTTTCAATGTATCATCAACTTTATTTTCTACCCCCTTTGTCCTGTTTTCATGCACACCCTTTGGCACTAAGTCATATATATATAGAGAGAACATCATATTTAAGTTAATACGTATCATGTGAGTGCTCAGGGCGTTGATGAACACATGATAAATGTAATTATTAGAATGTATTGTTACTGCAGACTCACAACTTTCCGTAGATGAGAGAGAGTACTCTGGGTCTGCTGGGTGACCTTGCCGATGATCTGACAATGGTCGACTGTGTAGGGAGGCATAATAATGACCGACTCCATCACCACAATCTTGTCCTTCTCCCATCGTACATCATTGATCCTACACACAACATACAACTTCATCTCAACTGTTCACTATTAATCAACAGCAGCATGCAAAGGACTCGCATTCAAAACAGGAAAATTCCAATGGCTTCATTTTTTCCAACTCTCCTGCTGCACATGTAAAGCCTAGGAGAGCTAGTAGTTCCAGCTTAAACAACATCTACAAAAATGCCCACAGAAGATTTAAACTGCACAAGCAGGAAATAGGTCAGTTATCGCCCTTAAAATACACGCAAAATGTACTAAAAGCTTCTTCTTCTTTTTATATCACTAGTGACTTTTGTGACATGTATATAATACACAGTTCTCACAATTACCCCCACAGTGACTCTGACATATGAAGGAAAATAAACAAGAAAACAGAACCCTACAAAGTCTGAACTGAGCTGGATAAGAACCTGTGAAGAAAACAGCTTTTAGTTTCCTCTTTCAGCCACCAGCATAACCGCAAAATCTGATCCAGTTCCCCAAGTCTAGCAGCAATGGCTTAAACTTAACAGCTGACAGAAGGTTACCGTTGGCTTGCAGCCACAAGGAGACCCCCTTCACTTCTATAGCTTGACTTCTACTCTTTTACTTGCTTTTATTCCCCTGCAACACCCACCCCTCTTTCACCACTCCTGTTAGAAAGGTGGGACTTGCATTCCAGCAATAATTACTGCTACTGACGTTCACTTATGTTCTACTTCTAGCAACACTCTTCATGAGGTGTGACTTACATTCTAGTAATATTATTTATGAGGCGTAACTTCTGTTCTAGCAATACTATTCTTAACATTTAACTTACAGTCTATCAAAACTATTCATGGGGTGTGACTTACATTCTAGCAATATCATTTGTGACTTAATTTCTAAAAATATATTCATGAGGTATGATTTGCATTCTAGCAGCACTCTTTACGAGCTGTCACTTACGTTCTAGCAATACTATTCATGAGGAGTTGTCCTTCCTGGGGTACATCCACACCCACCAGCTCCAGTTGTCGTCGCTTTTCATCCACGTTGTGGACAATCCGGCTCTTCACCTGACAGCACACAAAACAGAGCAGTGTCAGTGTTTCTACTGACAGCTCATTCAACAGGACAGTGTCACTGTCAGCATCTCTACTGATAATACACTGAGCAGGGCTGTGTCACTGTCTCTACTGACAACACACTAAGCAGGGCTGGTCAGTGTTTTCACTGACACTAGTGACAACACACAAAACAAGACAGTGTCTGTGTTTTCAGTGGCCACACACATGGCAAGGTCACTATATACGCAGGGTGGAATGACTTGCATGAATATATATGTAGTATCTGAGATTGAGAAAGTCCAAGATTCATTACTTGTATTTTTTGCAAAGGGAAAGGGTGAAGATCTATGGGTAAAATGGTCTGTTTCTGTCTCTGCCTAGCGCAGAAAGGTAAAAAAAAATAAAAAAAAAATGTACCTTTGCCAAGGCAGAAGTGGGCATAGAATACATTGTTGGAATGTTGTTAACATGTGCCATGAGAGCAGGTGTAAGTGGGGGTAGAATACTTGCTACTTTTGCCAGCAGGGAAGGCAGAAGCAGGGTGAAATACTTTGCACAAGGGGGAAGGTAGCGCAACTCTGTGGCTGACCCATGGTTTGTCAATTTGCTGTCTCGTCATTGTGCTGTTGTGTTTCTTGTGGACGTTGTACATTTGTGAAAGTGTGCATTCAAGTGTATGAAGATGGCAGCGAAGTGTATTCTGTTTGTGGTGGTGTGCTACCTTCTGTGTGACTTTGTGCCGGCGATTTTCTTTGAGGGTGAACACGGACATGAGAGACCCGCCATTTTGCATAGGTACACACGTGAGTTTTTGTTCTCCTTCCAACGCCACACGCCATGCCCCGATTTGAAACTGAACCTTTGTGACATTGCTGAAGTGATTGGAAAAGAGAAAAAGAGCAAGAAGCATGGATCTAGAGGAGGAGTGAGAGAGCGGCTGAAAAAGCGTGGTAGCAGACACCCCCTTCCCACTATTACCCTGTCAAATGTACACGCCCTCCAGAATAAAACAGATGAATTGACAGCACTCGTTCGGTTTGAGAGTGACTTTCGACGCAACAATTTGATGTGTTTTACTGAGACATGGCTCACAGAGGACATTGATAACATTTTAGTTCCTGGTTTTACAACAATATGTGCAGACAGAGACAGTGATAAAGCGCAGAAGAGTGTGGGTGGTGGTTTGTGCATGTTCGTCAGTGACAGTTGGGCAACATAGTACTGCATGCGTGAACGAGTGTGTACCCGTGACTTTGAGCTGCTGACCATGTCATTCCGCCCCTTCTATTTACCACATGAATTTGGTCAAATCACGGTCATTCTTGTTTACGTTCCTGGCCCTGATTTTAAAACAGTGGCCGAGAGAATAACAGAGTTTCAACGAGGCATTTTCGAGGTCGGTTGACCAGCCTGTTTTTATTTTGGGTGACTTTAATTCCTATGACCTATCCCCACACCTTCCCACCTTCCAGCAGTACATCACCTGTCCAACCCATCTAAACAGAACAATCAATTTGTGTTATGGAAACATCAAGAGCGCCTACAGACCTGTGTGTAGACCACCTTTGGGACAATCAGATCACCACGTTGTTCATTTGTTGCCAAAGTACAGACAGAAAGTAAAGACAGAAGGAACTCAAACAAAATCTTGTCAGTTATGGACTCATGATAGTATAGAGGAACTCCGTGGCTGTTTTGAAGCAATGAACTGGGATGTATTTACTGATAATTGTACTGATCCTGACGAGCTTGTAGACAGGGTAACATTGTATGTGAAATTTTGCAAAGAGACTGTAATCAACCAAAGACTTAAAGGTACACCTGAACCAAAAGAAACTTGCTTTTTTGAAGGGTAAAAAGGAGGAATATAAAGAAAAAGAGAAAGAGTTCAGAAAAAATGCAAGAGCTGCCAGACTCCGATACAAAAACAAGGTAGAAGAAAAATTTAGAACTGGTAATGCTAGAGAGGCATGGAGTGGTCTCAGGGCGATGATGGGCAAGCAACAGACCAAGCACTCCTTGCCTCATTCAGCTAATACTGCCAATGAGTTGAATACTTTTTATGCTCACTTTGATGTTAGGGACTTCAGTGAGGACTGTGCCAACTGTGCGAGACTATTGTGCCAGAGCAGCTCAACCTTTCTGAGGCTGATGTAGTCACCAGCTTCTCTCGACTGAACTGGCACAAAGCCTCTGGCCCAGACGGACTGAAAGGTAGGACTCTTGAAAAATTGTGCGACTCAGCTAGGGAAGATTTTTACTTTAATTTTTCAATTATTCTTGGACTCACATGTTATGCCTCATGCTTGGAAAACTTCCACAATAATACCTGTGCCCAAGAAAGCGACACCCCTTCAACTGAATGACTACTGTCCTGTTGCTCTAACCCCCATCATAGCACAATGTTTTGAAAAGGCTGTGTCTAAACACTTAAAATTTGATGTTGTTGATCAGTTGGATCTGTTCCAGTTTACATATAAGGCTTCCAGAGGCATTGAAGATGCTTCCCTTATTCTCCTTAATTTGGTTACACAACACTTACAGAAAGCTAAGTCATATGTTAGAATCTTATTTGTTGATTTTTCTAGTGCATTTATTAATACAACTGAACCATATGTGCTACTAAAAAGACTGATTGATTTGCATGTCAACTCAAACCTTGTACTGTGGATCAGGGATTTTCTCCGATATCGACCGCAGCGTGTTTGTGTGAATGGGTACCTGTCTGAAGAGGTCGTACTGAATTCTGGGGCACCTCAAGGGTGTCTCCTTTCACCCATGTTGTTTTCTATATATACTATTACTAACCATATGAACTTGCAAACTGCTGTAACCTGCCTCTTTAAGTTTGCTGATGACATGGCACTTGTTGGACTGCTGTTAAACGAAGACTCCCTGGCAACATATTTTTCACATGTTTCACTCTTGAATGAATGGTGTGAAGAAAGCTTTTTGGAAATAAATGTTGGTAAGACAAAAGAATTAGTGCTAGATGCAAGGAAAACTAAAAATGTATTTGTTTCTGTCAAGGTAAACAATGAATCAGTTGAGGTGGTGTCAAATTTTAAGTATTTAGGTACTTTAACAGATAATAAGCTAAGTTTCAGTGGCAACTCAGATCTTATCTATAAAAAATTGCAGCAACATTTGTACCTCTTGCGAAAGCTGAGATCTTTTGATGTTAGTCGTGAGCTGTTACAAATTGTGTACAAAAGTCTAGTGGAGAGCGTTTTAACTTTTAACATTGTTGTCTGGTATGGGAACCTGGGTGTGAAGGGGAAGGCAAAACTGGCACATATTGTTGGGATGGCTGGAAAGATAATTGGTGCAAAACAAGACTCCCTAAGCGATCTCTACCTTACAGCAGTTAAACGGAAAACTGCACGGATCTTAGACAGCGCAAAGCACCCCCTCTTTTCTCAGTTTCAGAAACTCTGGTCGGGCCAACGATACAAAGTGCTGATTGCCAGGAAGAATGTGTACAAAAGATCTTTTATCCCAAGTGCTATTTCTATTTTAAATTCTCAGGCTATTTAATATGTTCGCCCTGTGGGTTTCACGGTTAATTTTTACTCACCCTGCGATAGTGTTGATCAGATGGCTGTTTAAGTTACTTTTTTAGTTCACTGGCAAAATAACCCAGTATGCTTCAGGTTTATATTTTAGCATACTGTCTTAATTCTGAGTTGCCAATAATAATTGTGCTGTATTGCCCATGACAGTTTACTTGCATGCATGCATATGAGTGTGTGCCATGTGTGTGTGTATGGGGGGGGGGGGTGCATGCGTGTGCGATCATTTTGTGTGTGTGTGTGTGAAATATATATATATATTGCTTGGACTTAATGTTGCTTCATAAATGCTGTCTATATATGTTGCGGTTGATTTTAGTGTTTTGATGTTTACTTAAGGAATAACCGTTTTATTATAATATTTATTGAATGTTTTCAGTTATTGGTAAGCCAGAAGAATAATGTGTGTGCATGCGTGCATGTGTGAGGAATTATATACTGCCTGGATTTATATATTACTTTATAAATGCTGCCTATAATTTATATGTTGTGGTCGATTGAGTGTTTCGATTTGAGTGTTTTGTTAAGGAATTTTGGTTTACTGTAATTTATTGAATGTTTTCAGTTATTGGTAAGCCAGAAGAATAATGTGTGTGTGTGTGTGGGTGCGTGCATGCGTATATTATTGTTTTTTTCCCTTGTATTTGAGCGTTTTTTAGCTCTGTGTTTCATCGAGTTGTTGATGTTTTATTGTTAATTTTATTGAATGTTTTTATGTAAATTGTTGATGTTTTATTGTTAATTTTATTGAATGTTTTTATGTAAATGACGAGCCAGAAAGCAAATTTCTCTACACAGAGACAATAAAGTTGTATAACTATAAGTGAAGTGCAATACTACGTTACTGACCTCTGCCATGGGAAAAGGAAGGAGTGGGGTGGAATACTTTGTTACATAATATCCCAAGGTGGAAGCTGCAAGTGTGCTAGAATGCTGAGTGTTATCTACCTTTGCCAAGGGGGAGGTTCAAAGTGTGGGTGGAATGCTAAGGTAAGAGTGTTATCTACTTTTGGCTTTGCCAAGGGGGAGGTTCAAAGTGTGGGTGGAATGCTAAGGTAAGAGTGTTATCTACTTTTGGCTTCGCCAAAGGGGAGGTTCAAAGTGTGGGTGGAATGCTAAGAGTGTTATCTACTTTTGGCTTTGCCAAGAGGGAGGTTCAAAGTGTGGGTGGAATGCTAAGTTAAGAGTGTTATCTACCTTTGGCTTTGCCAAGGGGGAGGTTCAAGGTGTGGGTGGACTTCTAAGTTACAGTGTTACCTACCCTTGCCAAGATGGAGGCTGAAGCGGTGAACCATGACAGCACAGCCTTGCTACTTACCTTTGCTAATGGGACTGGTGGCAATGGGTCAGGTATACACTGTGGACCTGGCTCTTCTGAGGATTCCAGCTGTCTGACAAATTCCAGGTTGAACACCTGCAGGTCAAATTTGTTGTGCTGCCCAGGACTGAGGCTCTCTGAACCAGGTGTCAAGGATCAAGCTGTCCACCAACATGACATCACATCAACAGTCTAAGAATAACAACACACAGCCTTAATTCTGGTACCCGTCCACACACAACCCCTCTTTTCAGACCACTTTTTCAGAGACCTTTCTCTAAAGGTTTCCATGTAAATGAGTACCTCCTAAAGGACCCATCGGTCCTTCTTTTCAGACCACTTCTTCTGAATCCTTCCCTGTTAAGGTTTTCATGCCAGTCAGCCCCCTCCTAAGCACCTATTCATTTTACACACCACTTTTTTGTTTTGTTTTCCTCTCTAAGACTTAAGAGTGAAACCATTCCTTGATGGCTGATCAAGAGTACGAAATATGCAGAAAAACTGTTTTTAACACAAAATAAACGCCTTTCACACAATTCCTTAAACCACGCATTTACTATAGGCAAAAAGAACAGATCTGTCTGACAGAATGCATTTTAATTAAAGGCTTTAGATAGTCTCTCTCTCAGTGTCTCATTCAGTTTCTGTCTCTCATGTCGTGGAATGAAGCAGGTTGTCAAAACATACCCACTTTGACAGCTGCCAGGCCAGGGGGTGTGACATCAAACAAGGTACATGATAGTTCACTCTCTGCATCAGTTTCTGGGAGCATTACTAGTACTTTTGCATGTGGGACCAACCACGTTTCACAGCTCAGTATAATGTTGCAAAAGACAATGCAGAAACCTCTGACCTTTTTTTCATAATCAGGAGTTCCTTCCAGTAGCTCAGAGCTGGTTGACATTTGGCAGCCTACTCAAGGTGACATTTGCTGTACACAAGTTCTGCAAAGTGTTTGCAACCTCTGCTGAAGGTTTTTATGCAGATGAACCCTCACCTAGGTACCCCTCTCTTCCGACCACCATTTCTGAGAACACTTCTCTGACGGTTTATGTTCACAACTAAACCTCTCACTAAGGACCTCTCCTTTTCAACCACTCAGGTCTGCTTGCAATACACCTGTCTCTAGACAGAAGAACCAGGCACTGAGCCTGCAGCCATCAGTCTGTAACTTGCTGTGCAGAGAAGAACAAGGTTTGTGACACAGGCTGCCCCTATGGGTTGGTGGAAGAGAAATTTGGACACACACACACAACAGAGATAACAGCACACACACCAGAGATAACAGCAATTATATATTATAAAGTACCTTATGTATAGATCAAACACCATTCATACCATACAGCCCACATTGTATTACTGTGCATACTAATTACTATAAAAAGTATCAAACAAGTGCAAATCCAAATAACAACAGGCAAAATCAAAACATACACACACATGACATGCTCTTGCATAAACAGCACAGGCATGTTTTATCAGATACAGATAACATCCCTCAACTTTCCTCTATGAATGTGGCACAGCCTTCCAATTTAGAAAACAGCTTGCAATATGTAAAATTAATACTACTTATACTACTACTAATAATAATTGTGTTAAATTGATACTGTCTAACCTGCACAGGCCCTAAGTGCTTACACATTCTTTAAATGTACATATTTTGACATCAAAGATTCAGTGCATCCAAGTTACAACACATGCATAAACACACTATCATACTCAAAAAAGTTTTTTTTAGAAAAGATGACAGTTTTCATGGAAGACTGAGCACCGCTCTTTGGGCAGAAGGATGGTATTCTG
The DNA here is from genome assembly GCA_963584105.1 of Alviniconcha strummeri. NCBI lineage: Eukaryota > Metazoa > Mollusca > Gastropoda > Provannidae > Alviniconcha > Alviniconcha strummeri. The sequence goes on from OY757542.1 coordinate 889,602, forward strand.
AACACTCAGGTATATAATTATAAAGAATTCGATGTTTTCCTACATGTATAACAATTACAAAACGTCAAAAGAAATACAGTAACTAAGCAAGCAACATGTTCCTGTCCAATTGTGCATGTATACTGATTTGTGTATATTAATAATGTGTCTGTGTATTAGTCTATTGCTATTATTAGTATTAATATGTGTATTGTGGGTGGGTGCAGGTGGGGGAAATTGTAGGTGTAAGTGTGTGTGTGTGTGGGGGGAGGGTGGGGGGGATCTGTGTGCATGTATGTGCTATACTGTACAGTGGGACTGAAAAAAGAATGACAATAACAATTACAAAAGAGGAAGACCCAAAGTCAACATCTGAACATGTAACTTTTTGTAAGCAAAAGATTACAAGAGAACAAACCCAGAAAATGTAACAGCACATCCTGGTAAACTATCACATTCAGTGAGTCAATCAGTCAATCCGTATAGCATTTAAACTATGATTAAGAAAAAGAAAGATAAAGCACTGTCCTTTCACCTTAATTTGCTTAAAAACCTTTAACTTAGTTCTGAGTTCAAGCACACACTATGTGAATAGAGTACAACCCATCTAGTGCACTTTAAATAGTTCTTTCCATGCACGCTTAGGAACTGGAATCACATACAACCTCACAGTAGTCAGTTCCTGGTTGATCAGGGTACAGATCTACAGTATCATGAAGAAAATGAAAAGAGAAAAAGAAGAGACAGCACAGCTGTGGTAACATTACTGACACTAGTGACAGTACGACCACACGTGGCAAAATCTGGCAAGAGATTATGGTAGCGTGAGAACAATACCAAATTGCATCACAGTACAACAATTGGACTGGTACACTTATTACCTGCTTCAATCTCTCGGGGTCTCCAGTTACTTAATTTTTTACACTGCGCTGTCTCAAGAGACTCATGCCTGGAAAAAAATGGAAACGAAAATCGGAATGGCAAAGCTTCACTATGCACGAACTGTTTTCAAACGGTAAGAACGTGGCTATATTTTTTAACACATTTGCAAAAACAACGTGAAAAGTGGTCTTGTAAAATAATTTATGATTATGTCAATAAAGTCTTGTGATCTGAACAAAACCCCATGTGTTCCGGCTGCCTTTGTGTTTCAAAGGACTTTGCGACTTTCAAAGGATACTGATTATCAAGGTCTTCGTTTTATGGTCAAATGCAACCACCTCTCCTTTGTACTCTTTGTAATTAAGTGTTACAATCTTGACTTGGCCGCCGATTGTAAAGTATTCACAAATGTCTGAGGTTGCCATAGCTGTAGAATGTAAGTGCATAGCTGACACACTCGGAACAACCCCTACAAACAGAAGAGAACACACACAGGCATGAGAGAACTTCCGGTACGATGTGTTGCGCTGAATGGCGTGCTCAACTTTCATTGGCTGATATGCATTTATTTCTCTCCGGAATAGAGAATTGTGGGAACCTCAAAGGGGGCGGGGTGGACAATTAAGAATAACCACAGCAGAGCAGTAGTTGATTGATAACACGATCTATATCCCAAGTGGAATACGCAAATTCGTCATGTTGATTCCAGCGGTAATTGAAGCTGCTTTCACGCAGATTACTGCATTAGACAACACGTGTATTGGCAAGTCGGCGGCGGAGGGCGAGTGTGTCACGAGTGTGCCGTGTGTGGCACTGTGTGTGTGTGTGTGTGTGTGTGTATCGGCCTGCGTGTGCAGCTTTTCTTTTCTTTCTTTTTTCTTTTTCTTTGGGGGTGGGGAGGGGGGGTTAACACAAAAATTAAACGACTGAGTGGTACTGAGTCCATGAGTGAGACGGCCTAACGTGCCCCGGGCAAGCGGAAGAATAAGGTGGCTTGGGGAAAATTCGTCCACTCGCTCGGTTGGGCGAACTTCGGCCACCCAAACACCTTGCGGTGAACTGCACTCAGCACGGTACTACGCACCAACCCCTACACTGACTTGAACTTTCAAGTTCCAAACAGTGTAACATCAGCTTCATAATGGATCAGTCCACAAAGCAAACAACAAACGAGAGTGATTGTTATAAGTAGCATATATGGGAAAACCTGTCTTAGTTGGGAGCCTTGCTATTCACTTGGCAGCAACGCCATAGTGTGGGTTACGGAAAGTAAGGACCGACACTACTATTGACCGATCTTGTTTGTTTCAGTGAAGTTCAGTGTTTGAAAAGTTTATCGACTTTGGTTTTACACATCAACCGAAAGCTGATGAATCGATATGCGTCACTTATTTTTAGCGGCAAAAAAACATTCACACAAAGTGAAAAGTAAATTTTCAAGGTGTACGCCGGAATTTCCCCCAACTGACATAAATTATGCTTGGGGGAACTTCGCCGGCCACACCACCTGTGGGAAATTCGCCCCTTTTGTATACCCTTGCTTTTATGCCTAATGCATCGCTAGAGACAGTAAAAATTCACACGAAGAAGAAGAAACAAATGACTCAAGGTAGCATCCAAAGAGGCGGTCGCAAATTCCTGGGACATTTAATACGCCAA
>OY757542.1:894621-969962 GCA_963584105.1 Alviniconcha strummeri
ACGTGCTGCGGTCAGTAGATGCATGGACGCCGGCTCCCGGCTCGCCGCCCTACTTTATTGTGGCCACTGATCTTGGCAGCGAAATATGTGCCGGAAAGCTAAAGTGAAAAGACAGGCTGACTCGACCTACCTGTGAGTTTGTAGTACTGGTCTATGTTTAAGGGTGAGAGCCAGGCCGGCACATCAGTGACAATGTCTCTAGTAACTCGATCACACTGCTAGGCAGGCTACGACTGAAGACATGACTGAGTAGCCGTGAATAGGCACTGCCGCTGATGACTAGCTCAGTGAGTTTGTATACCTCAGTCTATTCTTGGTGAGTACATGTTACGACACACACCTGTCTGAAGTTTACCGACTCCGAGTCTTAATTTGGTCGCAAAACTGACTTGCCGGGGATTTCCTGGAGACCACATTTACGATTCATTAATGAACTCTGACCGAATCAGTTATTATAGGAAATCCGGTACTGCGTGTGACCTGTTATAATTGTGGCTTTAACCCTTCCATTGCCATAGTGCTTGTCGCGCCGTCACTGACTCAGTAAAAGTGCCAGATTTGAAACTGATTCCGCTCTAAGGCCTAGCTTCTCGCGGCGTTCGCATGACTGGAGCGCGTGGTAGTATCGTTTCTGTCAAAATGCACGGCATTGAAAGTGGATTAGTTATAAGACCATCAGATATCCTCAGTGTTTGCCGGCGTGTCCTTGTGCCGGCGTCGCGGCTTTTCAGCCCAGACATTTAGGCTGTGGCAGTGAAGTGGTTATGGAGGGCGACGTCAGTCAACTTACCGGCTAGGTCTGCGGGAGAGACTGACGGGTGGACTGGCTGGCGCAAGTCAGTATGCGCCTTTGAGCTGAACCGCTGTGTGTGTGTGTGTGTGTGTGTGTGTGTGTGTGTGTGTGTGTGTGTGTGTGTGTGTGTGTGTGTGAGTGTGTGCCAGTGTGTGTATGTGAGTGTGTGTGTGTGTGTGGTGTGGCCGTGTCACAGTGCATGTGTGTCACTGAGTGTGTGCGTGCGCCGCCGTGTGTGTGTGTGTGTGTGTGTGTGTGTGTGTGTGTGTGTGTGTGTGTGTGTGTGTGTGTGTGTGTGTGTGTGTGTGTGTGTGTGTCAGTGTGTGTGAGAGAGAGAGACTGAGAGAGAGAGAGAGAGAGAGAGAGAGAGAGAGAGAGAGAGAGAGAGAGAGAGAGAGAGAGAGAGAGAGAGAGAGAGAGATGGCATTTCCTGGGAGAACAGTCACCAACCAGAGGTGACTTCGCCGTTCCAGCATGCCGGGTGTTGAGATCTCGATCATGAAGGCACAACTTAGATGGACTGGCCACGTGATGAGAATGGAGGGCAGCCGCCTTCCGAAACAGATCTTCTGTTCGGAACTGGCTCGCGGCACTCACCGCAGGCAAGGTAGCCAGACAAAGCGCGACGAAGACTCCCGCAACAACTCTCTGCGCGCCTGTGACATCCCTGTTAAAGGCTAGGAGCATCTTGCAGCAGATCGTAGCGCTTGGAGGCTGGCAACCCTCGACGGAGCCCAAGCCTTCGAGGAAAGGCGACTCAGTGTCACAGCTTGACTTCACCGAAAAAACGCCGAGCCACGACTAGTGCGGCGGGAAGTCAACACAGCTGCTGCCGTAGCCTGCCCGGTGTGTGGACGCGGCATCTGCGCGGCATCGGAGTTTGGTCTGCGATCACACCGGAGGCGTCACTGATGGTGTGTGGGTGTGAGAGAGTCAGCCACGGTGAGTGTTTGTCGTGCCGCGGCCGTGTCACAGTGCGCGAGCGTGTGTGCGTGTGTGAGTGCGGTGTGACTGTGTGGTGTTTCAAGTGTCAGTGTGCGTCGTGTCAGTGTGCGGTTTGTGTGTATTGTGTGTGTGTGTGTGTGTGTGTGTGTGTGTGTGTGTGTGTGTGTGTGTGTGTGTGTGTGTGTGTGTGTGTGAGTGTGTGTGTGTTTGTGCCGAGACAATGCCATGCATGGCTGCGGACGGTGTTCAGCTCAATCAGTTCGAGTCACGCGGCTGAGCCGTGACTGAGGCGGCGGCTCAGTCAGTGTCAGTCACACACTCCGAACACCGCTTTCCGGCACCTGCCTCCTGAAGGAAGTATGTCGTAAACCACTGTTTGGAGTTTGTGTCAGTCAGTCACTCAGTGTCGGTGTCAGTAGTGTGTAACACAATGGTGTTGTGCCCCCTCCGACTAGTGTCGCTGATCAGTTGTGGGGGCCATTAGGTTTATGACCGTCCTCGCTAATTGTGGGGACCATTTGGTTTTTGACCATCTCGCTAATTGTGGGGGCCCGTTGACCAATGGGCTAAAAATAATAAACCTCCGTTAAACAAAGAGGTGCCTTGTAACCTTTTGTGTACTGAATGCGCAAGTGCTGTCCAAGAGAACTGATGACGGCGATTTCTGCCTCTGCATGGGGAGATGAGGCGAGTTGGTGATTATTTATTGCCGGGTCAGGTACGGCCGGACAGCGGTCGCCTGGGGTCCGACTGGGCTCGTTGGCAGATGGGCCGGAGTACATGAGTCTCCCTTGATTGGGGAGACTGCTGTGATCGGCCGAGGAGGTACCACGAGTCTTGGCAAGGGGTGGGGGGGTGGAATGGTCACGGATGATAATGATGGCCACAAAAATGCGACGAGATAGTATATAGCAGGCCGTATCGGCCAAGGTGGTCAGTCCAAGAGTTTTAGGCTTATCTTGGGCTCAGCGTAGACTCAGAGGCTTCCACGTGTAAAGAATTGTCCATTTATCCTCTTTGAAATTTTGCTTTTGTATTTGAATTGTGTAGAGGAAAAGAAATAAGAGAAAAAAAAACCAACAAAAAACAAAACAAAACAAAAAACAAGAAAAACAAACAAACTAGACTATCATGTTTTGAATTTACGTTTGTGAGAGAGACTGAAATTGTTTTGTTTGTCCTATGTATGTGTGCTGTTGGTGGCGTAGTGTTACAGGTGGCAGCGGTGACTGAACCCCTATCTTTCGTCAAGTTAGGTCTGTACAACAGCCGAAAGCTTTCCCTGTGGCATGTAAGTTTACGTACAATTTACTACAAGCCAAACATGAGACTGCCCGCAACGCGCCGCTGTAACGTCGTGTGTGCGGCCGGCGTCAGCCGTGCTTATGACGTCAAAAGTCAAATTTTTTTGCTCTTCGTCGATAAAGAGCGAACGAAAATGGCCGCTGCACGTACGCTAAGGACTTAGATCAAACTCGAAACTGCGAATACTTATGTGGGATAACTTTGGTAGAACAACCCGCCTGCAACAACCCGATAACAAAAACAGTTGTGTGCTTTTCCGTACGCAGTCAGGCCACCAACTTGCGTAACCCTGCATCGCGGTGCGCCCTTGACTTTTCGATAGCCTGTCACAAAAGTCGGCGGACAAAACACTCGGAGAAGGCTGGTTGTAGTTCCCGCAGTGAACAGTAAAGAAAAGAGGTGGGCGATGCTGGGAGAATAATGTAAAATTCCAACAATGAACAGTGTTCCTATTTCGCTCACGGATAATTCCAGAATTGATCAGGTATTGATTCGGCTGATTCCGGAATCGGCGTTCAGTTTAAGAATTCCCACTTTTGAGCCTTTGAACAGTTCAGTGCCGAACTCGTGCAAATAAAATCCTTGCAGGTAACGCAAACATGCCACAGTGCAAGGCCTTCCGTTGTGTGAATCAGCAAGGCAAAGGCAAGGTGAAGAAAAGTTTCTTCAGATTTCCTAACCCAGAAAGATCCACGGAAGATCGAAAGACCTGTCAGAAATGGCTAGATAACTTGAAGAATCACTCGCTGCCACGGAAGGTAGACGACTATCTGTGGAAGCGGGCACATTTGGTTTGTGAAGACCATTTTGCACCCGACAGTTTTGAGCACATCAAAGGCGCCTTTGCGAGCGAACTAGCAGATTCTTTGAACTACCTACAGGTCAAGCGTTTGAGACGAGATGCAGTGCCTACTATTGTAAACCACGGCGCAGACTGTGGAAATGATACAAGTTGTGTAGACCAAGCGAGTACAAGCCTAGCTGTTACACAGCAAAATGTACCTCTTTCGCCAGCCACTGTGTCGGCGTCTGCGCCTCGCCAAGCAAGACAGGAGCTGGATGAAGCGCGAGCCAGTGAAACTGAAAGTTGGGCATCCGAGGTAACAAAATGTGCAGTTTGTGACACGTTGTGAACTAGGGACACCCAAACTTAAGTTCATCTGACAATGTTGTATTGTAATGTTATTTGTTTGATCACAATAATGTTGGGGTTCTCTTTTATCCAATACACTAACACATGGCTGAGTCACAAAGCATTCTTTATTACTAGAGACATAGACATATAACAACTAGCACAGAGGACAGAGGAACGTGTGATGGGTAGCAGGAACAAAGAGCAAGTGGCAGGCCAGTGTGTGAGAAACAGTGAAGAGAGGGGAAGGGGGGAAGGGAGTGGCTCTGGGGCATCGTCACTACTGACCACACTCATGTCAGTCTGGAAGCTGCTATCAGGTTGTTTATGTGTTGGGGTGGGAGGGTCCAGTTCCAGACTATAGGGCAGTAAGGGAGCAGAGGCTAAGTGTGAAATAGGGCTATACCATTACAAATGTCAGTCACACCATACGATTGACTGCCTGGATAAGGATGTAGTCCCCGTGAGCTTGTCATGACCGGCACCAAGCTGGACTTTGCTATGCCCATAACCTAGAGAAAGATTACAAATGTGTTGAGAAAACTATATATTAATATTAGGACAAAAACACAATCTGCAAATTTTCAGGGTAGTCCCCTTTGGACGCTGCTATTCGCAGTGCAGCGGTGCAAATTGATGATACGTGGATTCTTATTGGCAGTGCAGCTGTGCAAATAGTGGCCCATGGATTCTTATTGGCACAGCAGCTCTGCGAATAGTGGTCAGTGGTTTCCTTATTCGCACAGCTGTGAGAATAGTGACCACTGTGCCATTTTTGTTTTATTGGTTGCTGCTGTTCATAGTTTATTAGGGGTTTTCAAGAATAGTATTGAATTCACATTGCAATTAACCTACAATCTGGGCACATTATAGTTTTCTTGCATCTGGAGAATTCCAGACGCAAGAAAACTGCAATGTGCCCATCGTCTCTCGTCATAGCTTTCTGCCAGTAGGATTTTTGCATTTTTCAGCCCCCCAAATGAAATGATGTGGGTTTTGAAGCTTGCTGAGTGTTTTAGTTGTTTCACAATCATTTCAAGTGAGTGAGGGCAGTTCATGGGGGGTGCAGGGAGCAGGAGAGATTTGTTGTGGGGGTGGGGGTAGGGGGGGAATTTATGTGTGTGTCCTAGTTTTTTAGTCTCTTCGTACCAGCTTGAGTTGTCCCTCTACAACATTTTCATTGGCACCATTTATACTGCGGCTGGCCACTGTGCAAAACTGAATGCTAGTTGCCTTAGAAAAGGCTTCTTTACACTTCATAAATTCACTCCAGCTGTCAGACTCAGACTGTGTCAGAGGTCTGCCCTACCTCCGTCTTACATCCAGTTCATAGTTTGAAATGGCAGCAAGGGATCACGCGATATAAATCAGGTACTTTGATTGGTTGTCTGCTGCTCTGCAAATAAGGAGCATCAGACAAATTATTTGCACAGCGGCGGTGTGAATAGCCACTCTGATCCCCTTTATCAAGCTACAAATTAAAAAACGACATTTAGATAGAATGCTAGCAATCATTATTGTTTCAGATTTTTGTTGAGAAAGCTTATAAAAATCTTTCCACTTTTGCACGTTAGGTTTACCGTGCGTGCAGTTGCTGCGTGAATTGGCGGACCATGGCTCACTGATGCAGTGTAATGCACTAGTGATCCCATGAAAACAGCTATGTGGGTTGGACTGCCAGCTGAGACAGGGCGAGGCACTGTATTTCACTGTATTTCACTGTGGGTTGGACTGCCAGCTGAGACAGGGCGAGGCACTGTTTTTCACTGTATTTCACTGTGGGTTGGACTGCCAGCTGAGACAGAGCGAGGCACTGTTTTTCACTGTATTTCACTGTGGGTTGGACTGCCAGCTGAGACAGGGCGAGGCACTGTTTTTCACTGTATTTCAGTTCTTTGGGTCAACACCTGTAAGGAGTCACAGTGCCTGCTTTGCCTTCACATGCACAGCTTGCACTGAGTATAAAATCAGGAGTGTATTTTGAAACAAAATTCTTGATTTGGACTTTTTGTTTTGATAAATGTCTTCAACAACACAAGTCTGTCAGTAGTAAGTTAGTGTTAAGTACATGCATAAGACAAAACATGCTTTGTGTTCTAAGGCTAGTTCCTTGATGTTGGTTTGCTGTGTTATAAATATAATGTTATACATATTTACTTTTTACCCAAAGGCCATTTTATAAAGCAGTAATTTCAGTGATCACACTGGATAGTTTTCAGACAGGTGTGACACCTATAAGTATAACTTAGTGTAATGTTGGTTTCTATAAAGTCGAAAACAGTCTTCTAAATTGACACTCTTTATTCCTGTCTTCTCTCTCTTGTCTCTCAGTCTCTGGTCTCTCTCACACACTCCTATCGTAGTATATATATGCTTCATAGCAACTGAGAACAGTTAAGTTTTCAACCTGTATTGCACGGAACTCTGCAACACAATCACATTCGTTCCATCCGCTGACCATTCACTCATCCATTCGCATGCAACACATTCAAATTAACTGACCATTCGCTCATACCACAGGCACATGCACTGCATTAGTATAAGGTGATGAAAGTGGTTCACAGGAACTGGTCAGACAGTCACTGTAACTGATCAGATCCATGGCCGTCTATACTACAAAACTACACACACACACACACACACACACACACACACACACACACACACACACACACACACACACACACACAATGCACACACACACACAGAACACACACACAACAGAACATAACACAACATACACACGCACACACACACACACACACACACACACACAGAGCATGCCATACACACTGTCTGTATGTGCTTTTTTGTTCAGATCAAAGTGTAAAAAAAAAAGATCTGGAAGACCCTAAACTGAGAGTAAATTATCTGAGGAAGAAAGAGAGTTTTTTTTATATATTTTTTTATAATTAGTTTTCGAAAACCTATCGAGCAAAATAACAGCTGATACATCTGACCAGTTGCTGTGTTTTTTCTGGTATGTGCTGATCATAACCAGTAAAATGCAGCAAGAATTAACTTAATGCAAACCTTGAATTTGCAGATGACATCATCAGCTGTGCTGTCAACATCAACTGAAACTGAGGCAAAATCTTTATCACAGGAGAGAATATGTTGCAAAGAAGAAGACACTGTAAGTATTCCTTAAGAATAAAAAAAAAGTTCTGTAGAACCACCATTTCTCTAATCCTCTCTTGTTTTGATTAGTGTGTGCAGACAGCCAGATACAAGAAGTAGAAACCATTAATGTATGATTAATTTGCTACAGGCCCTCGAAACCTAGTAGGATCAAGACAGGCAGGTATACTGCAGTGGCTTCATTAGCTGACAATATTCTGCTTTTGCAGTTTGTTTTCTTCTTGTGTTGGCGAACATTCAGTATTTGCTTCTTGTTTCTCAGTGTTAATTTTTGTTATGTAGGATTATTTTTCAGTTTTACTTTCAGTCCCTTTAGCTCTGTGTTTGAAACTACGCTAGCAAGAAAACAGCAATGTGATTTGTTAATACAATAATAGGCAGATATAGTGAATGTAACTTGTCAGTGAGCAGTGGAGTAATTTGTCAGTAAGCTGGAGAGTAATCTCTGAATAATCAGCAAAGTGACTGGTCAGTATGCAGCTGAGTAATTTCAGGCACACACACACACACACACACACACACACACACACACACACACACACACACACACACACACACACACACACACACACACACACACATCAACAAAACACATTGTGTGAAGCTACAGTCACTCTTTCAGAATTACAACTATGACTACACTGTAGCACAGTGGGTCTGCTTAGAAGCAGAGAATAGCGCTATAGTTGCCATTGTGAATTACTTAGGGCTCATCTGGAGATGAGGTATATATAGGTTCTGTTGTACAGTGTGGCAATAATAAATACAGATTTTTTTTTTTTAAATAGACTTTTGTTCTTGTTGTTCCTTATGTTTACTTTTGATCATGAGTCACTTCATTAAACTACTTCAAAGCCATCATTTACAGATCACACCTTCAGCTGTGCCATCACTGTCACCCAAGTTTGGAACTGAATCTCCTTCAAAGAAGAGAAAACCTGACAAAGAGAAAGACAGTGTAAGCATTACTTTCTTTAGAAACAGAAAAATATTTCTCTGGAACTACCAGTTCTCTCTTTCTTGTTTCTGTTAGAGGGTCTAAGGCCCAGGATACATCAAGGAGCAACCATTATATTTTGTCTAAAGACACATTCAGTTAAGATCCTAAATACAACAAGTAGCAACCACTACTTTGCATTAAGACCCTAGATACAACAAGCAACAACCATTGGTTTCAATTCAGACCATGGATACCACAAGCAAGAATGATTAGTTTCAATTAAGACCATGGATACCACAAGCAAGAATGATTAGTTTCAATTAAGACCATGGATACCACAAGCAAGAATGATTAGTTTCAATTAAGACCATGGATACCACAAGCAAGAATGATTAGTTTCAATTAAGACCATGGATACCACAAGCAAGAATGATTAGTTTCAATTAAGACCATGGATACCACAAGCAAGAATGATTAGTTTCAATTAAGACCTTGGATACAACAAGCTAGAATGATTAGTTTCAATTAAGATCCTAGGTTCAACAAGCAGCAACCATTAGCTTGCATTAAGACCCTAGATACAACAAGCATAAACCATTAGTTTGCATTAAGACCCTAAATACAACAAGCATAAACCATTAGTTTGCATTAAGACCCTAGATACAACAAGCATAAACCATTAGTTTGCATTAAGACCCTAGATACAACAAGCATAAACCATTAGTTTGCATTAAGACCCTAAATACAACAAGCAGCAGCCATTAGTTTGTATTAAGACCCTAAATACAACAAGCATAAACCATTAGTTTGCATTAAGACCCTAGATACCAACAAACAACAATTAGTTTACATTAAGACCCTTGATACAACAAGCAGAAACCATTAGTTTGCATTAAGACCCTAAATACAACAAGCAGAAACCATTAGTTTGCATTAAGACCCTAAATACAATAAGCAGAAACCATTAGTTTGCATTAAGACCCTAGATACAACAAGCAGAAACCATTAGTTTGCATTAAGACCCTAGATACAACAAGCATAAACCATTAGTTTGCATTAAGACCCTAGATACAACAAGCATAAACCATTAGTTTGCATTAAGACCCTAGATACAACAAGCATAAACCATTAGTTTGCATTAAGACCCTAGATACAACAAGCATAAACCATTAGTTTGCATTAAGACCCTAGATACAACAAGCAGAAACCATTAGTTTGAGTTTTTTATGTTGATCTTCTCAACCTTTTGGACAAAGCATGTTTTGAGAAAGCTGATTCCTGCATGCTTTGACAACAACCTTTGTTCTTAGAAGCTGTGGCAATAAGGCCTCACATTTTTTTATTTTTTTAAATCCATTATGTTTGCTTTGGATGTCAGTCATTTTATTATTCCCCTTGTGTTTGCTTTGGATGCAAGTCATTACATCCCTTATGTTCGCTTTGGATGAGGTCATCAGTATCAAATCCATTATGCTTACCTTAGATGCAGGTCATGTTATTATAAAACAAAACTTTGCAGACCACATCGTCAGCCATGCCAGTAACATCAGCTGTGCCAGTAACGTCAGCTGTGCCAGTAACATCGGCTACAGCTGGGACAGAGCTTCCAGCAAAGAAGAAAAGACATCGCAAAAAGAGAAATACTGTAAGCATTCCTTTCTTTGAAAAGATAAAGATTCTGTTGAACCATCCCTTGTCTCTTTATTGTTTTCATTAGCAATCAGCCAAATTATATTTGTCATTAAGCTGCAGAGGATAGGCAGCAAAGTAATGGGTCAGTTAGTAGCACAGTAGGGGGTCAGTAAGTAGCACAGTAGGGGGTCAGTAAGTAACACAGTAGGGGGTCAGTTAGTAGCACAGTAGAGGGTCAGTTAGTAGCACAGTAGAGGGTCAGTTAGTAGCACAGTAGAGGGTCAGTTAGTAGCACAGTAGAGGGTCAGTAAGTAGCACTGTAGGGGGTCAGTAAGTAGCATGGTAGGGGGTCAGTAAGCAGCACGGTAGGGGGTCAGTTAGTAGCACAGTAGAGGGTCAGTAAGTAGCACTTTAGGGGGTCAGTAAGTAGCATGGTAGGGGATCAGTAAGCAGCACAGTAGGGGGTCAGTAGGCAGCACAGTAGAGGGTTAGTAAGCAGCACATTAGGGAGTCAGAGTAAGTAAGCAGCACAGTAGGAGGTCAGTAAGAGCACAGTAGGGGGTCAGCAGGCAGCACAGTAGGGGGTCAACAAGTAGCATGGTAGGGGGTCAGTAAGCAGCACAGTAGGGGGTCAACAAGTAGCATGGTAGGGGGTCAGTAAGCAGCACAGTAGGGGGTCACTAAGCAGCACAGTAGGGGGTCAGTAAGCAGCACAGTAGGGGGTCAGTAAGCAGCACAGTAGGGGGTCAGGGTCAGTAAGCAGCACAGTAGGAGGTAATTAACAGCACAGTAGGGGGTCAGCAGGCAGCACAGTAGGGGGCCAGGGTCAGTAAACACATGGTAGGGGGTCAGGGTCAGTAAGTAGCACTGTAGGGGGTCAGGGTCAGTAAGCAGCACAGTAGGAGGTAAGTAACAGCACAGTAGAGGGTCAGCAGGGGGCACAGTAGGGGGTCAGGGTCAGTAAGCAGCACAATAGGAGGTAAGTAACAGCACAGTAGGGGGTCAGCAGGCAGCACAGTAGGGGGCCAGGGTCAGTAAACAGCATGGTAGGGGGTCAGGGTCAGTAAGTAGCACTGTAGGGGGCCAGTAAGCAGCACAGTAGGGGGTCAGTAAGCAGCATGGTTGGGGGTCAGTAAGCAGCACAGTAAGGGGTCAGTGTTAAGGGCGCACCAAGAAAACATCGGTAGACTAGGGCTGCAATACTGCAGATGAAGTGGTTTTTGACTTGATCAAAGTCCTGTGAGTGATTGTGCACAGCGGGAACAGTGTCTGAATAAGATACTAACACTAATTACAAGGAAAAAAGAATATCTTCAACAAGACCAGTAAAGACTTAGTTTTATAACTGCCAGTAACACAGCCAAGTATTATTTATCCTTAGACAGAACTGTGTGTAATTAGCTGTATTTGTTCAGCTGTCTATGGACATCAGTGGCAAGTGCCCCTTCAGTAAGACCAGCAAAGACACTTGGGTGACTGGCTGTATCTTTCCTCAGGGTCAGCCGCCTACGGCAGGGGCTGGCTGTGCGGAACCCCGCGAGGAGGTCAGCACACAAACGGAAGAATTGCCAAGGGAACCCTGGGAGTTAGGATGTGGTCATGCCGTCACCTTGCAGCACTTCCACCACGTGATTGTGGCGGTGGGTTTGGACCATGCCTACAGCAGGCGCTGTGCTATGCTCAAAGCCCTGACCTCCCACGCTGGACCCGGACATGCCTTTGACGTTGCTGTGCCACTCTGGCTCTCCATCTCCAAAGCCCTGACTGCCAAAGCCCTGACTGCCAAAGCCCTGACTGCCAAAAGCCTGATTGCCCGGGCTGGACTGGGTGACATTGTAGATGTTGGTGCACCACCGCACATCTCCACACCAGCAATGAACAGCCAGGTGCATGATGGTCACATTGTTGTTACACTTACTGAAACAAGTCAAGATGCAGATCATGTGAGTTTTACAGATAACCCTCATGCTACGCTTGCTGGAACAAGTCAAATTGCAGACCATATCGGTTCTGAAGATAACCCTCATGCTACGCTTGCTGGAACAAGTCAAATTGCAGACCATATCGGTTCTGAAGATAACCCTCATGCTACGCTTGCTGGAACAAGTCGAGATGCAGACCATGTGAGTTCTGAAGATCTAACTTTTGTGACAATTTTGTATTTAGGGGAAGATACAAGTTGGCCTAAAAAGGTAGAAGGTGTACAAATGTATCAGGATTCATGTGGATGTTTTAATCTAGCTGTCGGATATTTCAGGATTTATGTTTCTTCACAGCTTAACCCATAGTTGTTTTAAGATTCCAGATTTTGATTTTGCAGATATTTCCACCCAGTGCACATGAAGCCCCCAGTGAGGGTGAAAACTGAACTTTCCATTGGATAGTTTGTCTCTCATTGTAAAAAATAAAAAAGAACTCTAGAAGAGATTGTACTGCTTTATATTTGATATATTAATTATTATAGATGAAACAGAGCTGACTGCTAACACTGACAAAAAAATGAAAGCGCTCAAAATGTTAATGGTATTGTTTTAATAGAATAAACATTGTAACCATCCATATGTTTTGATTGTATTCCAGCCAGGCTGGAAGTTTTTCAGTCTTCTCCTTCTGATCTTAATGTGGTAGAATCAGCTGTAATCAATTTACTAATGTATGCATAACTAACGCAAACATGACCACCTGCTTCTTTGTGACCTCAGATAACGTTGAGACAAAATGAGGCTGACCCGAGCTCCAGCAGTGATAAGATGGATTCCAGCGACTCGTGGCTGACATCTGAGGTCAACATAGAGATTGACGTTGCTGAAGAACTGCCAGTCTCTAAAACAGTGAAGATAGAGATGGACATTGAAGAGCAGACAGACATTGATGAAGACCCAGCAGTGTCCTTGAAAGCTGTGAAGATAGAGACTGAAGTTGTCAAAGAACCATTAGACTCCCTGAAAACTGTGAAAATAGAGACTGATACTGATGAAAAACTGCCCAATTGCCTTGTGCCTATGAAGCTAGAGAATGATAGTGATATTAATAAAGCACCACCAGTCTCCATGAAACCTGCAAAGATACAGACTGACACTGCTGAAAAATTGCCAGACTTCTTTGAAACTGTGAAGACTGAGATCAACAGCACTGAGGAGATGCCAGGCTCAATGAAAACAGTGAAGACGGAGATGGAAAGTGCTGAAGAACTGCCAGTCTTCTTTGAAACCATAAAAGCAGAGACTGACATTGCCCGAAAGGTTGACATTGTTGAAGACACATCAATCTCGGTGAAGATGGAGATTGACGGTGCTCAGGAACTGCCAGTCCTCTTTGTAACCGTGAAAACAGAGACTGACACCACTGATGGGGCGGCCATTGCAGAAGAGGTGCCAATGGCAGTGAAAGCTGTGAAGATGGAGATGGACATTGTTGAAGAGCAGCCAGTCTTCTTTAGACCCGGGGAAAATGGCCATGGTCAGTAAAGCACAGTTGTTTCTTTGTCACATTGCTGCAGTTCTAGTTTTGAATTGTCATTGTTTTTACAATTTTAAAGCTATATTGTATATATATTATGTGCATATTCTGAACAGGATCACATGCTTGCCTTGTTGTTTTTGCACTACATTTTGAGTCATATAAATGTTTATGCTATACACGTTATTGCTAATACACAGGCCATTTTTATACTATACATGTTATTTCTGATATACATGCATGCTGTTGAAGCCCATGCATGGCTTGAGTCCAGTTTCAGTCATCAAACAATTTTTTCAGCCTTAACTGCTGCATACATACAAGTATACAGTCATAAGTGCCTATTAATTGATACATGTGTAATTATATCATCCATATAGGATCCCTTTGTTGAAAACTTAGAGCTGACAAATATTTGCTCTTATTTTAAGGCCTGGAGTTGGTCAGACCGTAGCTTTTCATGCTTTGGAAACTGCCAGGAATTCTACTTGACTAACATCTGCCTTCTTGGTTCCTGGATTGTCTTGACTGTTGACAGAACCCCGAAAAGATCAGCCAGTGGATGACAGCTTGACTTTGTCTGACAACACAGCCAGTGACCTTAAACCTTTTGACGTCTGCGATAATGAGAGTGAGGGAAAGCAGAGCAGGAGCAGGATGGCTGTTAGGGTACGACCGTTTTTACACCTGCCCGTCTACATCAGTCATGTAATGTATTGTGGCAACTGCCCTTTCTGTGGAGACAAATACAATTGTTGGTCAGTCAGATCAGTGCTGATGATGGCGTGACATGTTCTGACAACTGCTCTGTCTGTGGTGATGATTAGAATTGTTTATCAGTCAGATGGTGGTGTGACATGTTCTGACAACTGCTCTGTCTGTGGTGACAGGCATAATTGTTGATCAGTCAGATGACCGTGTGACATGTTGTAACAACTCTGTGATGACAGGCAGAATTGTTGGTCAGATGATGGTGTGACATGTTTTGACAACTGCTCTGTCTGTGGTGACAGGCAGAATTGTTGGCCAGTCAGATGATGATGTGACATGTCCTGACAACTGCTCTGTCTGTGGTGAGAGGTAAAATTGTTGGTCAGATGATGATGTGACATGTCCTGACAACTGCTCTGTGTGGTGAGAGGTAAAATTGTTGGTCAGATGATGATGTGACATGTCCTGACAACTGCTCTGTCTGTGGTGAGAGGTAAAATTGTTGGTCAGATGATGGTGTGACATGTCCTGACAACTGCTCTGTGGTGAGAGGTAAAATTGTTGGTCAGATGACAGTGTGACATGTTCTGACAACTGCTCTGTCTGTGGTGACAGGCAGAAGATGTGGTGAAAGAAGAAAGGCTGGCAGTGATGCACCGTGATGACCTGTCCAGTCCCACCGGCCAGCAGCTGAACGTCCTCAGCTCAGGCAGTAGGACTCCCCCTGTCGAGAAGGACGTGAACCAGCGAGCACAGCCCCCGCATCACCTGCAGCAAGCCCCCTACCTGCAGTTTGAGGGTCAGAAAGATCAGCAGGTGCCCTGGTTTTCTTTCTCCTTGTATGTAGTACATGCATCACTAGCAGTGACTCCGCCACAGTGTGCAGTGGGGCTCCTTAAAACCTCGGTTCCTCGGTGAAAATTTGCGCATGTGCACCCGCATCAATCTCAATTTGGGCAAAGGGGCGGGGCTTATGTATAAACAGCTGAACACGTGTTAATAGAATGTAAGCAAACACATGCAGGAAATGTCTGACCACGTACCTCATCGGAGATAAACTGCTGTGTACTCCTGCCACACTGTGCCCCCAAAACAGTACTTCCTGTCCTCCAGCCTCCTGATAACACTGATGGTGTGGATTTCTCTGATCAAGCTGATGTTTCATTGAAGTCACTCGCCTGCTGTTCACATGGTCATTCCAGTGAAGAACGGACAAGTCTGTCTGAAACTTGTAGAGCTTTTCTCCAAAGTGACTGCCGAGTCGCTTGTCATGGTATTGCAACATGCTGTTATTGAAACACTTGACCAAATATGTGTCCATACAATGAACAAAATCTCCTGGCGATTTGTAAATCAGCATTCTCTCCAGAACCTTGCGTAGCAACAGTTCAGCATTGCTATCACTGATGATGGTTTTTGATGGTTCATAGTTCAAATCCATTTTGCAGCGAGAAGAGGGATGGCAGTCTACGTGGTTGTTTTTGTAATGTTCAATGATGTTTAGGATGATAGACTTCAGTTTCAGAGGGACTTGCTCGCAGTTTTTCATACACCAATAGAAATGTGTTTTCACTCTGGCAGCTTTGTCCAAAAGTTGTGGGTGCCAGGTCTTGCCCTCCAGGTGACGAGGTCCGGCACATACCAAGCGCACTTCCTTTGCCACATTCTTGGCCACATGCCAGGTGTCATTTGTAGACTCAGTATCGGGTTTGTTGTCTCTGATCCATTTGTTTACAGATGCGTTTCGATCATGACAGTGTACATGAATGTGCACACTGCCATTTTCTTGACTTTGAAGGTGGTCGTATATTCTCTGTGTGCCCAGTGATTCGTGTCTCTGCGCGCACAGATCATCACCCCTTGTCACAGTCTCGTAGTGCAACACTATCCCAAGACAAATGACATCTGTGTACTTTGAGTTTTTGCGAGTGGCATGGCGCGCATCTGTCAGAATGTTGATGTCTTCGTAGGTGAGAATTTCTTCAAGCAAAGCGTCCCGTGTCAACTCTTTGGCCAGGGCTTTGACACACTCACTGTAGGACTCAAAGAAAGTATTGAGGTAGGCGTTACCTAGTATGCCGATCCCCGTTGCAGTCATGATTCTTTCGTATTGATTCGGAAGAATTCCGGAAATGAAGTAGCCATGTGCCATGCGAGAGTTCACCAGATGTTTGTCGCCAAGGCATGGTGATGAATGCCAAGAAATCATGTGGTCTTTGGCACATTGTAAACAAAACACTCCTACGTGGCCAGACAGTGTCACTGCATTGGTCTCTAGAGGCTGGTCACAGACTTTGGAGTGCAGCTGAGTACGTTTGACTAGGTTGTCAATTGATGATGACGCACAGACAAACAGCTGTTCCTTTGTTGACGGCAAGTCAGTGCACTGGGCAAAAGAGCAATCAACGAAGTGCGCAGGTTCTGCAGAATCCGTGTTGTTTCTGTCAGGAACATATTCCTCAATGTTCTTGGCAATGTAAAATCGAAACACTTCAGACAAAAGTTGTTTATTTGTACACAAATTTGGATTCTCTCCACCAAGAAAGGTTTTCACTTTTTGAAGCAGCAAGTTGATTTCCTGTATCTCTTCCATAGTTTCACATGAATAAAAAAGTTCCCTTTTGGTGCTTCATGGCCTTGTCATCGTGCTGCTCTCCGCTTGGCAGCTTCCTCGTTGTCTTTCCTGTATTTTCTTTTTGGAAGGTTTATGTCATCCATGTCAAGAAAAAAGTCAGTCTGTGTGCTTGAAATCAGACAGAACATCAGTGTAGAACCCTTTTCTTTTGCTTCCTAACACAAGACCCGTTGAGGTGCGATTCACTTTTCAATCTCCTGCTCATTTTAAAAAAAATAAAAAATTGTCAGCGCAAGAGTCAGCTGACGTGAGGGTAGGGGGGGATGAGAGGAGGGGTGAACTTCACTGAGTGGGTCAGATCATTATGGGCATCAAGGAAATAACGGGGACCAGTCAAGATTGTCCTTTACCTTTTGCAGCCTTCCACCTCTCTTGCACGGTCAAAGTTGCAAGTAGCATAATATACATTGGCACTTACTACTTCTTGCCATGCATAGCTTGATTTATACTCACATCCTTTCACCCCTCAATCCAGTTTTAATTGAAAAGCCCCAGAATGATACAGAAAGCATCACTCAGGCACGTGATAAAGAGGCCTTGTCAAGGTTTTATGTGACCAAATTGTCCATTGTTTTAGATTTGTGCAGCTATGGAATACCTGAAAGTGAAAACATGGGGTGTCCCTTTCTGAACCCCTGGTTCTGTCAGCGATCTGGCGCGAAGCAGAACTGTAGGCACCGAAGACAGCCAGGGCCACAGAGTTAGAGTATGTGTAGTCAGTGAGACCTCACTAAGTTTCATGTGAGCAAATTATTCTACTTTCAGTGCATTTAGTCCTCTGTCCAGTGCTGAAAAACTGAAAGAAAAAGTGAACATCTGTGTCTGTACCTCCGAAATTCCTCTTACGATGCCAGTTTGCTTCTTCAAATCCGAGCTGGGGAGACTAGGCTATTACTGCTCCAGTTTGCCAACAGAGAATCTGTGCAGACCGATTGTGCTGTTATATTTGTACATCAGCAGGTTTTTGGTTGAAATGAGTTTTCATCTGACTTTGAGGAGCAAAATCATGAACAGAAAGACGCAGTTCAGCAGCTATTTGAAAGTAATGGCTGGCCTTGGACTGTTGAAGTGACTGATGTGTGTAAAACTGAAAGCACTGCCCACTTTTCGTGGCTAGACAATATTCTCAGGTCACAGCCTTTAGCACTGCCTCTGAATTGGCGACCTAGATTTCCTCTGCCAGACTCCAGGGGAAGCGAGAGTGCTGAGTGTGAGTTTTGTTTTTGTGTTCCATGTGTCACCACCAGCCGTCAGAGCTGGCTTAGGATGGGGCAGTCAGCCCATCGACGAAACTCTGGGATTAGGAAAAAGGTGTACAGAAAGTTTTGGAGTATGCTTGAGATGTGCAATTCTTGGATACATCCAGCATATCTTCAGAAAAAGTCAGCTGTTATGGAACGTGACGGTGTTGATGAAAGTGTTGTGGAAGTGCTAAGGGAAATAATGCCGGACTGTGTGTTGTTACTTGTGCGAGAGCTGTATCCAAATCCTGTCGGCGTCCCGTATCTTGGACACAAGTGGTGGTAAAGGTCAGTTACTTGTTTCTTCATTTTGCTGCCTCGTTTTTCTTTTGTTGTTATGAACCTGATCTATGGAAGTTGGAACACATGGCTTTTATTTACCTTTCTGACAGGGCCACTGTCCATCACGAGATAAGCCCCGCCCATTTGTATTCAAAATTGCCCTCGCTTTGAAGCTTTTGCGTCTAGAAATAAGACAAAATTCACTTTCATCACCACAATGATTTAGCAGATAGAAAGCAGAGAGTGAATTTAATGTTTGTGCCAAGCGTCATATTTAAGCGATGGTCTGATTTCCAGATATTTGTGATAAACCAGCAGCGATGTGACCGTGTCATACGTTGAAGAGAATTTGCTTAAAATTTCCCAGCCTGCTATTTATAGGCAGGCTGATCCTTTAAAGGTCCTCTCACAGTGCTTTGTTGTAGTCTAGGGTTCTGTGACTTTCCCCATTAAAGGGACTAGTCCACGCAGGTTTGGCTCAATTTTTTTTTCTGGCATGGATTTTTATTGTTGTAGGTACAGTTATTTTGTAGCATTAATTTCTGCTTTGGCCCTTTTGAAATGTGCCAATTTAAGACTAACTGTAGTGGTCTAAAAATAGACTGGAGATCACCCCGTTGGGTGCAGCTATTTATGGAATGCATATTATGTCATTACTTTTTGTTGTTTTACACACGTTTTTGTAGATTCAGCCTGCAAGCAATTGACAATGGCGTTGTCTCAGGCATATACTGATCTGTTCAGGCCTAACAATTTGTCTGGCAACTCAACTGATGATTGTGTGAATAATTTTATATCTTTCTTTGAATAAATCTCCTAATCGTGCAATGTGTACCTCACTATAGTGGATGGGACCGGTAGCTGCCATTTGCAGACATTTTTAAAGAAAAACCTACTGGCCAGTGGCATACCAGAAGCACACACTTTACACAAAGAGGTAGTTGTAGAATATTGAAACGTATGGTTCTGGTAGACAACTGCTATCAGTGAAAAAAACAGTATTGGGAACTTTTCCTTTTACGTGTCCTGGTGTGGGTATTGGTAAGTATTCATTCATGCATATATAGCTTTCCATGCTAAACATTTCAGTGTTGGCTTTTTCTCAGAAACTGTGGAGTGAAATCATTCAAACTTTACGTGAAGATAACCTCCAAGAGCTTTACTGTTTCATAATTGCTGACCTTCCTTGACCTATTTTAATTCAAGGTCACATGTTTGTCAGAAATATAAACTGCAATAAAAAACAAACAAACTTTTTTGAAATATCTCTTTCTTTTTTCAGTTTCTTTAGACCATGTGCAACACTGTTTCTGCAGCACTGTTTCTCAAGGCAAGGGCTTCACTTTTTTCTTTACTTCCATTGTTTCAGAACCTTGAGGAAACCAGCCACATGATCAAGAAGCATTCTGCCAAATCTCCGCCAGCTGCCATCATGAGGCACCAGACTGTAGTCCAACAGTTGATGCCATCTGCCATCATCTCCGCTCCATTCTCCTCCCTGGACAGACCCCATGTGTGTGGGTGCTGCTCCTCTGCCTTTGTTCACTTCAGCAGTCTGCAATGTCACATGGTTTTGTTTCACAGGGAGGACCTGCAGCACCTGCCCCCACAGTCCCTCCGCCGTGACACCGGCCTTGGTAACCGGGGTGGAGTGAAAACACACAGCGCCAGACAGTGCATGTGTACCAAGACTCTGACATGGGCTAATGCCGCAGAAAGAGGCCAGAGACTGCAGACTGCTCCTAAACCCCTGGAATGTGATGTGCATAGTCAGACTTTTGGTCAGACTAATGACTTGAAATCGCATAAGAGGATGCATGCCAGCCATAAACCTTTTGTTTGCAGTGTGTGCAGTCAGACTTTCATGAATCACAGCAGATTGAAGGCTCACAAGAGGAGTCGCACAAACCATAAAATGGCCAGTGGTGTGTGCAGTGAGTCATTTACTCTGACCAGTGACCCAGAGAGACACAAGGAGACCTGCTGTAATAGAAATCTCCCAGTTTATGGTGTGTGCAGTGAGCCATTTACTCTGACCAGTGACCCAGAGAGACACAAGGAGACCTGCTGTAATAGAAATCTCCCTGTTTATGGTGTGTGCAGTGAGCCATTTGCGCAAACTAGTGACCCAGAGAGACACAAGGAGACCCGCTGTAATAGAAATCACCCTGTTTATGGTGTGTGCAGTGAGTCATTTACTCTGACCAGTGACCCAGAGAGACACAAGGAGACCTGCTGTAACAGAAATCTCCCTGTTCATGGTGTGTGCAGTGAGCCATTTGCGCAAACTAGTGACCCAGAGAGACACAAGGAGACCCGCTGTAATAGAAATCACCCTGTTCATTGTGTGTGCACTGAGCCATTTGCTCAGACCAGTGACCCAGAGAGACACAAGGAGACCTGCTGTAATAGAAATCGCCCTGTTCATTGTGCGTGCACTGAGCCATTTGCTCAGACTAGTGACCCAGAGAGATACAAGGATACCTGCTCCATCAGAAATAGTCCTGTTTATGATGTGTGCAGTGAGCCATTTATTCCAATAAGTGACTCAGAAAAACACAAGGAAACCCACTCCATCCAAAATCACCCTGTTTATGGTGTGTGTAGTGTGGGCTTTTACCCACGTTTATAACTTGACAGAGGGCAGGATGATAATAATAATAATAATGTGCTCATTTAGGTGCTGTTTCTCCAAAATGATGAGCCAGAAGCAACATTTTCTACACAGAGACTATAAAGGTATATTGTATGACAACATGGATGTGGTCATTTTGCCTGCTACAAAGCAAAGAATCAAAACACAGTTGAAACACAGTTCCACAAGTGCTCACACACATGCATGCTTGCACACACATGCACACATGCTCTCTCTCTCTCTCTCTCTCTCTCTCTCTCTCTCTCTCTCTCTCTCTCTCTCTCTCACACACACACACACAACACACACACACACACACACACACAATAGGATAGTGTGAACAGGTGAGATTTCAAGATGATTTGAAAGATGTAAGTGTGTTTGATGATCTAACTTTGCAAGAGAGACTGTTCCAGACAGATGGTGCAGCATAAGAAAACTTTCTCTGACCAAGCAACTGCATGCACACAGAAGGAAGACAAAGAAAAGAAGTATCAGAATAAGAGTGCTTGTGGTTGGTTGGTTTGTAAACTTTGAGGAGTTCAGTCAAACAGACAGTCGAGTTGGTGCTGGTGTAGCACAGAGAAATGACTGTACTGTCTCTGTGAATCAGTGGGCAGCCAGTGGAGAGAAATGACTGTACTGTCTCTG
Source organism: Alviniconcha strummeri (assembly GCA_963584105.1). Lineage (NCBI taxonomy): Eukaryota > Metazoa > Mollusca > Gastropoda > Provannidae > Alviniconcha > Alviniconcha strummeri. Next base: position 916,124 of record OY757542.1, read on the forward strand.
TGAATCAGTGGGCAGCCAGTGGAGAGAAATGACTGTACTGTCTCTGTGAATCAGTGGGCAGCCAGTGGAGAGAAGCAAGATGAGGAGAAATATAGTCAGTTCTGGAAACTCTCAGGACAAGGCAAACAGCGTTGTTTTGAACTGTTTGTAGTTTGTTTATGAGATGGTGAGGACAGCCAGACAAGAGAGAATATGCAGTAGTCAAGGCATAAAAAGACAAAGCTAGAGACAAGAATTTTTGTGGCATCTATGGACAGCAGCTGGTGGATGAAACTAATGTGGCGGAGTTCAAAATCGGCTGAGTGTACCAGATTTGAGATGTGAGTTTTCACGTTCAGGTGTGACACAGGTTTTTGACAGAGTCGGACATGGAAACAGATGCACTACCTACAGTCATAGAGTGTGGGAAGGAGGAAGAGAGAGATGGGAAGGAGGAAGAGAGAGATAGGAAGGAGGAAGAGAGAGATGGGAAGGAGGAAGAGAGAGACCTAGACTTTCTACCAGAGGTATCCTCATTACTTTAGTCTTGTCATTGAGGTTAAGTTTATTCACTGTCATCCAGGTTTTGATGTCATGAAGACATTTGTGCATGAGAGGAGGAGATCTGAGATTTGATGAGGGGTTGCAGATTTCTGCAGTTGAGAGTCATTGGCATATAAATAATGAAGAACATAATGCTTTTTAATGACAGTGGAAAGAAGCTGTGTAAGGAATAGAGTATAGGTCCAAGGATCCAGAGAGTGGCAGTGGGTGCTGACAGTGAGTAACAAAAAACATTCTAAAGCCATGCCTTGTATTCCAAAATCGTGATGAAGTCAGTGGAGTAATATGCTATAGTCTCTTGTATCAAAGACGGCTGACAAGTCCAAAAGAGTGAGCAGAGAAACCTTTGCATGTTCTAGAGAGGGGAGAAGTGCAGTTTTAATGCTATGTAAGCAGACTGAAAGCAAGTGAGAAGTTTGCAGATAGATGAGCCAGCCTGGTCCTAAAAACCCTTTGTGATGTCTGTAGTAAGGCCTTTGACCAGGCTGCTGTTTAGGACGTTTTTGGATGGAGTTTATGTACCTTTTGGTTACTCACACGCCAGGCAAGAGTAACTGTAGGTGCTTCAGGTCTTTGTGCTAATTAACTCCCTTTGTTGAGCTCTTGATTGTGTGCAAGCGCTCTGGGCCTCATTCTGTTGCAGGCTGGTGCTTGTTTGTGATGTGTGTAGGAGGCTTTCAAGCAGGCTGGTGTATGTGATATGTGTAGGAAGGCAGTGAGCAAGGCTGGTGTTTGTGATGTGTGTAGGAAGGCAGTGAGCAAGGCTGGTGTTTGTGATGTGTGTAGGAAGGCACTGAGCAAGGCTGGTGTATGTGATATGTGTAGGAAGGCACTGAGCAAGGCTGGTGTTTGTGATGTGTGTAGGAAGGCACTGAGCAAGGCTGGTGTTTGTGATGTGTGTAGGAAGGCACTGAGCAAGGCTGGTGTTTGTGATGTGTGTAGGAAGGCACTGAGCAAGGCTGGTGTTTGTGATGTGTGTAGGAAGGCACTGAGCAAGGCTGGTGTTTGTGATGTGTGTAGGAAGGCACTGAGCAAGGCTGGTGTTTGTGATGTGTGTAGGAAGGCACTGAGCAAGGCTGGTTGTGATGGTGCTTGTTTGTGATGTGTGTAGGAAGGCTTTTAAGCAGGATGGTGTTGTGACGTGTGTAGTAACCTTTCAAGCAGGCTGGTGTTTGTGATGTGCGTAGGAAGGCTTTTAACCTGGCTGGTGTTTGTGATGTGCGTAGGAAGGCTTTTAGCCTGGCTGGTGTTTGTGAGGCTGGTATTTGTGATGTGTGTAGTAAGGCTGTTAACCATGTTGGTGTTTGTGATGTGTGTAGTAAGGCTGTTAACCATGTAGGTGTTTGTGATGTGTGTAAGGAGGCTTTTAAGAAATTAACAAGGCTGATGTTTGTGACTGATATGTGTCGTAAGACTTTTAACCAGGCTAGTGTTTATTTGTGATGTGTGTAGGAAGGCACTGAGCAAAGCTGGTGTTTGTGATGTGTGTAGGAAGGCACTGAGCAAGGCTGGTGCATGTGATGTGTGTAGGAAGGCACTGAGCAAGGCTGGTGCATGTGATGTGTGTAGGAAGGCACTGAGCAAGGCTGGTGCATGTGATGTGTGTAGGAAGGCACTGAGCAAGGCTGGTGCATGTGATGTGTGTAGGAAGGCACTGAGCAAGGCTGGTGCATGTGATGTGTGTAGGAAGGCACTGAGCAAGGCTGGTGCATGTGATGTGTGTAGGAAGGCACTGAGCAAGGCTGGTGCATGTGATGTGTGTAGCAAGATTTTTAACCAGGTTATCAAGCCACTACTGGCAGGTCACTAGATCACTCATGAAACGGCTGGGCCTAGGAAGGTTGAAGACGCCTTTCTTGATCACGATTTACATATGAAAACAACAAAAAGCTTTGCATTGCAGCCAGTTCAGCAGCATACACGTCCATACCTTCCTATATATATATATATGATGTCAGAAACCAGCCTTTTCTGACATTCATTATTGAGCAGACCAACATGGCTGTGCCCCAATGAGCTCAAATGTGAAGCAAAGAAATGCATGTGTGGCATAAATATTGATAGAACAACCATAAGAAGCTTGCAAATTAAAAAAAGTAACATTGTGAACCATTTTATACCCACTTTCATCCTTGCCCCTTGGTTCAGTTCTACTTTAAAGAGATCTTTCAGCGTGCCATGATCACCCCTGTCCTCAGGAAACATACATGACGATGTTCTTCATGAAAAGAGATCTTTCAGCGTGCCATGATCACCCCTGTCCCCAGGAAACATACATGACGATGTTCTTCATGAAAAGAGATCTTTCAGCGTGCCATGATCACCCCTGTCCTCAGGAAACATACATGACGATGTTCTTCATGAAAAGAGATCTTTCAGCGTGCCATGATCACCCTTGTCCTCAGGAAACATGCGTGGCAATGCCTGTCATGAAAAAAGAATAGGTCTGTGCTTTGATGAATTTGTTGTGTTTGTGCGTCAGTGTGTGTTGTCTTTTTAATGAGTAGTATTTTTTCAGTCAGCATGTTTATAGTGTGGCACTTTGTATGGTGATGTAATTTATTTGGGTGAACGTGTGCATGTTGGTGACATTTGTCCGGTGATGTAATTTATTTGGGTGTACATGTGCATGTTGGTAACATAATGATTATGTATGGTACTTTGTCCAGTGATGTAATTTATTTGGGTGTACATATGTGTTGGTGAGATAGTGATGTACATGTGGTACTTTGTGTGGTGATGTAATGCATTTGAGTGTATGAGTGTGTTAATGAGATAATGATGCATGTATCTGAACACCAAGAATGTCCCTTGTTATCAGATGATAATAAAATTCTGATGCCTTGTACTACATTGTCTCAGTGTTTTGGTGCTAGCATTAAGCAGGGATGACTTTCTCCCCTCAGCTTGGTAACACAATGGCCTGTTCCGACCTGTCTGTCATGGGTACAGCGGCACAGGCTAATTAGTAGTAACAGCACAGAAATGTTGGCTGCTCACTGGCTTTGTCAGATGGGTACAGCTGCACAGGCTAATTGGTAATAACATGGTCTGACCACCTCCAGAGTGGAAATGTTGGCTGCTTTGTTAGATGGGTACAGCTGCACAGGCTAATTGGTAATAACATGGTCTGACCACCTCCAGAGTGGAAATGTTGGCTGCTTTGTTAGATGGGTACAGCTGCACAGGCTAAGTCGTAATGACATGGTCTGACCACCTCCAGAGTGGAAATGTTGGCTGCTTTGTTAGATGGGTACAGCTGCACAGGCTAAGTCGTAATGACATGGTCTGACCACCTCCAGCCCCAAAATGTTGTCTGCTCATTGGCTCTTTGTCAGATGTGAAATTAGCTGCGAAACTGATCGAGTGCTTTGTAGAGAGGGCCTGTATAATAATGACAATGTACCTTTGTAATGCACTCAACAACACCCCCACTGCTTACAAAAAGGACTAGTGACTAAGCTATAAGCACAAAAACACTTTATGTAACACAGTCCTGCTGATGCTATTTACATGCATAAAAAAACATTACAAGTATTTGTGGGGGGGGGGGGGGGGGGGAGGGGGTACCTGTGTGCTCTCACACATGAACATCACTCAGATGGGCCCAGGCAATGGGTTGCAGTATGAAGTGCAACTCACCAATTCTACTTTCCAGTTCATTCCACTTCATTTTCCCCCATTCTATTCAAACATCAAATGTCCTGTTGCGTGAACAGTTCTAGGCTTGTGATTTACAACTTGTGTTTCACTCTGATGACCTTCAAGGTTGACTGAGCAAGAAGCACCCAGAGCTGGTCAGACAGTTCCATGCATGACACACAGGAGTTACAAAAAATCACACTCATAAGCTTGTGACAATAACTCTAAAAGTAAATAAAAAAATAAAAAAATAAAGTCAATATACACTGAAAAGCAGTTCAGAAGCTTCACTAATGTGTGAGGGATAGAATGAGTTGTTTCAACCAACCCAGAGTTGTTTAAAACATTTCAGTTTGTTCTTTTAAAGCTGCTGACACATTGGAATGGAATCCCATATAAGCCCTGTTTGAAAGTGAATGAAAAGACCTTGGATGTTTTCATCCATGAGACAGTGAGAAGTCTTTCACTGCTTTGTGATTATAATTCTGTGAATAAGCCAAGTACACACAAATTTGTGTTCCAAGCATAGACAGTTTTTGACAAACACACCTGTTCCCTTTGACAACATTACTGAGCATGGCTTGTACATGGATACTGAGCCATGGCTTGTACATGGATACTGAGCGCTATAACAGTCTAAGTCATCCTCATCTTCACCCACATCCGCCACTTGCAGCATAGTTTCTGGCTGCAGAGATGGGTCCAGTTGCACAAGCTCAGTGGCACAGGCTAAAGTGGCCTCTAAGGGAAGTAACTCACGACAGCAGACGCATCAAAATGGCCGACGGATTGTTCACCAGCAAGCAGGGAAGATCTTGATCAATAATGATACCGAAGGTGCACGTTACCTCATCCAAGCTTTTGGTGTTGATGCAACGGCGGTGGACTATTCAGTGCAACATGTCTGATGACTGCCCAAACTGCCAGGAAGCCACCGGATGGTCTGTCTTTTAGTGCCTGATTTTACTCAATTTACTGTAATGTAGACTATATTTTATATATTAATTATTATAGAGAATACAAATTAGAATCGCCAGCTGTTTAGCAGTTCACAACAGCCTCCTTATCGGCAGTTTAGCAGCTCACAACATCCTCCTTGTCGGCAGTTTAGCAGTTCACAATGTCAGCCACCTTGTCAAAGAGGGCCAAGTGTTCCTTAAAGTTTAATGTCGGCGTTGCTTGACACAGTGACAGATAACAAGTTGTAAACAGGTAACCAGCTTCATTAGGAAGTCGGTGTTTTCACTTCATTCTTGCAACTGCAACGTGGGATGCGTGTCGCCGTCCTTCATTCAGTCCAGCAAGCTGTACATGGCATCATCTGAAGTGTGTACAATGGAGACCGGTGAGGTGGAGGAGAACCACAAGTTCTGTGAGTCTGATGGAATGTCCTCCGACATCGGCGGCTTCCTGTCAACCTCTTGCTTGGAAACTGATGAAAAAGGTGATCCCTTCAGCTCGGAGAGCACACTCAATTTTTCTGGGGATTCTTCCAGATTTGATTCAGACTGCATTTTGAGCTCATCCCTTGCAGAAAGTGGTTCAGTACAGCAGACTACAACCTGTGATTCAACTGTGTCATCATTCCTCTCGGGGGAGAGTTTGGCCAACAGCTCCATGCTTCCTGAGGGGTCACTGCTCCTGTACAGCATGGCCAGTTCATCAGAGCAGAAGCCCATGAGCACAGTTACACACTTCAGTTCCCCCAGTTTTATGCTAGTGAATAGAGGGGAAGCTAAAGGGGGGGTGTGGCCAGTGGACCAGAAAGTGGAGTTCTTTTCACCCATTCATCTCTTGACACCTGTGTCTCAGTCACACCCTGTTGTCATTGGCAACTCCAGTGCTGCCGCCTTTGTAAAAAATGTTCTCAAAGATGTTCCAGTTCCACCTTCCTCCTTGAGCACTTCACCGTCAGCCAAAGAGCCAGTCAGTCTTCCTCCAGGCTGTGTGCTTCTCAGCCCCCCGCTCCTGCCTTCTCTCACCCTGCTGCAGTCAGGAGCAGGGGCTGGCTCACCACCATGGCTGATACAGCTACCTTCCGCTGTCGCAGACGCTGGGCCTCTTGGTACGCAGCTGTCTGCTGTCAGTCTGGATACGCTCACATCAGTCAGCAACGCCCTATCTACAGCAGCGCCCATTGCCAGCAGTGCCAGGACAGTAGCACCCCCCATTGCCAGCAGTGATGCAGGGGCCAGTGTTAATCCTGCCAGCTGCAGCAGCTGTTCTCCAGTGCCGAATTACCGCTCCACCGCAGCTTCTGTACCAAGTTGTAGTGTGACAGGCGCAGAGAGTGGAGCAAGCTCCCTCACCATCGACAACATGAGGGATGCCGTTGACAGCATGAATCACTGTGGCAAAAGTTCTGCCCCCTCGCTGACCCATGCATGTTCCAGTGCCTGCAGTTCTGCCTCTTCAGATGACCGAATTATTACCTGTGTGAGTAGTTCTAGTCCTTCTAGTTCTACATCTTGGGCTGACCCAAAAGCTTGTAGCCAGCCAATTGTGATCAGCTGCATGCCACCTAATGCCAAGGGGAGTAAGGGCATGCAGCAGATACTAGAACATTTCCTGCAACAAAACAGAAAAACAGAGACCAGGACCACAGCACAAGCTGCTGACAACACAAATTATGAAAAACAGTCCAGCAGTACACTGCCTGCTGATCAAATGGCCATTGATGTTGGATGTGTCGGTGCCAGCCCAGCAAACAGTGAGGTCAAGCCACAGGTGATAATGGTGAAGGACCTGAAGGAGGCAGGGGAGGCGTCATCCTTCACAGTTCCACAGCTGGGCGGGAGGAGTAACTCTGTGGTGTTGGTGTTGAGGCAGAGTGTATCGCGGGTGATGGATGTGTGCAGTCACAGCACTGTTTCCTTGGCCTCCTCTGGCACTTTGTCTTTGGCTAGCACCTCTGGTACTGATGCTGGTTCACTGCCGCTCCATGCAAACAACGGCCAACTAGAGCACGCCTTGGTGCCAGATTCATCATCAGGTCTGGATGTAGCCAGTCAGAGCCATGACGATGCAGAGGAAGATGAAGTTGATGGATCATCAGTTTCTGCTGCTAGAGTGTCATTATCAGGTGATGACACTGAGCCAGCAGCCTTGACCCTGACACCCACACCAGCAGAACAGATGGGAACTGTTTCGCCTGCAGTCAGCACATGTACCGGGGCCAATGGCACCAGCAGTAACATCAACACCCAGCAGTGCATTCACTGGATGCAAGTGCCCCCTGCAATCAGCACAAGCACAAACACTGGTGCCAGTGACACTAACACTCAGCAGTGTGTTCACTGGATGCAAATCCAGTTGCCCAGTAACAGTGCAGAGGAAACCGGAGAAGGCAACAGTGACAGCGATACGCGGAAGCTCATTCCATTGACAGTGAGTGAGAAACTGGCGTCAGACATGTGCCACCCAATCATCATTTGCATCATACAGGAAGACGGAGAGACGCAGCAGGTGAACATCAACCCCATGGAGCTGGGCGGTGCCAGCGTCAGGTGGACAGAGTCATTCCCGGCACGCGCCTCCACTCCAGGCAGCAGCCATGGTGAGTGAATCGTGCAGTGTACCAGTACTGTGGGTGCCGAAATCATGGTCCCACTGTCATCATCTGCACATTCTTTTCTTTTGTCCCGAATGTGACAAAGTGGGCTTGTTTGTTTTTAAAAACTTTTAACCTGTACACTGATCTTTTTTTCTGGGTGCAGTCAGAGAACCCAGCTATCAACTCAAAGGTGAGATGGGGCTCCTGAAAACCTCCAGTCTGTGTGCATAATATATATATTTAATAGCCTGACTGGGACTTAAATTTTCATTTAGACTTTCACTGTCGGTCTGTGCATGAAATTTGCTCTGTAAAATCTGTAGTATTTTTTAAAAATAAATATTTTATAAATAATATAGCTGGTAATACCCCTTACAAATCTGTCCTATAGGAGACAGTGACCACCAGATTTTCAGTGACAAAAACATGCATCACATTGTCAAAACTGTAATGGGGCAAACGGCAGTCAGTGACTAAAATGTCTTGTTGCTGTTCATTAGCTGTTGCCTTTCACTTTATCTAATTGTGCAAGCTATAACTTAGTTAGTGTAACTCAGTGAATAATTATTGTGTGTGCGTTGATCACAGTGCCTGCGGATGTCTCTCCACAGTGGCAGTAAGTGAGCATTGTCTGGTGAGCTGCAAACTAGTGTTCACGCCCCGTACCAGGCCCACCCAGCACAGGTGGTGAAGTTGATGTGTTCTGCCTTCCGCAGGTGGCAGTGCTGCAGATGTCTCTCCTGCCAACCCAGGGTGTGGGGGGGTCAACACCAAGATGGAGTCAGACTCGGCAAAACCCAGGCCACCGCTTCAGGGTGCGCGCCAGCAGACAGCAGCGGAGAGCGCCGGCCAAGGCTGCAGAGCGTGGCAGGATGAGTCGCCTCAGGCAGGAAGTGAGGAGAATGTCTGTCTGGCAGCGTCCACAAAGACATCCCTGCCAGACTCCAAGAGCAAGCAGTTCCGGTGTGACCTGTGTACGGCTGTCTTCACTCGCCTTGGCAACTACACACGTCACAGGAAAATCCATACTTTAAATTTGAAGGTATGAACACACACACACATGTAGACACATGTAATGATGTATACTCTCACACACGCATGCATGCACACATGCATGCACATATGCACACACCATCCCATGAGCATGAAGCAAATGGAAAAAGGGATAAATCCCTGACAGTGTTGGTGCAGGGTTTGCTACACTTGCATGTCACAAGTGTCTTAATCCTGAAACATGTTTCCTGTAACTTGTTTCTTCACCTGTTCTCTGGAGTAAACAAGCACAATAAGATCCATGGCATCAGTCTCAATGTGACAGACTGGAATACATGTACAGTGTATGTGTGTGTACTCATGCAGGGACAGTTAAGCAGTGACTGCATCACAATAGCTGTCTCATTTATGCACACAACACACACACACACACACACACACACACACACACACACACACACACACACACACACACACACACACACACACATACACACACACACACACACACACACATATGCATGCATGCATGCACGCACACACATGTATACACATTCTTGTGTACATAATTCAGTGCAGTACAATTTGCCATGTTGTAGACTGAGGCCTGGGTGAGTATTTTGAACAGCTGAGAGACTGTATGACTACTTGTATGTGTGAGAAGGTTTTGGGAAAGAGGTATGGTAAGTGAGACTGAGAGTGAAGGGTTTGTAGGTGTGGTAAGTGAGAGTGAAGGATTTGTGGGATAGTAAATGAGAGTGAACGGTTTGTGGGTATGGTGAGTGAAAGTGAAGGGTTTGTGGGACAGTGAATGAGAATGAAGGGTTTGTGGGTATGCTGAGTGAAAGTGAAGGGTTTGTGGGTATGATGAGTGAGATTGAAGTGTTCATGGGTGTGGTGAGTGAGAGTGAAGGGTTTGTGGGATGAATGCAAGAATGCCAGTGGGATGAATGCAAGAATGCCAAGTTGCAAACTTGTATGAGATCATTGAGAATGTTGATTTGAAAAAAAGTGTTTTTATTTTTTACATTTCATATGTGAATGGGAGGTTCAGCCCTCGAGACACTCATTGTTTGTTGTCCTGGTTTTGTTGTTGATGGGGGTCAGTTTACAGCGTGCATGCAACACATGGCACCCCAGAATAAAAGGAGATTTGTTTTGTCCTGGCTTAGCGTTCACATCAGTGCCCCCCACCCTTACAAACACAAGAAGAAGTGCCACGCTGTGTGGTCATGGGAACGAATAAAACTGGTTATTGTTGCTGTGCCACTGTTACTGTGTTACTGTTAGTAACCGGTGTTCGGTAAAGTTAGATTTGTTCATGTAGGGCCAGACATTCCCCAGCTCATCACATGCAGTTACCCACTGTCTGTAAGTGTAAGGAAATCTGCCATGCTACTAGTACTACTTGAAAATAACTCAAACACATACATGATACAAGCAAATGGTCACTTCACAAGCAGTAAGCAAAGCTACACTGTCTAGAATGCACTAGAGTGGTAAGTTTTGAGTGTTATGCGTTCCCTTGTTTTGTGTGTCCTGTTGTGATTGTTAATGATCTTGGTTGAGTTTGCTTGACTGTTGTGTGTTCACTGTTTTGTGTGTCCTGTTAGTTTTGATTGTTAATGATCTCGGTTGAGGTTGCATTTGACTGTTGTGTGTTCACTGTTTTGTGTGTCCTGTTAGTTTGATTGTTAATGATCTCGGTTGAGGTTGCTTTTGACTGTTGTGTGTTTACTGTTTTGTGTGTCCTGTTAGTTTTGATAATGATCCTGGTTGAGTTTGCTTGACTGTTGTGTGTTCACTGTTTTGTAGGAAGACAAGCACTTCAAGTGTCCGTACTGTGAACGACCATTTCTGCAGCGCTGTGATATGAAGCGACACATGGCTATACACACCAATGAACATCCCTTTCACTGCCAAACCTGTGGGAAAGGTGGGAACAGGCTAGCACTGCTACTGTCATAATAAAAATGGACATTTGTAAAGCGCCTGTCCTGCAGCTCAGAGCACTGAACAAACATAACACACATCATGTACACTGAGATGGAAAATGTTCAATTTAACAAAAGCTAACACATAGTGTCCACATCAACAAGGGTTCAAACATAAATATGTGCAAGATGCATGCACAAGCACACACACACACACACACACACACACACACACACACACACACACACACACACACACACACACACACATACATACACACACACACTTACACACACACACACACACACACACACACACACACACACACACACACACACACACACACACACACACACATACATACATACACACACACACTTATACACACAGACACACACACACACATACACACATGCAAAGGTAGGAATAGGTGTGGTACTATGGGAAAGCTAGGAACAGGATGTGGTACCACGGGAAAGGTATAAACAGGATGGACTATAGGAAAATTAGGAACATGAAGTAGTGTTATAGGAAAGGTAGGAACAGGATGTGGTACTATGGGAAAGTAGCAACAGGGTGTGGTACTATGAGAAAGTAGAAACAGGATGTGGTACTGTGAGAAAGTAGAAACAGGATGTGGTACTATGGGAAAGTAGGAACAGGATGTGGTACTGTGAGAAAGTAGGAACAGGATGTGGTACTATGGGAAGGTGGGAACAGGATATGGTAGTATGGGAAGGTAGGGATTGATGTGATACCAAGGGGAAGGTAGGGCTATGAAACAGCACTGGGTACAAGTAGGGCTATAAAACAGCACTGGGTACAGGTAGGGTTACGAAACAGCGCTTGGTACAGGTAGGGCTGTAAAACAACACTGGGTACAGTTAGGGCTATAAAACCAGTGTGTAGTTAAGGCTATAAAACAGCACTGGGTACAAGTAGGGCTACAAAATAGCACCGGGTACAGTTAGGGCTATAAAACAGCAGTGGGTACAAGTAGGGCTATAAAACAGCACTGTGTACAAGTAGGGCTATAAAACAGCACTGTGTACAAGTCACACTATAAAACAGCACTGGGTACAAGTAGGGCTATAAAGCAGCACTGGGTACAAGTAGGGCTATGAAACAGTACTGAGTACAAGTAGGGCCATAAAACAGCACCGGGTACAAGTAGGGCTACGAAACAGCACCAGGTACAAGTAGAGCTACAAAACGGCACTGGGTACTGGCAGTGTTATAAAACGGCGCTGGGTACTGGCAGTGTTATAAAACAGCACTGGGTACAGGCAGTGTTATAAAACAGCACTGGGTACTGGCAGTGTTATAAAACAGCACTGGGTACTGGCAGTGTTATAAAACAGCACTGGGTACAGGCAGTGTTATAAAACAGCACTGGGTACAGGCAGTGTTATAAAACAGCACTGGGTACAGGCAGTGTTATAAAACAGCACTGGGTACAGGCAGTGTTATAAAACAGCACTGGGTACAGGCAGTGTTATAAAACAGTACTGGTTTAAAAGCTGTGTGTGTTGTAATGGTGTCTGTTGTGTATCTGTGCTACAGGCTACATACGTAAAAGTGACCTGATCGTGCATGAGCGGTTCCATTCCAAGGACCGAGCATTCAAGTGTGAAACTTGTGGGCGGTGCTTCTACCAGTCAGGTAGCTTCTTGCAAGTTCCTGTGACTTTAAAAAAATAAAAAATAAAAAGTGTTTTGGGATTTTGTCTTAGGATTGGTTTTTGGTTTTGGTTTATTTTGTTATTATTGTTTCTACTACTTGTTTGTTTGTTTGTTTGTAGAAGTATGTTTAATTTTCGATACATCTGTTAGTTCCTGTAACTCACCAGTGTTTGATGTGGGTTAGATGTGTGTTGTGTAAGTTAGGTAGACTGACAGAGGTTTTGTGGGCAAGTTAGAATGATGTTGGTTAGATGTGGGTGAGAAGGGCATTTTGTGAGTGAGGTAGATTGGTTTGGTTCAGGCATGTGGTATATATATATGAAATAGGTTGATTTGGTTGAAGGCTGTGGTATGTGAGGTAGATTGAAATAGGTTAGATATGTTTTGAAGATGGGGCTGGTCAGACGTTCTGTTGGAGATTGATGTAGGGGACATCATGCATTCAGGTGACCTGCGTCGACACAAACGCTATGTGCACTCAGAGGACTCGCAGCTGGTGTGGTCGTGTGGTCACTGTCATCGCAAGTACACACGTGAAGTTACGCTCATCCGACATGTGAAGACTGCCCACAATGATGTACTGCTTCAGTCTCTACCAGCCAACTCGCATACTGACAGGTAGGTGTGTACAGGTAGATATATGGACAGGTTGGTATGTTAACAGGTAGATGTTGACCGGAAGTCATGAACAGGTAGATACATGGACATGTTGGTGCATGAAGGATGTTGACAGGAAGTCATGAGCAGGTGGATACGTGGACAGGTTGGTGTGTGAACAGGTGGATGCTGACAGGATGTCATGAACAGGTGGATAAGTGAACAGGCTGGTGTGTGAACAGGTAGATGTTGACATTGTGACAGGCAGGTGTTGCCAGGCAAATGTGGACTGATAGGTGTTGTTTGGTAATTGTTACAATGGTAGGTGTTGACGGGTATGTGTTGGCAGATAGGTTTTGATGGCATGGATAGTAATAGGTTTTTCAAAACTGCATTCAGTACATGCAAATGTGTCTTCTTCTTTTTTAATGCTTAAGGGTCCATCATTCTTGCATCAGTGTAAAACATACAAAACAAAATCTGATTTAAAACATTCACTCACCCCACACCACCACCACCAAAACAAAACAAAAGCCCCAAAGAACAAAACATGCACTTTTTTTTCATATTTGCGGTGACGTGCCATTGACATGAACCTGGCTCCTGCTGCCCCCTGCAGACGGTTCATTGTGAAGAGTGTCATTGGTTTTGTCCCTCTGTGTCAGTGTCGCTGGTCCGCGGGTCTTCCTTCCACCTGCCAGTTCAGCAGTTGAAGCCGTCCTTGCATGGCACAGAGTGTACACTGTTACAGGAATGGGAAGAGGAATACTGGCTGACTGTTCAGCAGTTGAAGCCGTCCTTGCATGGCACAGAGTGTACACTGTTACAGGAATGGGAAGAGGAATACTGGCTGACTGTTCAGCAGTTGAAGCCGTCCTTGCATGGCACAGAGTGTACACTGTTACAGGAATGGGAAGAGGAATACTGGCTGACTGTTCAGCAGTTGAAGCCGTCCTTGCATGGCACAGAGTGTACACTGTTACAGGAATGGGAAGAGGAATACTGGCTGACTGTTCAGCAGTTGAAGCCGTCCTTGCATGGCACAGAGTGTACACTGTTACAGGAATGGGAAGAGGAATACTGGCTGACTGTTCAGCAGTTGAAGCCGTCCTTGCATGGCACAGAGTGTACAATGTTACAGGAATGGGAAGAGGAATACTGGCTGACTGCAAAGTCAGATGTGTGTGTGTTTGAAACTCGGCTCAGAATCATCTTCACTTTCTAGTCTCACTCCGTGGGCCGGCTGCATATGAAACATTTGGGCAGCATCAGAGTCAGCTCATGCACTACTGTCAGTATTGCTGTCAGGGCATCAACTGAAGAATTCGTTTTCTTCACTGGTGTTTAGCATCCACAGAAACCCTACAATTTCCTGGGGATGGTAGGAGGTGGGGGGTGGAATAGCTTCATAGCTTCACCTCCCAGTTCACACATCTCCTGACCTCTGACTGTACAGTCATCTTGTTGCTGACTAAAAAAAGAAAGGTAAGCAAACTCTACTGGGTGGTGCTGCCGACGGACAGGTAGATGTTGATATGTACATGTTGATGTGTAGGTGTTGATGGGTGGTGCTGCTGATGGACAGGTAGATGTTGATGTGTAGGTGTTGATGGGTGGTGCTCCTGATGGACAGGTAGATGTTGATCTGTAGGTGTTGATGGGTGGTGCTGCTGATGGACAGGTACATGTTGATGTGTAGGTGTTGATGGGTGGTGCTGCTGATGGACAGGTAGATGTTGATTTGTACATGTTGACATGTAGGTGTTGATGGGCAGAGGTCAGGTGGTCCTTGTATTTTCTTGTAATGTTGAATACATCATCACGGCCTGGAGGTGTGTTTTTCATTAGAGAGTAAGAGGGTTTGGCTCTGTTTGAAGAGACAGATGCATAGATGTATACATGACCATTTGACTGACAGCAGCATGATGGCAGTGGAAGTTGACTGTGTGTCTTTGTTTCAGTGGCCAGACCTTGGACAACAGGCCCTAGAGTTCAGTGGCCAGACCTTGGACAACAGGCCCTAGAGTTCAGTGGCCAGACCTTGGACAACAGGCCCTAGAGTTCAGTGGCCAGACCTTGGACAACAGGCCCTAGAGTTCAGTGGCCAGACCTTGGACAAGCCTTAGAGTTCAGTGGCCAGACTTTGGACAAGCCCTAGAGTTCAGTGGCCAGACTTTGGACAAGCCCTAGAGTTCGGAGGCCAGACCTTGAACACAGATCCGCTACGTCCTTGTCTCTTGAGTGCTTTTTCTACACAAAATTTTAGACCATTCTTGTCTGGTTCTTCTTTCCTCCATGCTTCACCAGAAGTGTTGTTCTGTTTCTACTATCTGTCATACTAATCCAGCACTCGGTTTTCCTGTCTGTATAATGGGCAGTGCCAGTAGTGACAAAGCCTGTAAACACCGGGTGCACCCATTGTGATCAAAAATAGCTTCATCACAGTTCAAAACAGTCTTGTATTATATGTGTTGGCATGAATTTTGTTAGTGGCTATGAAAGACATGCCTGGTATAATTTTGGTTGTCTGTTACAAATTTACTTCTATTTGAGCACAAGCGACTGAAAATGTTCAGTTAGTTGACAGTTTGTGGGAGAACTATGGCATAACCAACTATGCCAGTGGTTGGAGAACTATGGCATAACCAACTATGCCAGTGGTTGGAGAACTATGACATAACCAACGATGGCAGTGGTTGGAGATCTATGGTGTAACCAACTATCGCAGTGGTTGGAGAACTATGGCGTAACCAGCTATGGCAGTGGTTGGAGGAAGGATGCTGACTGCATTGTGTTCAGAACCACGAACTAGCTTTTGACTTGTAATTGGTGACTTGTGTTTGGAAGGTGAACAGGTGTAAGAGAATTGTGAATTTGGGATTTGACCTGAGGTCACCTCATTTGCGACTGACGGGACATTAAAGTCCAGGTACGACTTAACTCCACCTCCTCGCCCAACATGTCAGCTGCAGCAGTTGTGGTTGCAGCAGTTTGCAGTGTGCACCCAGGGAACAAAACTAGCCGCTCTGCTTGTCATGGCTTATTAAAGCAGGTTTCTGGGTTGAGTGCCTGCAGAATATAAATAGGCTCTGAAAAGCCTGTTACTATGCAAGTGTGGATTGTAACGGGGAGTCAGACATACACCTGTGATTTGATCAGTTATGTTCTGATGTTTTACTGACAACTTGAAGAGTTGCCTAAAATTACTCCCCCCCCCCCCCCCCAACTCCATTTTCTTCTGCCTGTAAAGTGTAGAGAGAGAGAAGGTAGATATGTATCTGTACATACATTCTGTGCAAAGCACTTCGGGTGAACTTGTGTATGGATGCTGCGCTGTAGAAGTGCTGTGTGTTGTTGTTATGATTATTAGGGGACTGCACACTGGATGTGCTGGAGGCTTGACAGCCCTGCCGCCATGGAGCCGTTGTGGCCCAGTGGTGGCTGGGGTCAGTGTATGCTGTGAAGTCCTTGAGAGCCATGGAGCCGTTGTGGCTCAGTGGTGGCTGGGGTCAGTGTATGCTGTGAAGTCCTTGAGAGCCATGGAGCCGTTGTGGCTCAGTGGTGGCTGGGGTCAGTGTATGCTGTGAAGTCCTTGAGAGCCATGGAGCCGTTGTGGCCCAGTGGTGGCTGGGGTCAATGTATGCTGCTGTATTGTGATGTCCTAACAGTCCATGTTAACCTCTCTGTCATGTGATGACAAAGGAACTAAAGCCATCAGTCATGTGATAATAAAGTAAATGAAGCTAAAATCTCACTGTATACAGTGTGTTTGTGTGTGTGTGGAGGGGTGGTGGTCTATGTGTGAGTGGGTGTTAGTGTTGGTCTGTGTGTCAGTGGATGTCAGTCTATGTTAGTGTTGGTCTATGTGTCAGTGGATGTCAGTCTATGTCAGTGTTGTCTATGTGTCAGTGGATGTCAGTCTATGTTAGTGTTGGTCTATGTGTCAGTGGATGTCAGTCTATGTGTCAGTGTTGTCTATGTGTCAGTGGATGTCAGTCTATGTTAGTGTTGGTCTATGTGTCAGTGTTGTCTATGTGTCAGTGTTGGTCTTGTGTTGGTAGGTGTCGGTGGTCGGTGTGTGTGCATGTTTAGGTGAGCACAGCCACTGATGTACAGTGGAGCCGTTTACTAAAGCCGTAGATGTCATCAAAATTACTTGTTCCAATCCCATTTTCTAAAGACTAATGTTGTCTTAAAGGAGCGCACGCACGTACGCGCGCGCGCGCGCACACACACACACACACACACACACACACACACACACACATACAGTGGCAGGCTAGCTGGCGTGTGGTCACGGTGTGACCTGTCGAGTGTTTAATGACCCGGGACGTGTGATGCTGCACGGAGCCCGCAGAGAGCGGAAGAGGCAGCGTGGCAGTCACGGTGATGGATGAGCTGTGATTTCCTCACCTGTCACTCACGCCGCTGTGCCGATACAGTGCGCGGCCACTACACCGCTCCTCCAGTCTGGCTGAGGGCACTAGACCTGCTGTAGACGGCCACTACACCGCTCCTCCAGTCTGGCTGAGGGCACTAGACCTGTTGTAGACGGTGACTACACCGCTCCTCCAGTCTGGCCGAGGGCACTAGACCTGCTGTAAACGGTGACTACACTCCTCCAGTCTGGCTGAGGGCACTAGACCTGTTGTAGACGGTGACTACACCGCTCCTCCAGTCTGGCTGAGGGCACTAGACCTGCCGTAAACGGTAACTACACTCCTCCAATCTGGCTGAGTGGACTAGACCTGCTGTAAACGGTGACTACACTCTTCCAGTCTGGCTGAGGAGACTAGACCAGCTGTAAACGGTGACTACACTCGTCAAGTCTGGCTGAGGAGACTAGACCAGCTGTAAACGGTGACTACATTCGTCAAGTCTGGCTGAGGGGACTAGACCTGCTGTAGACGGTGACTACACCGCTCCTCAAGTCTGGCTGAGGGGACTAGACCTGCTGTAAACGGCAAGTGCTATCAAAGGGTCTGTCTTCCAAGTTAACCGTGGCACGGATAATACATTAACGACCGAAAGGTGAAAAGTGCCTACGTACCTTTCAGTTAGTGCTGGAATTAATTCAACAAACTCTAGCACTAATTCAACAAATTCTAGCACCAACTGAAAGACAAGAAGACACTTTTCACGTATTGTCGTTTGTTGGTGTATTACTTGTCTGTCTGCTGTTTGAAAAGGGTATTACCACCGAAAATGTGCTCATGTTTTGTGTTGTCTAATTAGCATCAGCATTCTTTTTAACCTGTTTTGTTTTGATCTTATTTCATGCCGCTTTTTTTTTTTTTTTTTTTTTAGAAGGACAAAGTGTATGGACAGTGACGATAAACACACCTGTAATCACTTTGAAGGTGGCGGGTAACTGCCGCTTTAACAGTTCGGGACGATGAGACACACCTGTAATCACTGCCGCTTTAACAGGTCGTTTTGAAGCGCGTTGGCCTCGCAGTTTCGATCAGTGCAGAATAGCATGGGGCGAGGTTTTGCTTCGGGATGTTTGCTGTGCTGTGAACTGTGGTGAGACCGATCCAGTCGGTCGGCCCAGCGCTGCCCGTGTACAACACCGCAGAAAGCACGCAACGGACAAGCAGGACAGCAGCGGACAAAAGACGGTGAGTTGTCCCCTGGTGTAATCACGTAATGTTCGCTGAGTTAGGCCTACTTACTTCAGCCACCCTTGGAGCTGAACGTCTCTGCAGGACCGGCTGAAGACGACACACTCACTGGTGTTGTACTCGAACGACATACTCACTGGTGTTGTACTCGAACGACACACTCACTGGCGTTGTACTCGAACGACACACTCACTGGTGTTGTAGTGCCGAGCTGCGGACGGAGAGAATCGGGAGTGACGCGTGGATCGGGAGTGAGTACCGTCTGGGTGGTTAACCTGTGAGTCACTATGAGTGGATCAGCTTTTACGTCAGCACGGAGTGGGGCAGTATAGTCATGCAGCACTTTCTGGGTCGTTAACTTTCAGTCCTGAATAAGTGGACCAACAGTCCGCACCGTCTGGGTCGTTAACTTGCGAGTCAGTAGTGAGTGGACTAGAGTCAGTAGTGAGTGGACTAGAGTCAGTAGTGAGTGGACTAGAGTCAGTAGGCTACCTTCTGGGTCTTTAACCTAGTGTCAGCAACACGATCAGGAGTCAGCACCATCTGGGTCATTAAGTGATGAGTTATTAATGTGTGGTTCAGTTCAGTTCAAGAAGGTTTCTCTGCGTTATGAAAATCCAATATACGCTCCACCCCGTCGCTCAGAAGTTTCCCCAACGTTGCCTTTGAAACCATTCCCGAATGTTCGTCTGACAAGGGCCCCCTCTCGTCCTTTCAAGGAAGATCGCCTATCGCTTCCTCTTTGAACGCCTCTCTACTCCTGGCAATCGATGGTGTGATGTCCTTGGCTTTGTGCCCGCAGGTAGTGTCTCAAGCTCCTCAACACTTCAGATCTTCCGAGAAGCAAGCTGCTTGTGAGGGTTTCTTTGCCTGCCATTCTGTCTGCTTGGTCATTTCCCTTCACTCCGGCATAATGTGTGGGTCAGGAGTCAGTGCCATCTGGGCCATTAACACTTGGGTCAGGAGTCAGCGCTATCTGTGTCATTAACACGTAGGTCAGGAGTCAACACCACCTGGGTCATTAACACTTGGGTCAGGAGTCAGCGCCATCTGGGTCATTAACACGTGGGTCAGGAGTCAACACTACCTGGGTCATTAACACTTGGGTCAGGAGTCAGCGCCATCTGGGTCATTAACACTTGGGTCAGGAGTCAACACCATCTGGGTCATCTACACGTGGGTCAGGAGTTAGTGCCATCTGGGCCATTAACACTTGGGTCAGGAGTCAGCACTGTCTGTGTCATTAACACGTGGGTCAGGGGTCAACACCACCTGGGTCATTAACACTTGGGTCAGGAGTCAGCGCCATCTGGGTCATTAACACGTGGGTCAGGAGTCAACACCATCTGGGTCATTAACACTTGGGTCAGGAGTCAGCGCCATCTGGGTCATTAACACTTGGGTCAGGAGTCAACACCATCTGGGTCATCTACACGTGGGTCAGGAGTTAGCACCATCTGCCGGAGTGAAGGGAAATGACCAAGCAGACAGAATGGCAGGCAAAGAAACCCTCACAAGCAGCTTGCTTCTCGGAAGATCTGAAGTGTTGAGGAGCTTGAGACACTACCTGCGGGCACAAAGCCAAGGACATCACACCATCGATTGCCAGGAGTAGAGAGGCGTTCAAAGAGGAAGCGATAGGCGATCTTCCTTGAAAGGACGAGAGGGGGCCCTTGTCAGACGAACATTCGGGAATGGTTTCAAAGGCAACGTTGGGTCATTAATTTTTGATTGATTGACGTGTGGATTAGGAGTCAGTACCAAGTAAACATGGTTCTTAACGCCCACAGAAACCATAAGGCCTATTAGGGACGGGCGGAAGGGAGTATGGAGGTCGGGGGAGAGGGATATTATATGCCTATCGCTACACTGTCACCACCAGAATGCCTTATGCATTAAGGTGGGCAGTGATGAGAGCCATTTTAATGTTTTCATAATTGTGAAGGACAAAGTCACAAGACAGTGTCCACAGACCACAACTTTTGAAGAGAAAGGAAAGCCGAAGCGGATTCGAACCCAGGTCCCTCTGCCGCTTACCAGCCTAAGGCCTTACCGCTAGGTCAAACCGGCTCGCAGTCTTGATCATTAACTTATGAGCGAATCTGATTAACGTGTGGATGACCAGAAGTCTGAATACCATCTAGATGATTAGCTTGTGAGCCTGAAGGTCCAGCCAAGTAGACCAAGAGTCAGTCATTGCATGGTTAGTTAATGTCCTTAAAATGAACCTGCTCACAGACGCTAATCAAGTGTCCTTGTTCACCAGCAGATATCATGTGGACCGTGTTGGTGTTATTGTGGACCGTGTTGCTGTTGGTCAACACAGCTCTGTCTCAGGACACGTCTGGTGAGTACACACACACACACACACACACACATACACACTGACACATGCACACACACTGACACATGCACACACATAGGGCCGGGGAGAGAGAGAGAGAGAGAGAGAGAGAGAGAGAGAGAGAGAGAGAGAGAGAGAGAGAGTAACTCCATTTTTGTGTTAAGCAGGAGACTGTGTGAAATACGATGCGGAGCTTCACTCACGGCCCGATTTCAGCCACAACGTGATGACCTCCACTCTGCCTTTACCGCCGGACTTCTCCATCATTAGCGTGAAGCCTGACAAGTCCAGGGAGCGCTCCTTCTACTGGTCAGTACCCTGCTCACCTCTCTTATCAGCACCCTGCTCACCTCTCTCTGGTCAGTACCCTGCTCACCTCTCTCTGCTTAGTACCCTGCTCACCTCTCTCTGGTCAGTACCCTGCACATACACACCTGTGGCTGTGGCAGGTGTGAGATGTCAGTGTGGCTGTGGCAGGTGTGAGACGTCAGTGTGGCCGTGGCAGGTGTGAGACGTCAGTGTGGCTGGCAGGTGTGAGACGTCAGTGTGGCTGTGGTAGTGTGAAATGTGGATGTGTGAGACGTCAGTGTGGCTGTGGTAGTGTGAAATGTGGATGTGTGAGACGTCAGTGTGGCTGTGGCAGGTGTGAGATGTGTCATTGTAGTCATGGCAGATGTATGTGATGTGTCAGTGTAGTTATGGCAGAGGTGTGATGTCAGTGTAGTTATGGCAGATGTGTCAGTGTAATTATGGCAGATGTGTGTGATGTATCCGTCTAGTTATGGCAGATGTGTGTGGTGTGTCAGTGTAGCTGTGTGTGATGTCAGTGTAGTTATGGCAGATGTGTGTGATGTGCCAGTGTAGCTGTGGCATGTGTGATGTGTCAGTGTAGTTATGCCAGATGAGTGATGTGTCAGTGTAGCTGTGGCAGTGATGAGTGATGTGTCAGTGTAGCTGTGGCATGTGGCAAGTGTGTTGTGTCAATGAGATGCACCAGTTTGGATATGGCAGGTGTGAAGATGTGTCAGTGGCAGGTGTGAAGCTGTGGCAGTGTGGCTGTGAGATGTGTCTGTGTCTGGTGTGAGATGTCAGTGTGGCTGTCAGGTGTGAGATCGTCAATGTGGCTGTCAGGTGTGAGATGTCAATGTGGCTGTGGCAGGTATGAGATATCAGTGTGGCTGTGGCAGGTGAGATGTCAAGTGTGGCTGTAGCAGGTGTGAGATGTCAGTGTAGCAGGTATGAGATGTCAGTGTGGCTGTGGCAGATGTGAATGTCAGTGTGGCTGTGGCAGGTGTGAGATGTCAGTGTAGCAGGTGAGATGTCAGTGTGGCTGTGAGATGTCAGTGTGGCTGTGGCAGATGTGAAATGTCAATGTGGCTGTGGCAGGTGTGAGATGTCAATGTGGCTGTGGCAGGTGTGAGATGTCAGTGTGGCTGTGGCAGGTGTGAGATGTCAGTGTGGCTGTGGCAGGTGTGAGATGTCAGTGTGGCTGTGGCAGGTGTGAGATGTCAGTGTGGCTGTGGCAGGTGTGAGATGTCAGTGTGGCTGTGGCAGGTGTGAGATGGTGCTGAAAGAGGAGGGCCAGGTGAAGACCATGCGGCGGTACGGACACAACGCCACACACTGGTGGGTGACCAAGGGCTGCGGAGGCTGGTTCTTCATCACCGCCTGTCCCCACCGAGACACCTCCAACAGCAACCACGTTGACCCCACCACCACTCCCACCGTCACCACCGTCGCTGGCGTGCCCTACAGGGTGAACGGAGGAGAGCAGGCAGGATTCCAGCAACCGACGGAGCTTCAGTTCGCTGACCTCAACTCGGGCGCTCTCCTGTCGCTGGTCAGCTGGCTGAGGGAGCAGGATCGCCCCATTGAGCACAAACTGGTCAGTACAGCAGAACTGCCCCATTGAGCACAAACTGGTCAGTACAGCAGAACTGCCCCATTGAGCACAAACTGGTCAGTACAGCAGAACTGCCCCATTGAGCACAAACTGGTCAGTACAGCAGAACTGCCCCATTGAGCACAAACTGGTCAGTACAGCAGAACTGCCCCATTGAGCACAAACTGGTCAGTACAGCAGAACTGCCCCATTGAGCACAAACTGGTCAGTACAGCAGAACTGCCCCATTGAGCACAAACTGGTCAGTACAGCAGAACTGCCCCATTGAGCACAAACTGGTCAGTACAGCAGAACTGCCCCATTGAGCACAAACTGGTCAGTACAGCAGAACCACCCCAATGAGCACAAACCGGCCAGTAGAGCAGGACCACCCCATTGAGCACAAACTGATCAGTAGAGCAGGACCACCCCATTTTGCACAAACTGGTCAGTAGAGCAGAACCGCCCCATTGCATGTGTGTGGTCAGAGAAAATAATTGCAAAGAAATAACACAAACATAAAGTCTTGGGCAGACAACAGTCCAAAAAGAAAAAGAAAATTACCAGCAAAATGCCCACTGTTTGAATTTTACTATCAGATGGTATCATTGAAATCTGAAACAAGAAGCAGATTTTCAATGAACTCTTTGCCCAGTCCAATTCCTCAACTCAGTACAACTTTCATATTGTATTTGGTTTGTTTGTTGTCTTGAAGACTGGTGACTAAAATTTAGCCTAGCTGAAAAACAATGGGTCTAATCTCTTCTCCATGCCCCCCCCCCCCCCCCCCCCCCCCGTATCTGTTCTCTAAACCATGCTTTATTTTGATCAGTCTTTTTTCTGAAACATGTTTTATCATCACCAATGTGTTCTGTAAAACATGCCTTATTTTCAAAAGTCTGTTTTTTGAAACATGTTTTATCATCACCAATGTGTTCTGTAAAACATGCCTTATTTTCACCAGTCTGTTTTCTGAAACATGTTTTATCATCACCAATGTGTTCTGTAAAACGTGCCTTATTTTCACCAGTCTGTTTTCTGAAACATGTTTTATCATCACCAATGTGTTCTGTAAAACATGCCTTATTTTCAAAAGTCTGTTTTTTGAAACATGTTTTATTATCACCAATGTGTTCTGTAAAACATGCCTTATTTTCATCAGCGTGTTCTCTGAAACATGTCGGCTGACTATGACAACAAGCAGCGTGTGTGATAATATTTTCTTGTTTTCTTTCAGGGGCCAGACCCCAAGTCCCGAGTGGCTCGCTCTGTGGACGAAGAGTTTGCCTTTGAGTTTGGTGCCCAGTGACGGCTGTCCGCAGTCACTGCCTCCATGCCTCCCGTGTCCACAGCTTTCTATAAACTTGTGTTGTTTCATCAGCGGCAACTGTTCCCGTAGTGACTGCTTGCTGGAGAAATAATGCTCCAAGTAGCAACAAGCAGGTAGTACCGGAAAAGAGTCAAATAGATTCACTGGAGGTCAAACCAAACTGAGTGTGTGTGTGAGTGTGTGTGGTGTGTGTGGGGTGTGTGTGTGGAGAGAGAGAGAGAGAGAGAGAGAGAGAGAGAGAGAGAGAGAGAGAGAGAGAGAGAGAGAGAGAGTTTGTGTGTGCATGGTTAGGTGGTTGTGTTATTGGTTTGCCAATGAAAAGCAAGTGAAATATGGGATGGGCCATGGTCTACACACACATTCCCTCTCCCACACTTGTAATTCCATGTCAGCAAAAACAACAACTGCACCGCACAAACAGGAGTATTTTTCTACTTCATCCTTTCTTTTAATGGTCTCCCCATGTTCAACCATTGCACAGAAATTGTCAAACATTTGCAATCTGACGAATGACATCAATAACCGGACAAAACTGGGTCCAATTTTGAGGTCATATATGAGCACAGAGTCGGCATCATTTTCAGAACACGTTTTGGTTGTGCTGTAGTCATCACCTTGTCTGGGACAGAGAGTTCACTTTCCTCACTTTACAACTTGTCACGACAAGGAACAGAGAGAGTTTAGTTTCCTAAGTTGACAACTTGTCATGACAAGGAACAGAGTTCAGTTTCCTCACTTTACAACTTGTCACAACAAGGAACAGAGAGAGTTCACTTTCCTCACTTTACAACTTGTCACGACAAGGAACAGAGAGAGTTTAGTTTCCTAAGTTGACAACTTGTCATGACAAGGAACAGAGTTCAGTTTCCTCACTTTACAACTTGTCACAACAAGGAACAGAGAGAGTTCAGTTTCCTCACTTTACAAATTGTCACGACAAGGAACAGAGAGAGTTTAGTTTCCTAAGTTGACAATTTGTCATGACAAGGAACAGAGTTCAGTTTCCTCACTTTACAACTTGTCACAACAAGGAACAGAGAGAGTTCAGTTTCCTCACTTTACAACTTGTCATGACAAGGAACAGAGAGAGTTCAGTTTCCTAAGTTGACAACTTGTCACAACAAGGAACAGAGTTCAGTTTCCTCACTTTACAACTTGTAATGACAAGGAATAGAGAGAGTTCAGTTTCCTCACTTTACAACTTGTCATGACAAGAAACAGAGTTCAGTTTCCTAAGTTGACAACTTGTCATGACAAGGAACAGACAGAGTTCAGTTTCCTCACTTTACAACTTGTCACGACAAGGAATGGAGAGAGTTCAGTTTCCTCACTTTACAATTCGTCTGAGTGGAGAGTAGCTGAGCCACTCCAAATGCCAGCCAAGCCTTCACCGCCATGCTCTTCACCTGGGCTCTGCCTGCCACAGCAATCCCACCGTAAACTGTGACTGTGCCTGCTGCGTGGTCACACTCTACACACTGCCCCATAGAGTGATGTCTACACACCGCCCAATAGAGTGACGTCCACCTTGTTTACCTGTACCACTGCCCCTGACAGCTAAGCCATGTTTAGTGCAGGCTCATACTTGACTCGGCACTTCATCCCACCAGCATCTTCTGCTTGACCCTTAGATGAACCCTTCACCTTGGGATGAACCCTTGACCTTAGATTGACCTGGTCATTTGGCATTGACCTTGACCTTGATGCCCATGACGGCCAGCTCCACCAGGAGGTACTTGAGGACATAGGGCACAGACACTGGCACCACTCTGTCTGACCGACCGCATGTTAGGCATCTCCATCGCCGTTTGGCTTCAAACGACACTGCTGCTGTGTTGGGCGGTGGCTTGTCGCACACCGCAGACACCAGGCTGCCACACCGCTTGCACATGTAGCTCTGTGGCAACAAAAAATACAGTGGCAAATGTATGTCTATAGCCCTCCCAAAACAAAAGTAATATGTATCTCTGTGGCAGTAGTAAATAGCATGTGTTCTCTAACAAGAAATGTATGGAACATAGCTCTGTAGCAATATATTGGTAAATAGCATATGAAATGTAGCTCTGTAGCAATATATTAGTAAATAGCATACGCAATGTAGATCTGTAGCAATATATTAGTAAACAGCATATGAAATGTAGCTCTGTAGCAATAGTAAGCAGCATGTGAAAACCCTTAGGCTTAACAATGTGTTTTCCTCAGACACCATGAATTAAGGTGATGGATGTCAAGCCGTGCTCAATGGTCGTACTTCTTGAGCTTAATCCACTGTAGTGCCTGTAGTGACACTGACATTATTTTAAAGCCAGTGAGATATCCAGCAGCTGAGAGTGAAAAGTGTGTTTATAACAAGAACAAAACAAAAACAAAACCTGAAACAGAGCTGACTGCCAGCGTTTTCACAAAACACACAAAACGTCAGAAAGAAAGCTAATTTCGTTCATTTTTCCCAAGAACTGGTATCAGTTTGTCTCTTGAAAAGGGTGCCTATCCCCCAAACTGCCGGTATTTTGCACAGTCCCATCAAAATAAGTCTTCTTTTGAACCATTTGAGAGTTTTGATCTGTTGTATTTACTAGTCAGGGTCTTCTCTCAACAAATCCAAGCCCATCTAGAGCAGAGAATGGCACTGGACAAAATTGACATGCATTTCTCCAAGTGGGGCAGCTGACAGGATTTTATGACTGAAACCAACTAAGCAATGCGTATACACATACACATGCACGGTTGACAGGAATTCATGGCTGGTTGGCTAACTCACTGCACCGTAACTCCAGGGGTCAAGGTCGACTCCCGAACATGACACTGACAGGGTGAAGGACAGTTTTTCAGTTCCTCCAAGTCAACACTTGTACACATTCATTAGCGCCCATCTCACCTTCATGTGCACAGAACACAGAAATATGGCTGCGCACGTTTAAGATCCCATCTCCCTTTTTCTCCAGAGAAGGCCTGGTGCCGTGGGAAAAGGGGTACTGCGTAACATGATAGGGCTATTCTATGGAAGAGGAAAAGAAAGGTTCATCTACTGACTGAGCACTTGTCTGAGCAGTTGAAGAGTCGGTCATGCAGCAAGAAGCTGGTTCCATGGGCAATGAGCGCGTCACGCTCCATCTCCCCAAAGCGCACTCCCCCCATCCGCTTGCGTCCTTTCACCGGCTGTTGCGTGAGGGGATCCACTGGACCCGTTGTCCGAACCTGCAAAGCAAGTTACCTCCCTTTAGCCTGAAGAACCAACAAGTTGCCTCCCTTAAGCCAACACGGTCAACAAGTTACTTCTCTTTAGCGTGTAACACTGACAGGACGTCAAAATCCAGTGACTGTCTGTCTGTAACATGTCAGTTTTGCTTCAGTTTGTTACACAAGACACAAGCCCCAGTCATGCCGCAGCAACCTGTTACACAAGAAACAAGCCCCATGCAGTCATGCCGCAGCAACCTGTTACACAAGACACAAGCCCCAGTCATGCCGCAGCAACCTGTTACACAAGAAACAAGCCCCATGCAGTCATGCCGCAGCAACCTGTTACACAGAAAATGCCATCCTTTCTGCCTGTGGGCCACAGAACAAGCCACCCCCCTTCAACCTGTAACACCCATTACACCAATCACCCCCCTTCAACCTGTAACACCTGTTACACCAATCACCCCCCTTCAACCTGTAACAACCGTTACACCATCATCTGAACCTGGATATGCACAAGTCACAGCCCCCTAAATCTGTAACAGAGAACATAACTGTTTCACTCCCCCCCCCCCCCCCCCCCCCCCAGTAGCTACAACACACACAGAGACCAGACAGTACCATCTTCTTTGGAAGCACACGGACAGTCAAGCAGAAGAGATCAGGCAAAGAAGGTGCTGACAGCAGAGAGCAGGGGGCAGGGTGAGGAGAGGGACAGGTGTTTAGAGCAGGGGGCAGGGTGAGGAGAGGGACAGGTGTTTAGAGCAGGGGGCAGGGTGAGGAGAGGGACAGGTGTTTAGAGCAGGGGGCAGGGTGAGGAGAGGGACAGGTGTTTAGAGCAGGGGGCAGGGTGAGGAGAGGGACAGGTGTTTAGAGCAGGGGGCAGGGTGAGGAGAGGGACAGGTGTTTAGAGCAGGGGGCAGGGTGAGGAGAGGGACAGGTGTTTAGAGCAGGGGGCAGGGTGAGGAGAGGGACAGGTGTTTAGAGCAGGGGGCAGGGTGAGGAGAGGGACAGGTGTTTAGAGCAGGGGGCAGGGTGAGGAGAGGGACAGACAGGTGTTTAGAGCAGGGGGCAGGGTGAGGAGAGGGACAGGTGTTTAGAGCAGGGGGCAGGGTGAGGAGAGGGACAGGTGTTTAGAGCAGGGGGCAGGGTGAGGAGAGGGACAGGTGTTTAGAGCAGGGGGCAGGGTGAGGAGAGGGACAGGTGTTTAGAGCAGGGGGCAGGGTGAGGAGAGGGACAGGTGTTTAGAGCAGGGGGCAGGGTGAGGAGAGGGACAGGTGTTTAGAGCAGGGGGCAGGGTGAGGAGAGGGACAGGTGTTTAGAGCAGGGGGCAGGGTGAGGAGAGGGACAGGTGTTTAGAGCAGGGGGCAGGGTGAGGAGAGGGACCGACAGGTGTTTAGAGCAGGGGGCAGGGTGAGGAGAGGGACAGACAGGTGTTTAGAGCAGGGGGCAGGGTGAGGAGAGGGACAGACAGGTGTTTAGAGCAGGGGGCAGGGTGAGGAGAGGGACAGGTGTTTAGAGCAGGGGGCAGGGTGAGGAGAGGGACAGACAGGTGTGTAGAGCAGGGGGCAGGGTGAGGAGAGGGACAGACAGGTGTTTAGAGCAGGGGGCAGGGTGAGGAGAGGGACAGACAGGTGTTTAGAGCAGGGGGCAGGGTGAGGAGAGGGACAGGTGTTTAGAGCAGGGGGCAGGGTGAGGAGAGGGACAGGTGTTTAGAGCAGGGGGCAGGGTGAGGAGAGGGACCGACAGGTGTTTAGAGCAGGGGGCAGGGTGAGGAGAGGGACAGGTGTTTAGAGCAGGGGGCAGGGTGAGGAGAGGGACAGGTGTTTAGAGCAGGGGGCAGGGTGAGGAGAGGGACAGGTGTTTAGAGCAGGGGGCAGGGTGAGGAGAGGGACAGACAGGTGTTTAGAGCAGGGGGCAGGGTGAGGAGAGGGACAGACAGGTGTTTAGAG
Source organism: Alviniconcha strummeri (assembly GCA_963584105.1). Taxonomy (NCBI): domain Eukaryota; kingdom Metazoa; phylum Mollusca; class Gastropoda; family Provannidae; genus Alviniconcha; species Alviniconcha strummeri. The sequence continues at coordinate 945,384 of OY757542.1, forward strand.
CAGGGGGCAGGGTGAGGAGAGGGACAGACAGGTGTTTAGAGCAGGGGGCAGGGTGAGGAGAGGGACCGACAGGTGTTTAGAGCAGGAAGGGGAGGGGAGAGGAACAGACATAGACCTGAAACTTGTCGGACACCATGTGCCTCAGCCGCTGGTAGTAGACCACACCCATGAAGATCCTTGCCTCCAGCTCCGTTCCCGTCTCCCCACAGTACAGCGTCTCTGTGCCAAGGTCATTGTAGCCAGCTGAAAGCAGACGTCACAGCATCAGAACAAGTGTAGCCAGCTGACAGCTAATGCCAAAGCATCAGATAGTGATTGCCACCAGGTCATGGGAAGGAAGGGGATTGTGTCACTGGGACAGAGGATGGTGACTGGGAGGGGGAAAAGGTGACTGGGACAGAGGAAGGTGACTGGGACAGAGGAAGGTGACTGAGACAGAGGAAGGTGAAGGTGACTGGTCAAGCACCCAGTATCTGCCAGAGCCCACATACAGTCACACTCTCAATCAGATCCAAACACTCTTCATGGGAAATTCAAGGACCAGTCTGTTCACAAGGAGACCAGGCAACATTCACACATCAACTAGTCTGCCAAAACCTGCTTTTTCCCAACATTTGCCTTGGTTCAGTGCCAAGTTCAGAGCTGCAAGTTGCATTACCTACTTGCCTTGATTCAATGCCAATTTCGAAACTGGCAGTTGCATTACCTGCTTGCCTTGGTTCAGTGCCAAGTTCAGAGCTGCAAGTTGCATTACCTACTTGCCTTGGTTCAGTGCCAAGTTGGGAGCTGCAAGTTGCATTACCTGCTTGCCTTGGTTCAGTGCCAAGTTGGGAGCTGCAAGTTGCATTACCTGCTTGCCTTGGTTCAGTGCCAAGTTGGGAGCTGCAAGTTGCATTACCTGCTCGCAGTAAGTCCCCAAAGTAGGCAGCAGCTGGCTGGTCCTCAGAGAAGGTGAAAGGCGTCGCATCATGGAACAGTCCGTGCAGAGCACCTGATTTGCCTGCCATGCTCTCTATCATCATCCCTGCAGACAGACAGCACAATAAGACAGAACTTCCACAGAAAACCATTCCCTGATCTACACTTCCTGTCCCCATCCCTTTACAGACACTATGGTAATAACAAAAAACAGCATTTCTATAGCACCTTACCCGATGCTTTGGCCTGAAGCACATTACAGTCCAGTGCCAAAGACGCACCATGATCAGAAACCACGATGACATGGTTACACAAAAGTTTCAGACATGGACAAATGTTAGGAAATACCAGCCAGGGCGCATCTCACAAAAACTTGAAACAACTTGCGACCACTGCAAGGCTTTTGAGAAACAGATGAGTTTTTAACTGTGATTTAAATGGCAATAACAGATAACTTGTACTCAGCACTATTCTCTGATCTACACTCTGCCATCACTGCTGCACAGACACTACGCTCTCTGTCATTATTCCTGTGCATATGCTACACTCTATCATCATTCCTGTGTATATCATAGTATTTGCTACACTCTATCATTATTCCTGTGCATATGCTACACTCTATCATTATTCCTGTGCATATGCTACACTCTATCATTATTCCTGTGCATATGCTACACTCTATCATTATTCCTGTGCCTATGCTATCCTCTATCACCATTCCTGTGCATATGTACACTGTATCATTCCTGCACATATGCTACACTCTATCATCATTCCTGTGCATGTGTACACTCTATCATTATTCCTGTGTATATCATAGTATATGCTACACTCTATCATTATTCCTGTGCATGTGTACACTCTATCATCATTCCTGTGCATATGCTACACTCTATCATCATTCCTGTGCATATGCTACACTCTATCATCATTCCTGTGCATATGCTACACTCTATCATCATTCCTGTGTATATCATAGTATATGCTACACTCTATCATCATTCCTGTGTATATCATAGTATATGCTACACTCTATCATTATTCCTGTGCATGTGTACTCTATCATTATTCCTGTGCATGTGTACACTCTATCATCATTCCTGTGCATGTACTTCAAACACTCTATCATCATTTGTGAGCAGACCACACCCCAGGACACAAGCAGCTTTTACTGTTTTGTTACCGTTGGTGGTCAGTCACTCCCTGTAATGATGACATGTCTTACACTGCACCTGTTGTGAGTCCCCCTGTGACTCCAACACCGGCCATCATTACCACCTTACAGGTAGACCCCTTCATGACACAGGTAGACCCCTTCAGGACAGAGGTAGACACCATTCTGACACAGGTAGACACCAATGTGACACAGGTAGACACCATTGTAACACAGGTAGACCCCATCAAGACACTGGTAGACACCATTGTGACACATGTAGACACCATTGTTATACAGGTAGACACCAATGTGACACAGGCAGGCACCACTGTTATACAGGTAGACACCATTGTGACACAGGTAAACACAAGCAGACACCATCATGATCCAGGCAAACACCACCATGACACAAGCAGACACCATCACAACACAGGCAAACACCGCCATGACACAAGCAGACACCATCACAACACAGGCAAACACCGCCATGAGACAAGCAGACACCATCACAACACAGGCAAACACCACCATGAGACAAGCAGACACCATCACAACACAGGCAAACACCGCCATGAGACAAGCAGACACCATCACAACACAGTCAAACACCGCCATGAGACAAGCAGACACCATCACAACACAGGCAAAAACCGGCATGAGACAAGCAGACACCATCACAACACAGGCAAACACCGCCATGACACAAGCAGACACCATCACAACACAGGCAAAAACCGCCATGACACAAGCAGACACCATCACAACACAGGCAAAAACCGCCATGACACACGCAGACACCGGCAGGAGAATTTTCTTCTCCAGGGTCGACTTTCTGTGCTGACTCTAATTTCGGTATCCGTTCCACCCCCGTGTTACCGCAGTAGCACGTAAAAGATCCCGGTCATTCTGCCAAAAGTGCAGGTGACAGGTTACAGCTAAACTCACATACACCTTACATATGTGGCTTTGCATGAAGTGACATGATGCATGGTTGTATGGTGTACACATAACTTGCACCGAGATGGCTGCAGTTTCATGTGGCACCAGCCATGCCAGCGCTTAAGTACACCACTTCGGTGGATATTCAAAAAATGCGCTCTAAAAAAAAAAGCTTGTCACTCATGTAGAAACCACAGGCGAGCACAGTGAGTCTGCTCAAGACAGCGGAGAATAGCGCTATATAAGTGATCATCAAAGACTCCATCACAACACACGCAAAGACCACCATGGCACAGGCAGGCACAAGAGGCAGACATGTGGCTCACCGATGGTCATTCTGGAAGGAAACCCATGAGGATTGAAGCAGATGTCTGGCACCATCCCACTGGCTGAGAAAGGCATGTTCTCTGTTGGCCACAACATGCTGCACACAGATGGCAAGCTCTGGGCCTTCAACATCATCAAAATACCACAAGACAGTTCACACACAACACAATATAATAATTTAGAATTTCAGTGACTCAAAGCCCTTTAAAGAAAAGAAAAAAATGCAATGATTAAAATATTCATACAAAAATCAGTGGCATAAAAATACGTTATTACATATCTGTTCATACAAACAATAGTGAAACACACACACACTCATAGGATCATGCGCACACACACACATATGCAGACATACATAATACCCATAAAGAACACACAATCACACACATACAGCCAAGAAGGACATAAAAAGGAGGCTGTAGCGGCTGGGAAAGGTAAGTGTTACTGTTAAAGACCAGTTTTGAAGGCAGGAAGAGAAGGGCTGTGGTGGAGAGTGGAAGGGAGAGAACTCCAGATTTGGACAACAGAAGCTATAACTGGTCAAAATACTAGATAAGATTGCTTCCTGTCCATGCTAACATCATACATGGAAATTTGTCTCTTGTCTGCACATTATGCAACATTAAACTCTAACACACACACATGCACATATATGCATGCACACACACGCGCACACAAATACGTAATTATGGACAAGCAGCAATCACAAGAGGGGATCTGGCATAAAACTAGTGTCACATAAAGGCAACTTAAAAGGCTTGTTAAATGCATACAGTAAAACTCACATTTCCAAGACATTCGTATGTATACACAGTTGTATAATATTAACCGCTCCACCCACACATACTCCTCAGTGTTTGGTGCACCCTCAAATCACATACATGTATAGTATATGTTGTTTTATGAAGAAAGTTAAAGATACTGTTTGAGGAGGTAGGTTTTAAGACTAATTTTGAAGGCAAGGAGAGAAGGGCCATGAGAGACAGTGAAAGGAAGAGAATTTCAGGTGTGTGCAGCAGAGATAATATAACCTTCTGGCCTGTTGTTCCAGTTCCTCTCACTACCCGGCCTGTTGTTCCTCTCACTACCCGGCCTGTTGTTCCAGTTCCTCTCACTACCCGGCCTGTTGTTCCTCTCACTACCCGGCCTGTTGTTCCAGTTCCTCTCACTACCCGGCCTGTTGTTCCAGTTCCTCTCACTACCCGGCCTGTTGTTCCAGTTCCTCTCACTACCCGGCCTGTTGTTCCAGTTCCTCTCACTACCCGGCCTGTTGTTCCTCTCACTACCCGGCCTGTTGTTCCAGTTCCTCTCACTACCCGGCCTGTTGTTCCTCTCACTACCCGGCCTGTTGTTCCAGTTCCTCTCACTACCCGGCCTGTTGTTCCTCTCACTACCCGGCCTGTTGTTCCAGTTCCTCTCACTACCCGGCCTGTTGTTCCAGTTCCTCTCACTACCCGGCCTGAACACAGTTTGAGACCTTTCAAGTTTTGAATGTGTATGTGTGTTATCCTGCAGTGGCTCCGTCACACTGACAGACAGACAGGATGTCAAAACCCAGTTACTTACTAACCAAGTAACTTCAGCATGCAGTCACACTGCAGTCCACAGAAACTCACCTGCACACGCCCTTCTGGCCATGCCGGCTGGAGAATTTGTCACCGATGGTGGGATTTCTCTGTCACAGAAAATCCACGTCATAATCAGTGGAATGTCAAAGTTGAACAAGTCAGAAAGAGACACATTATTCACGTACACATTTGTTTGATCATTACATGTACGCGTCACCATGCAAGCAGTGACAATGGAGGAAAACTGTTGTCCAACAAGCTGACAACCTGGTTAGGAGTTCAACAACTGGCCCGAAGACAAAGTGGACCAACTGCTTCTGAAGCCTTTAATACTAACTGGCAAATATGTACCAGCTGCCTGTGAAGCATTTAATAGTACTACTATGAATAATAATAACTTTTGTATAGCGCTATTTTCTGGTGTATACAAACTCACTGCACTTTACAACAATCTCCAACATTTTCTAAGTTTCACAAACATAATACATATTATTATGACAACTAACAACATATAATATACACACACCAAAAATATACATGTGTTATCTGAGAAGCAGCAATATATAAAGAAAAAGAATCATATTACTACCGACCCTTAATTCCATCCCCCCCACTGAGTTCCCACCCCCACCCCCAACACATGCACACACACACATGAACATGAAACAGGTAGCGGTTAGCATGTACAAATCAATCAGAAAGCTTGGCGGAAGAAATGCGTTTTTAGGTTAGCTTTGAAAGTTGGGAGGCAGGGAGAGGCTCTCAGGTCAGCTGGCAGCGAGTTCCAGACAGTTGGAGCAATGTAACCAAAAGAGCGTTCACCGAAGGTTTTCAAGTTTGTTTTTGGAATTTTGAGCAATCTTTCTGCCGAAGAACAAAGGGAGCACGATGGCTGATATGTGCAGAGAGAAGACAGCTATGGTGAAAGAGTGCTGTCGAAGTGACAGAAAGTGAGTGTTGCGAGCTTGTACTGAATGTGGTATTTTACTGTGAGCCAGTGGAGTTCTTTCGAAAGTGGTGTGACATGATCATGCTTCAATTTTTTCAAGATGAGCCGTGTGGCGTGCTGGATCTTTTGTATGCATGCAATTTGTTCATTGGCTACACCTGCAAAAGTAGCACTGCAGTAGTCCAATCTTGATGTGATCATAGACGCAACAAGCTTTTCTGTGGAACTGTTAGACAGGAACGGACGGATAGACACGATTCTCCTGAGTGCAAGAAACGTGGTGCGGCAGAGGTTACTGATGTGTTGTTTCACTGACAGTGTCTGGTCAAGATGCACTCCAAGGTACGTAACAGTGGTCTGAAAAGGAATGCAACTTCCACCTATATATGCAGGCAAATGCTAACAGGAAAATATGTACCAGCTGCTCCTGAAGCCTTTAATACTAACACTAGTAACAGGCAAATATGTACCGGCTTCTTCTGAAGCCTTTAATACTAATAGGCAAAATGTACCAACTGCTTGTGAAACCTTTAATACTAACAGGCAAAATGTACCAACTGCTTGTGAAACCTTTAATACTAACAGGCAAAATGTACCAACTACTTGTGAAACCTTTAATACTAACAGGCAAACAACACCAAACCCTTTGAGATTTGCACCCAGAATATCACAACCCTTTCATTTTAAGCTCTGCAACTAATGCCACACAAAACCCACACAACTTCTAGAATGGCAGACTACTGACTATACTTCACTGCCACTGACCACAACACACAGACCTTCACTGCCACTGACCACAACACACAGACCTTCACTGACCACAACACACAGACCTTCACTGCCACTAACCCCAACACACAGACCTTCACTGACCACAGCACACAGACCTTCACTGCCACTAACCCCAACACACAGACCTTCACTGACCACAGCACACAGACCTTCACTGCCACTGACCACAGCACACAGAACCAGACACACTTGGTAAGTTTTGGTATAGAGGGTTAACTGTATCTAACTCATACTGACCACAATGCGCAGCACCAGGCAGACTTTGTTGAGAAGTCCCTGTCCTGTCTCACTGCCAAGAATCTTGATCTGATCCACATAGGCATCTTCAGCACCACGGTAACGCTCCACCTTCACCACGCTGGTCTGCAGGTTGATGTAACTGACACACAATAGTAGGCTCTCTTACAAGACATGATGACACACAGTAGGTTCTCCTACACAGACATAACACACAGTAAGTTCTCTTACACAGACATAACACACAGTAGGTTCTCTTACACAGACATAACACACAGTAAGTTCTTTTACACAGACATGACACACAGTAGGTTCTCTTACACAGACATAACACACAGTAAGTTCTTTTACACAGACATGACACACAGTAAGTTCTCTTACACAGACATAACACACAGTAGGTTCTCTTACACAGACATAACACACAGTAAGTTCTCTTACACAGACATAACACACAGTAAGTTCTCTTACACAGACATAACACACAGTAAGTTCTCCTACCCAGACATGACACACAGCAGTAGGTTCTCTTTTTCAGACATGAGACACAGCTGTAGGTTCTCTTACCCAGACATGACACACAGCTGTAGGTTCTCTTACCCAGACATGACACATAACCACAGGTTGTCTTACCCAGACATGACACACAACCACAGGTTCTCTTACCCGGACATGACATACAACCGGTATAGTCCCTGTACAATGGGTATATGTCTGGAAAGAGGCAGAGACAATGGAGTAGTTACCTGTACATTGGATTTCTACCGGTCTGGAGAGTTGCATGGGTGGGGGTGGGGGGGTGTCAAGGGACAGGTGAGTAGTTACCTGTACCTTGAATCTCTACCAGTCTGGGGGGGGGGGGGTTGTCAAAGTACAGGTGAGTAGTTACCTGTACACTGGGTCTCTACCTGTCTTGAGGGGGGGGGGTTAGCAAGGGACAGGTGAGTAGTTACCTGTACACTGGGTCTCTACCTGTCTGGAAATGGAGGGACAGGTGAGTAGTTACCTGGACACTGGGTCTGTACCTGTCTGGAGATGGAAGGATAGGTGAGTAGTTACCTGTACACTGGGTCTGTACCTGTCTGGAAATGGAGGGACAGGTGAGTAGTTACCTGGACACTGGGTCTGTACCTGTCTGGAGATGGAGGGACAGGTGAGTAGTTACCTGTACACTGGGTCTGTACCTGTCTGGAAATGGAGGGACAGGTGAGTAGTTACCTGTACACTGGGTCTGTACCTGTCTGGAAATGGAGGGACAGGTGAGTAGTTACCTGTACATTGGGTCTCCGTCAGTCAGAAGCTTTCCCACAGGGGGGAGGCCGTCAGGATCCAAACCCTCTGTGGGGCTTTCACACCCTGGAACACGCAGGAAAACCATTGCATACACAAAAGCCTGTCAAACCTGGTGAACAACACAAGTGTAGCACTTCATATGAACAAACACTCAAGAAAAAAGTATGTACTCTGAGTGAGGATTACACCTCAGTTAAAAAAACACACGCCAAAAACATATGATCAATATGAAAATTAACATGTACAGGACACCAGTGACTGATGAAATGAAACATTGTAAAATGACTCGCTGGACAAGCAAATGCGTAAAATTTAAGACAGCAAGCAGCAGCTGTGAGGACACATGTGAGGCACAATCACTGTGTCTAAAGCATGGTAGCACTGCAGTGAAACAGCAGTCAGAAGCAGCACAGGAAACAGCAGTCAGAAGCAGCACAGGAAACAGCAGTCAGAAGCAGCACAGGAAACAGCAGTCATAAGCAGCACAGGAAACAGCAGTCAGAAGCAGCACAGGAAACAGCAGTCAGAAGCAGCACAGGAAACAGCAGTCAGAAGCAGCACAGGAAACAGCAGTCAGAAGCAGCACAGGAAACAGCAGTCAGAAGCAGCACAGGAAACGGCAGTCAGAAGCAGCACAGGAAACAGCAGTCAGAAGCAGCACAGGAAACAGCAGTCAGAAGCAGCACAGGAAACAGCAGTCAGAAGCAGCACAGGAAACAGCAGTCAGAAGCAGCACAGAAAACAGCAGTCAGAAGCAGCACAGGAAACAGCAGTCAGAAGCAGCACAGGAAACAGCAGTCAGAAGCAGCACAGGAAACAGCAGTCAGAAGCAGCACAGGAAACAGCAGTCAGAAGCAGCACAGGAAACAGCAGTCAGAAGCAGCACAGGAAACAGCAGTCAGAAGCAGCACAGGAAACAAAAGAAATGATCCCAGACAGAGATCCACATGCAACATCTTCCATGGCAGATGTTTCCATTACTCACCAAAAACAATGGACTCCGATGTGGTCTTTTCTTTGTGCAGGGTCACCAGGTCAACGATCTGAACAAAAGGCAACGGGTGGTAAACACAGCAACACATGACACACAAAGCAATCCATCATACACAAGGCACACATCATGCACATGGCAACACATGACACACAAAGCAACACATCATACACATGGCAACACCAGACACAAAAGGCAACACATCATAACATGGCAACACATAGCAATACAAAATACACAAGGCACACATCACACACATGGCAACACCAGACACAAAAGGCAACACATCATAACATGGCAACACATAGCAATACAAAATACACAAGGCACACATCACACACATGGCAACACCAGACACAAAGGGCAACACATCAAACACATGGCAACACCAGACACATGGCAACATTGGACACACAAGGCAACACATCATACACATGGCAACACATGACATGCAAGACAACATATACACATGACACACAAGGCAACAGATTAATTAATTAACTGATCACATTAATTAACTGATCACATAATTAATTAACTGTTCTCTGCTCTCAAGCAGACTCACTGTGTTCCTGTTGCATGTGCTTCTGAATGAGTGACTACAGCCTTTTTATAGCATGTTTTGAATATTTGCTGAGTTGGTGTACGTACAGAGCTGTTTGACTGTCAAGTGGCTGGTGCCATGTAAAACTACTGCTGTCTCGGTGCACGCTCTGTGTCCATCATACAACCATGCACCAGTTTACAGTGTCATTTCATTTGAAACCACAACTGTACGACACACAATAACACACAAGGCAAAGCAAACACATCAGGCAACAATGTCAAGAATGAGAACTCGACTGTTTATTACACTAACTGAAAAGCTGCCACATCTTGACCCAGGGTTCTAACAGGAACGGCCACATCAGGGTTCTCACAAGAATGGCCACATTGTGACCCATGGTTCTTAGAGGAACGGCCACATGACCCAGGGTTCTAACAGGAATGGCCACATCATGACCCAGAGTTCTAACAGAAACAGACTTATCATGACCAGAGTTCTAACAGGAACAGCCACATCTTGATCCAGGGTTCCAACAGGAATAGAGACATCATGACCAGGGTTCTAACAGGAACAGAGACATCATGACCAGGGTTCTAACTGGAACGGCCACATCATGACCAGGGTTCTAACTGGAACGGCCACATCATGACCAGGATTCTAACTGGAACGGCCACATCATGACCTGGGTTCTAACTGGAACGGCCACATCATGACCAGGGTTCTAACTGGAACGGCCACATCATGACCAGGATTCTAACTGGAACGGCCACATCATGACCTGGGTTCTAACTGGAACAGCCACATCATGACCAGGGTTCCAACAGGAAAGGCCACATCATGACCAGGATTCCAACAGGAAAGGCCACATAACCTGCGTCATGACCAGAGTGATGCACGGGGATATTCTAACACCATGACACAACTAGCAGTAGTTAAATATTCAGGCACCAACAATAATCTTACCACAGATTTATAGATGCAGCCATGGGCAAAGCCTCGCTCATACGATGCTTTGTTGATTGTCATCGCATCCTCCATGTCATAGCCCTGAAATCAAAACACCATGCCTTGTTGATTGTCATCGCATCCTCCATGTCATAGCCCTGAAATCAAAACACCATGCCTTGTTGATTGTCATCGCATCCTCCATGTCATAGCCCTGAAATCAAAACACCATGCCTTGTTGATTGTCATCACATCCTCCATGTCATAGCCCTGAAATTAAACCTCAATGATCAAATTATATCATTACAGAAATGCCACACATTTCACACAGCATTACTACCAACCACAACTACTACTGTAGCGGGACAGCTGTGCAAGCTAGCTTGAGTTACAGGCCCTGAGTTCCCCCCCCCCCCTTCTCTCCAGTCCAACGCTGCCTGCCAGCAACTGGCAGGTGCCGTGTGGTGAGGTATAAAAGACAGTGCCTGTCCGGTTTCTGTACCATGTGCTGAAAAGTGCTGGTCAACCCCTACCCCTCGAGTCTACATGCTGAAAAGTGTTACTCTTCCCTTAGAGGACTTGGTGCTGAAAAGTGCTAGTCCAACCCCTACCCCCCTGAGTTTACATGCTGAAAAAGTGTGTAGCTCTTCCCTTAGTTATTAGAAGACCTGTGCTGCAAAGTGCAAGCACGCACGTTTAGCTATCAATTAAGAGACCTGTGCTGCAAAGTGTGGGCATGCATGTTTAGTTATTAAGAGACCTGTGCTGCAAAGTGCGAGCACTCATGTTTAGTTATTAGAAGACTTGTGCTGCAAAGTGCGAGCGTTAGTTCAGTTTATGTTTGTCTTCTTGTGCTGCAAAGTGCAAGTATTAGTTAAGTCAGTGCAAGGGTGCAACTTACTTTTGTAGGTAACTGGTACTGAGCCTATGCCGGTAGCTAAGTTAGCTATGGTTTAGTGTGTAGGTTAGGCATAGTCATGTGTCAGTTTGGTTTGTTCTTGTGTTTACTGTATGTGTAACATGCGGTAGTGTAAATAAAACTGTATGCATTTCTTTATTTGGTTTGTCACTATAATGGAAGTGAGAGTATGTACTGAGACAGAGTGTGGTCAGTGCATGCGTTTGTGAGCGTGGCTCAGTGTTTTCATCATGTTGGTGCATGTGTACAACTTCTGTCTCCCCTTATCTTTTGTCTAGTGTCTGTTTTAAGTGGCATAAGTGCATAGTGAAATGGCACACCTACCTCTGAGGAGCAGACAAGCAACCAAACACTAACACAGGATTTTTTCTGGATACCAAGGTTGGTCAATTGTAGTGATTTTGAACACAACGCGAGGAACTTGACATTGAAAGGCACACTACTACAGACATGAGGCTGACTAGAGACAATTGTGTATTCCATTGTGAGTGTCTCTCCTTGGCAATCTCAAGCCTGCCCCTGAACCTAAAATGAGGAACGGGCCGCAGGTCCGGTTACACTACCAGCCACACTGTCCATGGTATCATCCTCGCAATTCACGCAGCATTACTACCAACCACTACAACCACACTGTCCATGGTATCATCCTCGCAATTCACGCAGCATTACTACCAACCACTACAACCACACTGTCCATGGTATCATCCTCGCAATTCACGCATTATTACCAACCACACTGTCCATGGTATTATCCTCACAATTCACGCAATACCATGACCATAATATTGCAACAGCCACATGCTAAATGTGCCATGACCATAATATTGCAACAGCCGCATGCTAAATGTGCCATGACCATAATATTGCAACAGCCGCATGCTAAATGTGCCATGACCATAATATTGCAACAGCCGCATGCTAAATGTGCCATGACCATAATATTGCAACAGCCACATGCTAAATGTGCCATGACCATAATATTGCAACAGCCGCATGCTAAATGTGCCATGACCATAATATTGCAACAGCCGCATGCTAAATGTGCCATGACCATAATATTGCAACAGCCACTTGCTTCTGCTTGAGCTTAGACCCCAAAACCACAACCTTCTGATTGTTTGCTTGCAGTTTATGTTTTGCGTGTGCATGGAAGTTACATATGTACTGACACACACTCTCATGCCAAAACATGCACACAGCCACACAGACACTAAAAGAGATGCCTGCATCATACACACACCTAAACACACAAGGATTTGACACTCCAAAACCAACACTGAAACAGACATGCACCATACACACTAATGTACACACCTATACTCTGACACACACAAAAAAAAGGCACCGCACTGCACCACACACACACTCTCTCTCTCACACACACACCACACGCACACACTACTGGTACTAAGGATGATCTACACAGCATCCAAAGTTCCAGATTAAGTGGAAGCACAGAGCATCAACAGGCACACAAACTGACAAATAGTGTCACACACAGAGACAGCAAGTGACTCACAGTGGCTGAAGCAACAGCAACAATAGCATTGAAGCCCATGGGGTACTCATCAATGTGGTACTGTTCATGGGCCTGTGGTCTGACCAGCGGGGACTGAGGGGTGATGATGCGGTACAGCTTGTTGTCAGCTCTGTGTTGGTACGCATGCACTGGAGTTCCCATCGTCTGTTTACCCATCTAAAACACAACAACATTCTTCTCTTCTCTGTACAAATCTGATTGTGACAGTTGCCATCATCACAACAGTGTCTGTTACAAAGTTTAAATCCTAATATTGTATATCCCGCAAGGTTGGCTATGTATCACCAGTTCGTTGTGAAGCCACTATTAACTGCGGATATGTACATATATATACACAACAGTGAATATGAAAAGCAAAAGCCCTTTTCTTTCACTGCAGGAAACAACTAACCATTCCACAGCAACAGTGAGTGCCAGCACCTGGACTGAGAAGTCAACACACACGAGGCTGACAATAAACACCTTTCAACAGGACACACAGCTTGCATTTTTGGGGAGAAATACCTTTTTCCAAGCATTAAATCATTATTTCCAATCAGAAAAGGAAAAAAGGACTTATTTGTACGCATTGCACGGATCTCCTTAGGATGGCCTGCATGGCAGGGCACAGCAGAGAGCGCAACAAAAAACAAGGTGCAAGAAAAGACCAAATAAGGAGTGGGGGGTGGCACAGAACAAAAAACAAAACACGGAGCAGGACAGAGAACAGAACAGAGAGCAGGACAGAGAACAAAAACACAGAGCATGACAGAGAACACAGAACAGGACAGAGAAAAAACAGAGCAGCACAGAAAACAAAAACACAGAGCTGGACAGAGAACACAGACCAGGACAGAGAACAAAAACACAGAGCAGGACTGAGAACAAAAACACAGGACAGAGAACACAGAGCAGGACTGAGAACAACAACAACCAAAAAACACAGGACAGGGAACACAGAGCAGTACTGAGAACAAAAACACTGAGCAGGACAGAGAACAAAAACCCAGAGCAGGACAGAGAACAAAACAAAGAAGATGGCGGTAGAGTGGACACACTCTGACTCCACCCAGCAAATCAGCCCCAACTGGTCTTGAGAAAGGGCTGCTCCTTGGTCAGGAGCTCATTTCCATGGAAACAGGAAGGGACAGAGTTCAGAAACTGTGGTCTTAAAAGAGGCTGCTCTTTGGTCCATTGTTCCACTGGACACACAAAGGCACAGAGAACTATGACAGACCCTGCTGTTCACATAATGACACAGAGAACTATAACAGAAGTTGCTGTTCACACAATGACACAGAGAACACAACTAGGACAAATCCCTTTCAGGACAGACTGAACATCAGGATGCACCAATAAATGGGATGAAACTGGAAATAGGACAGAAGAGAGAATGGGATAAAACAGAAACAGACAACAATAACAACAAAACAGAAATAAAACAGCAATGACAGAATAAGGCAGAGGAGAGGACAGTTTAGAGCATGAACAGAAGACAGAGGAAGAGAAGAGACGAGAAAAGGCTGGTGGTCCTTTCCAGAATTACCTGACACTGGTACATGTTGCGAGGACTCTGGTTGAAGTCAGAGAAGGGGGTCAAGCTGGCAATGACACTCAGCATGCTCTGCTCACATGTTTCCATGTGTGTCGTGACCTGCACACACCCGTCACTAACCGTCACTATAATACATTAACATTGCCTAATCAGCACTATGATACATTAATGTTGCCTGATCACTATGATAAATTAATGTTGCCTAATCAGCACTATGATACATTGATGTTGCCTAATCAGCACTATGATACATTAATGTTGCCTGATCACTATGATACATTAATGTTGCCTGATCAGCACTATGATACATTAACGTTGCCTAATCAGCACTATTATACATTGATATTGCCTAATCAGCACTATGATACATTAATGTTGCCTGATCACTATGATACATTAATGTTGCCTGATCATTATGACACATTAATGTTGCCTGATCACTATGGTACATTAATGTTGCCTGATCATTATGACACATTAATGCTGCCTGATCATTATGACACATTAATGTTGCCTGATCACTATGACACATTAATGTTGCCTGATCATTATGACACATTAATGTTGCCTGATCACTATGGTACATTAACGTTGCCTAATCAGCACTATGATACATTAATGTTGCCTCATCAGCACTATGATACACTAATGTTGCCTGATCACTATGATACATTAATATTGCCTGATCAGCACTATGATACATTAATGTTGCCTGATCACTATGATACATTAATATTGCCTGATCAGCACTATGATACAGTGATGTTGCCTAATCAGCACTATGATATATTAATGTTACCAACATCATTGCAGTCCTCTTCATCATAAACCAACATCATCGCAGTCATCTCTATCATAAACCAGCATCATCATAGTCCTCTCCATCAAAAACCAGCATCATTATAGTCTTCATCATAAACCAACATCATCATAGTCCTCTCCATCATAAACCAGCATCATTATAGTCCTCTCCATCATAAACCAACATCATCATAGTCCTCTCCATCATAAACCGGCATCATCATAGTCATATCCATCATAAATCCTCTCCATCATAAACCAACATCATCATAGCCCTCTCCATCATAAACCAACATCATCATAGTCCTCTCCATCATAAACCGGCATCATCATAGTCATATCCATCATAAATCCTTTCCATCATAAACCAGCATTATCGCAATCCTCTCCATCATAAACCAACATCATCACAGCCCTCTCTATCATAAACCAACATCATCACAGCCCTCTCCATAGTAAACCAGCAACATCATAGTCCTCCCCATCATAAACCAGCATCATCATAGTCCTCTCCATCATAAACCAACATCATCATAGTCCTCTTTATCATAAACCAGCATCATCATAGTCCTATCATAAACCAACATCATCATAGTCCTCTCCATCATAAACCAGCATCATTGTCATTACTGTTGTCGCGATGTTGGCGGTGCTTACTCCAGGGTGTATTTCGCTGGCAGTGACAGCAATGTCCATGTAGACCTGTTCAAAGGTGCCGATCATCTCCGTGCGCTGAAGCCGCAGGTTGATGACGGGGCGAACCATGCGCGCCAGGCCCGAGAACAGGTACAGTCCCGGGTACTGGCTGGACACCTCCGTCTTGCTCACCAGGCAGATCTCCAGCACCGGGGGGATCTACACAACAACAGCAGCAACAGGCCACGCTTCAATGACGTCACCATCAACACCACGCTTGAATGGCGTCACCATCAACACCACGCTTCAATGGCGTCACCATCAACACCACGCTTGAATGACATCACCATCAACCACGCTTGAATGGCGTCACCATCAACCACGCTTCAATGGCGTCACCATCAACACCACGCTTGAATGGCGTCACCATCAACCATGCTTGAATGGCGTCACCCTCAACCACGCTTGAATGGCATCACCATCAACACCACGCTTGAATGGCGTCACCATCAACCACGCTTGAATGGCGTCACCATCAACACCATGCTTTAATGGCGTCACCATCAACACCACGCTTGAATGGCGTCACCATCAACCATGCTTGAATGGCGTCACCATCAACCACACTTGAATGGCGTCACCATCAACCACGCTTGAATGGCATCACCATCAACCACGCTTGAATGGTGTCACCATCAACCACGCTTGAATGGCGTCACCATCAACCACGCTTGAATGGCGTCAACATCAACACCACACTTGAATGGCGTCACCATCAACCACGCTTGAATGGCGTCACCATCAACCACGCTTGAATGGCGTCACCATCTACCACGCTTGAATGGCGTCACCATCAACCACGCTTGAATGGCGTCACCATCAACACCACGCAAATGGAAGCAAATACTATGCATAGACACACATGCATACACCCACAAACGCAGACGGAGACAGACAGACAAACACATGAAGGCACAGAGAGATTGACACGCAGAGAAATGGACACACACAGAGACAGACACGCATAGAGACTGACGCACAGATTGACACACAGAGACTGACACAGAGAGAGACCAACATGCAGAGAGATGGACACACACAGAGACGGACACGCAGAGCGACCGATGCACACAGAGACTGACATACAATACACACTGACCTGTTGAAGCCCCATCACCTTCAGTGCCCTCAGCTGCTTGGCTGCATCAGCGGCTATGTGGTCTGGGAGATAACCAACCAGCTGCCCATCCAGCAACACGCTGTAACACTGCGACATGGCCACAGGGAGAGGCAAGCCTGTGGGACACATCCCCAGTGCATGTAGCTGCTCCACTACCGGCTGTGGAGGGTAGGCACTGTTCACTGCCTGTAACACACAACACACCATGACAGCGGCAAGCCTGCAGGACACACGCCTAACGACTGTAGCTGTGGAGGGTAGGCACTGTTCACTGCCTGTAACACACAACACACCATGACAGCGGCAAGCCTGCAGGACACACGCCTAACGACTGTAGCTGTGGAGGGTAGGCACTGTTCACTGCCTGTAACACACGACACACCATGACAGCGGCAAGCCTGCAGGACACACGCCTAACGACTGTAGCTGTGGAGGGTAGGCACTGTTCACTGCCTGTAACACACGACACACCATGACAGCGGCAAGCCTGCAGGACACACGCCTAACGACTGTAGCTGTGGAGGGTAGGCACTGTTCACTGCCTGTAACACACACCACACCATGACAGCGGCAAGCCTGCAGGACACACGCCTAACGACTGTAGCTGTGGAGGGTAGGCACTGTTCACTGCCTGTAACACACAACGACAGCGGCAAGCCTGCAGGACACACGCCTAACGACTGTAGCTGTGGAGGGTAGGCTCTGTTTACTGCCTCTAACAACCAGTACAAATTAAAATGTCAGCAGGAGAGATAGCCACGCCCACCCAATGACATACTGACAGTTGGCAGTATGGTCTGACAAAAGTGAATCTGTGCCCACGTGTCTGAAAGGCTTACTGGCTGACATCTAGAGTTTTATCAGCCCTACCAGCTATCACTTTGGCACAGACATCGGGCAGTTTTCTGTGTCACTGGTAGACAGCAACAGACTTCACAGCTACTTTCTGCTACTGCTGCTGTAGTCTGCACACCCAGCCACAGCTGTCATCTGCTAATGGCTGTCTCTAGTCTGCATACTGACCCACAGCTGTCATCTGCTAATGGCTGTCTCTAGTCTGCATACTGACCCACAGCTGTCATCTGCTAATGGCTGTCTCTAGTCTGCATACTGACCCACAGCTGTCATCTGCTAATGGCTGTCTCTAGTCTGCATACTGACCCACAGCTGTCATCTGCTAATGGCTGTCTCTAGTCTGCATACTGACCCACAGCTGTCATCTGCTAATGGCTGACCATTTCTAGTCTGCATACCGACCCACAGCTGTCATCTGCTAATGGCTGTCTCTAGTCTGCATACTGACCCACAGCTGTCATCTGCTAATGGCTGACCATTTCTAGTCTGCATACCGACCCACAGCTGTCATCTGCTAATGGCTGACCAGTTAGCATAGTAAAGTGCAACAGTGACCAAACGCCATTATTCTAACACTTTCTAAATGGGATTACATCAACAAGGTGAACAATTTCCAAACAGATTTTGAACAGAAAATGGAGGGTTGCTGGGGTGGGGGGCAGTTACTGCAGCTAGTGCAAAGCTGACAAGAGCTTTGCCCATCAACACTGTGATTGACCTTATGACAAAGAATGGTTGCTGCCCTTGCAAAGTCAAGAAAATGTTGTTACCAATTCAAATGATCAACTGTTATAGAACCAAATACAGGTATTGCTGATTAGTTCTTGCATCATTTAAGAAATATGACACACAAAATGTGCAATCAAGTCTCGTAATGTTTTCATCAAGGACAGAAAGGCAATGATTCTGCATTGTCAGAGTATGAAAAATGAAGTCAGAAGGTGTGTCTCATCTGCATGTCCTGATTGGCTGATCACATCTGTAACTGAGTTTGGCCACACATTAATACAATACAGATTTTTTGGCCAGGTATCAAGGAATGTTTCATGGTGACAAGTACATTCACCCACACATTCATGCCAATCAGGGTGACATGTACACTCACCCACACAGTCATGTCAGACATGTACTCACTGACATATTCATATCAATCATGGTGACATGTACACTCACCCATATATTCATGTCAATCATGGTGACATACACTCACCCACACATTCATGTCAATCATGGTGATGTACACTCACCACACACATTCATGTCAATCATGGTGACACGTACAATCACCCACACATTCATGCCAATCATAAAATGACAGTTGTTACCAGAAGAAGAAGAGAAATGGGGGTAAAACGTCTGCGCTACATAAATATAAAAAAGATACAGACACTGTGAAAGCAACAAGCTGGGAAGCACCCCCCTCCTTACCTGACAACTGGCTGACATGTGGTTGAGCAGCCCACATGGCGTTCCATCTGGAGTGTGCACTGGACACAGAAATCCTGTAACACACAACAACATTACTGGACACAGAAATCCTGTAACACACAACAACATTACTGGACACAGAAATCCCCAACACAAAACAGCAACATTACTGGACACAGAAATCCCCCCCCCACCCCCACAACAGCAGATATTGGACACAGAAATCCTGTAAACACAACTCTGGTACACACTCCATGAAGCATCATGTCCACTCCTATCTTTATTAGAATATTACAAATAAAATCTCACATATGCTGCTAGATGTCTCACACACACGTCTCACACACACACACTCATGTCACACAAACACACACACACACACTCACACACACATATCCAGGCACACCTACTCATACAAAGAGAGGTAAAGGAAGACACAGCCAGATAGACACAATCAAGCATCAATCAACTGGTAGGTAGACAGACTGAGACAGACAGCCAGCCAGAGACAGACACACACACAGCCAGCCAGCCAAACACAGACATCCAGCCAGACACACACAGCCAGCCAGCCAGATACACACAGCCAGCCAGCCAGATACACACAGACATCCAGCCAGATACACACAGCCAGCCAGACACACACAGACATCCAGCCAGATACACACAGCCAGCCAGACACACACAGACATCCAGCCAGATACACACAGCCAGCCAGACACACAGACATCCAGCCAGACACACACAGCCAGCCAGCCAGATACACACAGCCAGCCAGACACACACAGACATCCAGCCAGACACACACAGACATCCAGCCAGACACAAACTGACAGCCAGTGAGACACACACACAGCCAGCCAGCCAGCCAGACACACACAGCCAGCCAGCCAGACACACACAGACAGCGAGACACACACTGACAGCCAGTGAGACACACACACAGCCATCCAGCCAGACACAGACAGCCAGCGAGACACACACTGACAGCCAGTGAGACACACACACAGCCAGCCAGCCAGCCATCCAGACACACACAGCCAGCCATCCAGACACACACAGCCAGCCAGACAGTGAGACACACACACACACACACACACACACAGCCAGCCAGACACACACACAGCCAGCCAGACAGTGAGACACACACACAGCCAGCCAGATCCAGACACAGCCAGCCAGACACACACAGCTATCCAGACACACACACAGCCAGCCAGACAATGAGACACACACACACAGCCAGCCAGACACACACACATCCAGCCAGCCACACACAGCCAGCGAGACACACACTGACAGCCAGAGACACACACACACACAGCCAGCCAGCCAGCCAGACACACAGCCATCCAGCCAGACACACACAACCATCCAGACACACACACACACAGCCAGCCAGACAGTGAGACACACACTGACAGCCAGCCAGACACACACACAGCCAGCCAGCCAGCCACGCACACACAGCCATCCAGCCAGACACACACAGCCACCCAGCCAGACACACAAAGGCATCCAACCAGACACACACACACACAGCCAGCCAGCCAGACACTCACTGCCAGCCAGCCAGACACACACACAGCCAGCCAGACAGTGAGACACACACACAGCCAGCCAGCCAGACACACACAGCCAGCCAGACATGCACACACAGCCAGCCAGCCAGACATGCACACACAGCCAGCCTCACACACACACACACACACAGCCAGCCAGCCAGACACACACAGCCAGCCAGCCAGACATGCACACACAGCCAGCCAGCCAGACATGCACACACAGCCAGCCTCACACACACACACAGCCAGCCAGACACACACAGCCATCCAGCCAGACACACAGAGCCAGCCAGCCAGACATGCACACACAGCCAGCCTCACACACACACACACACACACAGCCAGCCAGACACACACAGCCAGCCAGCCAGACATGCACACACAGCCAGCCTCACACACACACACACACACACAGCCAGCCAGACACACACAGCCAGCCAGCCAGCCAGACACACACAGCCAGCCAGCCAGACATGCACACACAGCCAGCCTCACACACACACACACAGCCAGCCAGACACACACAGCCAGCCTGCCAGCCAGACACACACAGCCAGCCAGCCAGACATGCACACACAGCCAGCCTCACACACACACACACACACACACAGCCAGCCAGACACACACAGCCATCCAGCCAGACACACACAGCCAGCCAGCCAGACATGCACACACAGCCAGCCTCACACACACACACACACAGCCAGCCAGACACACACAGCCAGCCAGCCAGCCAGACACACACAGCCAGCCAGCCAGACATGCACACACAGCCAGCCTCACACACACACACACACAGCCAGCCAGACACACACAGCCAGCCAGCCAGACATGCACACACAGCCAGCCTCACACACACACACACACACAGCCAGCCAGACACACACAGCCAGCCAGCCAGCCACAACCAACCCCAGGCCTCAGGCAGCAGTTTGCGGACAGCTGTGGTTCTCATCTGTGTGAAGAACGCCCCGCGGTGAACACAGCGGAAGTGAGACAGGAAGCGGTAGAAGTTGAGTTTGTCGGCGACGACACTGAGGCCGGCGACCTGCATGAGTCCCAGGCCGCTGCGGGAGCTGAGGTTGCCGGTGGCCAGCAGGTACTCCAGGGGGCGTGTCACGCTGGCTGCCTGCTTGCATGACTCCGTAAAGGAAGCTGCACAGGTCACACCACCAGGTGTTGCTATAAATGATTCATTTTGTAGGCACTTTGACTGTCTCAGTGAGAAATTCTAGCTGCAACAGTGTGCTCCATGTTACCATGTTTAGGTGTTAAGACAGGACAAAATGTGCTTATGTTATCTGCATCCAGGTTTTAGGATGGGGCAAAATGTACACTACATTACCTGCATCCAGGTGTTAAGATAGTACAAAAAGTGCACTATGTTACCTGCATCTAGGTGTTAAGATGGGACAAAAAATACACTATGATACCTGCATCCAGGTGTTAAGATGGCACAAAATGTGCACTATGTTACCTGCATCCAGTTGTTAAGATGGGAAAAATGTACACTACATTACCTGCTTCCAGGTGTTAAGATGGGACACAATGTGCACTATTTTATTTGCGTCCAGGTGTTAAGATGGGACAAAATGTGCACTGTTACCTGCATCCAGGTGTTAAGACAGAACAAAACATGTGCTACGTTACCTGCATCCAGGTGTTAAGACAGAACAAAACATGTACCGTGTTACCTGCATCCAGGTGTTAAGATGGGACAAAATGTGCACTACGTTACCTGCTTCCAGGTGTTATGATGGGATGAAGTGTGCGCTATGTTACCTGCATCCAGGTGTTAAGATGGGACAAAATATACACTATGATACCTGCATCCAGGTGTTAAGATGGCACAAAATGTGCACTGTTACCTGCGTCCAGGTGTTAAGACAGGACAAAATGTGTGCTACATTACCTGCTTCCAGGACATTGGCTGGCTTGTTCTTCACCCACTTGTCCAGACCCAGCTTGACTGTGTGAAGCCACAGCTCCAACTTCTCCTGGGCAACAAGGTATCAGCAAAACATCAACCAATTACCAACAGGTAATCAACCCCATTATCAACAAGGTGAAGGTGATCAGTCAGTACAGAGGGTGAGGTGATGGTGACCAGTCAGTACACAGGGTGAGGTGATGGTGATCAGTCAGTACACAGGATGAGGTGACAGTGACCAGTCAGTACACAGGGTGAGGTGATGGTGACCAGTCAGTACACAGGATGAGGTGACAGTGACCAGTCAGTACACAGGGTGAGGTGATGGTGATCAGTCAGTACACAGGATGAGGTGACAGTGACCAGTCAGTACACAGGGTGAGGTGACGGTGACCAGTCAGTACACAGGGTGAGGTGATGGTGACCAGTCAGTACACAGGATGAGGTGACAGTGACCAGTCAGTACACAGGGTGAGGTGATGGTGACCAGTCAGTACACAGGGTGACGTGATGTGAGGTGTGTGGGGTGGCAGTACATACAGTGAGATGATGGGGTGAGGGGTGTGTGGGGAGACACAACAAAGAGATGATGGGTGTGAGGGGGGTATGGTGTGCAGTAAACAAGTGATGGGTGGGGTGGTAACAGTAAACAGATAATGGGGTGAGGGGTGTGTGGGGTGGCAGTAAACAGATGATGGGTGTGGGGTGTGTGGGGTGGCAGTAAACAGATGATGGGGTGAGGGGTGTGGGTGGTAACAGTAAACAGATGATGGGGTGAGGGGTGTGTGGGTGGTAGTAAACAGATGATGGGGTGAGGGGGGTGTGGGGTGGTAGTAAACAGATGATGGGTGAGGGGTGTGGGGGGTGGCAGTAAACAGATGATGGGGTGAGGGGTGTGGGGGGTGGCAGTAACAGATGATGGGGTGAGGGGTGTGTGGGGTGGCAGTAAACAGATGATGGGGTGAGGGGTGTGTGGGGTGGTAGTAAACAGATGATGGGGTGAGGGGTGTGTGGGGTGGCAGTAAACAGATGATGGGGTGAGGGGTGTGTGGGGTGGCAGTAAACAGATGATGGGGTGAGGGGTGTGGGGGGTGGCAGTAAACAGATGATGGGGTGAGGGGTGTGGGTGGTGGTAGTAAATAGATGATGGGGTGAGGGTTTGTGGGGTGGCAGTAAACAGATGATGGGGTGAGGGGTGTGGCAGTAAACAGATGATGGAGTGAGGGGTGTGTGGTGTGGGGAGCAATAAACAGATGATGGGGTGAGGAGTGTGTGGGGTGGCAGCAAACAGATGATGGGGTGAGGGGTGTGGGGGGTGGCAGTAAACAGATGATGGAGTGAGGGGGGGGTGGTGTGGGGAGCAATAAACAGATGATGGGGTGAGAGGTGTGGGGGGTGGCAGTAAACAGATGATGGGGTGAGGGGTGTGGGGGTGGCAGTAAACAGATGATGGGGTGAGGGGTGTGGGGGGTGGCAGTAAACAGATGATGGGGTGAGGGGTGTGGGGGGTGGCTAGTAAACAGATGATG
>OY757542.1:970162-987662 GCA_963584105.1 Alviniconcha strummeri
CCACCAGTCACTTCATTAATCAATCATTCAACAAATCACTTCACTCCTACACATGATGTTACTATTTCTGACCAACAGACTTACTAGAGATTGACAATGTGGCCTGGTGGTCAGCCCTCACTTTATTAACTCATTTGACCAACAGACTTATGACAGACTGACAATGCAGCCTGGTGGCCAGCCCACACGCCATCTCTTTAAGCACTCAACCACACCACCTCCACACAGCACCCATCCACACCACCTCCACACAGCACCCATCCACACCACCTCCACACAGCACCCATCCACACCACCTCCACATAGCACCCATCCACACCACCTCAACACTCTGTTTTGTCTCTTTCAGCACTCAGCCACACCACCTCCACACTCTCTGTTTTTTTCTTCTCTCTGTCTTTCAATGACACTAGTACATGGCCACTATGACTGAGTGTGCATGCAGAGGTCAGTGAAGAGACGAAGAAAAACAGAAGGAGGAAATGGCACTGAAAGCAAAGAGGCCCAAAGGAGCCAGACAGCAAGGAGAGGCCAGCACTACTTACACCAGCATGTTGAACTTGTCCTGGCTGGACTCCAGGTGCACACAGACGCACTGGCTGAGAGAGAGAGACAAAACATGGTGTACAGCAGACAGGCACACTGGCTGAGAGAGACACACATACACATTGGCTGAGACAGAAAACATGGCGTAAAGCACACATACACATTGGCTGAGACGCAAAAAACATGGCATACCGCACATAGACACATTGGCTGAGACGTAAAAACTACAGTGTATGTAGAGCACACAGACACGCACGCTGAGAGACACCAAACATGGTGTACAGCACACAGGCTGAGAGACACCAAACATGGTGTACAGCACACAGACACGCAGGCTGAGAGACACAAAACATGGTGTACAGCACACAGGCTGAGAGACACCAAACATGGTGTACAGCACACAGACACGCAGGCTGAGAGACACAAAACATGGTGTACAGCACACAGACACACAGGCTGAGAGACACCAAACATGGTGTACAGCACACAGACACGCAGGCTGAGAGACACCAAACATGGTGTACAGCACACAGGCTGAGAGACACCAAACATGGTGTACAGCACACAGGCTGAGAGACACCAAACATGGTGTACAGCACACAGGCTGAGAGACACCAAACATGGTGTACAGCACACAGGCTGAGAGACACCAAACATGGTGTACAGCACACAGACACACAGGCTGAGAGACACCAAACATGGTGTATAGCACACAGACACACAGGCTGAGAGACACCAAACATGGTGTATACCACACTTCATCTCATGGACCTGGTCTAAAAGCTGACCTTGGTCACCAAGCCAAAGGGGCTAAAAACAAAAAGGTGATTAAATGGAAAGAACCAAAATAAGATCGTCATCACAAGTCAAAGTAGTTCCTGCAGCCAGTTTTCATCAGGTCTTTACCAGAAACCAGTGTGAGGTCAGCCAGTTTTCATCAGGTCTTTACCAGAAACCAGTGTGAGGTCAGCCAGTTTTCATCAGGGCTTTACCAGAAACCAGCATGTTATTGTTGGCCTGTTTCATCAGGTCTTTACCAAAAACCAGTATGACATCAGTTCCTTACCAGAAACCAGTATGTTGTCAATTTTTATCAGGTCTTTACCAGAAACCAGTATGATGTCAGTTTTCATCAGGGCTTTACCAGAAACCAGCATCAGTTCCTTACCAGAAACCAGTATGTTGTCAATTTTTATCAGGTCTTTACCAGAAACCAGTATGATGTCAGTTTTCATCAGGGCTTTACCAGAAACCAGCATGTTAGCCTGTCTTTACCAAAAACCAGTATATCAGTTTTCATCAGGTCTTTACCAGAAACCAGTATGTCAGACAGTTTTCATCAGGTCTTTACCTGCAACCAGCATGTCAGACAGTTTTTTTCTCCATGTTTTGCTGGTTACTAGTGCAATATTAGCCAGTTTTCAGAACGTTTTGCTTGTAATCAGCAAGATGTCGGCCTGTTTTGACAATGTTTCGCCAGCAATCAGTGTAAAACTAGCCAGTTTTCATGATGTTTTGCCACCTACCAGCGTAAGATTAGCCAGTTTTCACAGTTTTTCCAGCAACCAGTGTAAGATTAGCCATTTTTCAGTTTTGCCAGCAACCAGAGTAAGATTAGCCAGTTTTCACAGTTCTGCCAGCAACCAGTGTAATTTAGCCAGTTTTCACAGTTTTGCCTACGAAATTTTCCCACTACCTGTCAGACTTGGTGCAGTGAGCCCAGGAAGGCAAGTTACCCACAGGACAGGAAATGTGTCAACCACACATCATCCAGTTCACTTACGAGAGAAGGAACTGGCCGACCTGCTCGTGTGTGTACCATGTTGGCACGTTCAGCTTGACGCGGAACCGCTCGCCCAGGTATTGCAGCATCTGTGTACGTGTCAACAGGTTCTGATCCAGCATGTCATACAGCATGTAGCTTGCACACCTGTAACATGCAGCACACACACTACACACATGTAACACGCAGCACTGTTGCTACTGTACATGTCTATATTAGTTTATACTTAACCAAATAAACACACAGAGTCATAGCTGCATTAGTTTAGTACAGGACCACAGATACATGCTAAATACAAGAAGCTAATGCTGTACACAATTGGGCCAAAGGTAACAAAGACAAAACACAGAATTTTGCATGCAACATTACGTACTTGGATCTTCAATAGATGCTCTTTGAAAATAAAAGGGGATGCAGTTTAGTGGCATTTTCTTTATCATGACAGAGTTGTGCCCTCCTGATCCCCAATGGACAGAACAAGCATTGCTCTCTCCTTTGCCAGACGCTTACAACAATGGAAGCAGTAGACAAAAAGACAAAGACATTTTTGAAGCTATTTATCTTGCAAGTGTATATGTGTGCATGTGTGCACATGTGAATATGCTTGTATGCTATGGTATGTGTGTGTGCGCGTGTCATTGTGTGCGCTAGCAGGTGTTGGTGTGTGTGTCTGTTGATGTTTCAAACGTTGTACCTTTCTTCTAAAAACATTGTCAGTGTACTAGGCTATATCATGTTCCATGTAATTTCTCTTTAAAGAATTATTGACCATGAGGTAGCAGCACTCTGAGATTCAATCCCCCACCCCCCCCACCTCCTTTCTTGTGGCACAGTCTGTAACAGGCGATGGTCTCAATCTCAAAATGATGATGCACTACAGTAAATAAAATCTTTGCATTCTCTTTACATGGCACTTCACGTAGCCTACTACAATGGCAATGCTTTTAGACAATGGATCCTCTGAAATGTCAACACAGGCACACACTGACACACAAACACATGGACACCATGGCACACAAGCACACTCACATGCACACACACACTTGCAAGATGGATAATTTCAAAAATGTCTACATCTTTTTGCCTGCCACCTCCATTCTTGTGAGCGTACAGCCAAGGAGAGAGAGTTTTTGTCCTGCCAATCAGGGGATCAGGAGAGCACAAGTGTTGCTGTAAAGAACACGCTCCCTAAATTGGTTCCCCTTTAGTTCCAGATTCTGACTATTAAACATTGCTATAGCTGTGTGTAAGATCTGAAAACAAGCTATGCATAACACAGCAACACACATCTGAGGCAGAGCACACACACATGTAAACACTCACCCACATATATAAACATGCATGCATGTAAACACACATATACTCGCAAACACATGCGTATGTGCACACAGACACATATGTCAGAACCAACAGCATTACCTACCCTTTGTAAAAGGAGTCATCTTCCTTTCCACTGATCAGCTGATCATAAATGTACTTGTCAGAAACATCTAGCAGTCCCTGTAGAGACAAGAACAAAACATAATTCTTTGCCTGCACATAAACCAATGATGTAATGATTTTTTTTCTTGAAAGAAATCATCTGAGTCTGAAATGCAGAGCAATTGTTTACAGTACTCTGTAAATGTACCTAACACATACCAATCCCTTCCCTAAGCTGAAATTGTAGACATGCACACCCCTTCCCAAAGTTGTAATTGTAGTAAACATACACACCACCTACCAGCCCCTTCCCAAAGTTGTAACTGTAGTAAACATACACACCACCTACCAGCCCCTTCCCAAAGTTGTAACTGTAGTAAACATACACACCACCTACCAGCCCCTTCCCTAAATTGTAACTGTAGTAAACATACACACCACCTACCAACCCCTTCCCTAAATTGTAATTGTAGTAAACATACACACCACCTACCAACCCCTTCCCTAAATTGTAATTGTAGTAAACATACACACCACCTACCAACCCCTTCCCTAAATTGTAATTGTAGTAAACATACACACCACCTACCAACCCCTTCCCTAAATTGTAATTGTAGTAAACATACACACCACCTACCAACCCCTTCCCTAAATTGTAATTGTAGTAAACATACACACCACCTACCAACCCCTTCCCTAAATTGTAATTGTAGTAAACATACACACCACCTACCAACCCCTTCCCTAAATTGTAATTGTAGTAAACATACACACCACCTACCAACCCCTTCCCTAAATTGTAATTGTAGTAAACATACACACCACCTACCAACCCCTTCCCTAAATTGTAATTGTAGTAAACATACACACCACCTACCAGCCCCTATCCCTATGCTGTACCGCAGCTACTACTGTTCACAGTAGTGTTTGAGGAGGTGGGCTGGGGAAGGACATCAGGGGGAGATGGGAGAGAAGGAAGGCATGGGGGGAGATGGGAGAGAAGGAAGACATGGGGGGAGATGGGAGAGAAGGAAGACATGGGGGGAGATGGGAGAGAAGGAAGCATGAGGGAGATGGGAGAGAAGGAAGGCATGGGGGGAGATGGGAGAGAAGGAAGACATGGGGGGAGATGGGAGAGAAGGAAGCATTAGGGAGATGGGAGAGAAGGAAGGCATGGGGGGAGATGGGAGAGAAGGAAGACATGGGGGGAGATGGGAGAGAAGGAAGGCATGGGGGGAGATGGGAGAGAAGGAAGCATTAGGGAGATGGGAGAGAAGGAAGGCATGGGGGGAGATGGGAGAGAAGGAAGACATGGGGGGAGATGGGAGAGAAGGAAGCATTAGGGAGATGGGAGAGAAGGAAGGCATGGGGGGAGATGGGAGAGAAGGAAGACATGGGGGGAGATGGGAGAGAAGGAAGGCATGGGGGGAGATGGGAGAGAAGGAAGCATTAGGGAGATGGGAGAGAAGGAAGGCATGGGGGGAGATGGGAGAGAAGAAAGCATTAGGGAGATGGGAGAGAAGGAAGGCATGGGGGGAGATGGGAGAGAAGGAAGGCATGGGGGGAGATGGGAGAGAAGGAAGACATGGGGGGAGATGGGAGAGAAGGAAGCATGAGGGAGATGGGAGAGAAGGAAGGCATGGGGGGAGATGGGAGAGAAGGAAGACATGGGGGGAGATGGGAGAGAAGGAAGCATGAGGGAGATGGGAGAGAAGGAAGGCATGGGGGGAGATGGGAGAGAAGGAAGGCATGGGGGGAGATGGGAGAGAAGGAAGACATGGGGGGAGATGGGAGAGAAGGAAGCATTAGGGAGATGGGAGAGAAGGAAGACATGGGGGGAGATGGGAGAGAAGGAAGGCATGGGGGGAGATGGGAGAGAAGGAAGGCATGGGGGGAGATGGGAGAGAAGGAAGGCATGGGGGGAGATGGGAGAGAAGGAAGGCATGGGGGGAGATGGGAGAGAAGGAAGGCATGGGGGGAGATGGGAGAGAAGGAAGACATGGGGGGAGATGGGAGAGAAGGAAGACATGGGGGGAGATGGGAGAGAAGGAAGCATGAGGGAGATGGGAGAGAAGGAAGGCATGGGGGGAGATGGGAGAGAAGGAAGGCATGGGGGGAGATGGGAGAGAAGGAAGACATGGGGGGAGATGGGAGAGAAGGAAGGCATGAGGGGAGATGGGAGAGAAGGAAGGCATGGGGGGAGATGGGAGAGAAGGAAGCATGAGGGAGATGGGAGAGAAGGAAGGCATGGAGGTGGGAGAGAAGGAAGGCATGGGGGGAGATGGGAGAGAAAGAAGGCATGGGGGGAGGTGGGGGGAGGGAGATGGGAGAGAAGGAAGGCATGGGGGGAGATGGGAGAGAAGGAAGCATTAGGGAGATGGGAGAGAAGGAATGCATGGGGGGAGATGGGAGAGAAGGAAGCATGAGGGAGATGGGAGAGAAGGAAGGCATGGGGGGAGATGGGAGAGAAGGAAGCATGAGGGAGATGGGAGAGAAGGAAGGCATGGGGGGAGATGGGAGAGAAGGAAGCATTAGGGAGATAGGAGAGAAGGGCCAGACTGTTACAGAAGTACCTTGAGGACCATGATGAGAGGCAGGTAGTACAGCTGCTTGTTGTAAGCAAAGCACACCTTGATACACCCGGTCTGCAGGAAGTGCATAGTCATGTTCTGGAACAGAACAAATGCTGCAGTTGCTCTGACCACATGTACATATAGTATATGATACACATACACATATAGTAGTAGTACAAACCCAGGGGTTGCAAACACGCAAAGCCAATCAGCATTTTTAACGCAACATATATCATACACATGTACTAGTACAAACCCAGGGGTTTCAAGTACACAAAATAAATCAGCATCTTTAACGCAACATAAACTCCTCCCTCACGCAACTGTTCATGAAACCCCATGCACTGACTATATGCGAAAAAGTCAAACTCTGTATGACAGACTGCATTTTAAGTAAAGGCTTTAAACAGCCTCCTTTTCCCATGGTCTCTGTCTCTCTGACAATGGGTTTTGGTGTCTTGCACATCAAGTGCGCACAAAACGTTTTCAAACTTGTCAATGTATTTTCTCCATTGAACACCGGACGATTGTTCATCAATCCTTTCTTCTCAGACGGGATGACAGACATCCATGTAAGATTTGCGTCAGTATTTCTTGTCTGACGTCATGAAAATCGCAGGTGTTTGCCAGTGTTCTAAGTCTTGTGTAAAACTCATCAATCATTTCTCCTCGCCTTTGTTTCGCCTGTCAAAATTTTTATATGTCTTCTTTTCCTGTGGTCTCTGTCTCTCTGACAATGGGTTCTGATGTCAGTTGTCAGAACATACCAACTCTGACAGCTACCAGGCCAGGGTGGGTGACAGAAAATAAGGTCAGAGATAGTTCCGTTTCTGGCAGCATTACTAGTTTCCTGCCATTGATTTGCATGCAGGACTGACCACATTTTGCAGCTCAGCATAATGTCATGAAAGACAATGCAGAAAACTCTGACTCATTTTTTTCATAGCCAAGAGTTCATTCCACTAGCTCTGAGCCATTTGATAATAGGCTGCCTGTTCAAGATGGCAAACAAACAAGCCAGGAATCTGCCAGTACCAGCGAAAGGCTGAGATCTAACCAGGCACCAGTGAAAAATGTTGATTGCTATGAAGGGTCCCAGGCTTGAGAATATTGAATGTAGTTTTGTTATCCATCAGACTTGCACAGACTTCTGCAGTAGGTGTGAGAGGCAGGTGCAGTACTGACTGTTCTTAAAAAAGTCACTGTCACTTGTGTCTGTGTGTATGGAGTCATTTTTGGTTGCATGCATTTCTTTTTTAAAGACACAGCATTTGCTGTACGCAAGTGCTATAAAATGTTTCAACCCTGAAACCTTGTGCCAAATCTCAGTTACAACAAGAACATACATTTTCATCACATCTTTTGTTGGTGGTGTTGTGTTTGTTGTATTGTTCTCTTAACTTTATGTTGTTGTTGTTGTTTTTACAAGCCCGCCATGACCACAACAAAATTTCCCCTTGTGGGATGATTAAAGTTTTTGAATTGAATTGAAAACATCTATATAACAAATAGCCATCAATTTATCTATCATCCCACACGACACAAACCAACCAACATACCAATCCACTAGTCAGCTACCTACCCATACAATACCAGCCAAGCAAATGTACAAGAATCATCTCATGTATGGACATCAAACGCCTATTGCACATAATCACCAACAGCAGCAGCAACTCACCTACCCATCAACTCCCCACGACAACAATTTTACTCTTCCTAACACTTTGACTTTGACTGCAAACATTGTTTGAGTTAAATAATCCCTAACAACCAGTAACTGACAGTCACATTGACCTTGACACTAACATTCACATCGACCTTGACCCTGGCAATTGCACTGACTTTGACACTAACAATCACACTGACCATGACAATATCATTGACCTTAATATTCTAACTTTGACACTGACAATCACACTGACCTTGTCAATCATATTGACCTTGACACAAGCATTCTGACCTTGACACTGACAATCACATTGACCCGGACAGTGACCCTGGCTGTGACTTACAATGGCACTCTCGTCGGGTCGGACACAGCGCATGGTGAGACCAAACTCTGTATAGTCTGGTCCCCGGGTTTTCCACGAGGGCCGCTTGATGCACAGTGGCTGCCAACACACATACAGGGATTACTTTTGTCTTATCTGTACTTTATTACAATCATGCCTACTTTGTGGTGTGAAAAGGGAATTTCCCATGGGAAATGCTCTTGTACACTTATACCACACTTTATCTTAATGTCAGTATAATTTCAACAACAAAACAAACAAAACCTTTTTCTTTTTTTAAGGAGAAGAAAATTACAATGCCAGAAAGAAAAAAAATTGCGATCAGCATTTATATTTGTTAAACTTGGAGCATGCATACATGTAGCACACAGGGCCATGGTTAGTCATGCCCCTCAGAGGACATGACAGAGTCTACTACCTGACACTAAGGGTTGGGGGGTGGGGGATATGTTCCGGGATAATGTTATTGGTGGGACAGGGGGGATATGTTCAGGGACCATGTTATTGGTGGGATGTGGGGGATGTTTTCAGGGGTAATGTTATTGGTAGGATGTGGGAGATACGTAATTTTAACTCATGTTTCATGTGTATTTTATGCAGTTTTGAATGCCACATACACATTTTTTAGACCATTATGCAAAATACAAAGGACTAGCTTCCTGACTGGCCACCAAGAGGAGTCAATCTAAACAGGACTGCAGTCACAGCTGTGCCCGTGCAGTGCTGTACTTGAACTGTCCTCCCTCCTTGCCCTGGTTCCCAACAGCTCAAGATAGCAGTCTATCAGACAGGCAAACAGTAACACCGCTTTACCGATCTCGCTTTCACAGTACTGTTTTACTGATTTCACTTTCACAGTACTGTTTTCACTTTCACAATACTGTTTTAGTGATTTCACTTTCACAGTATTGTTTTACTGATTTCACTTTCACAGTATTGTTTTACTGATTTCACTTTCACAGTATGGTTTTATTGATTTCACTTTCACGGTACTGTTTCACTGATTTCACTTTCACAACACTGTTTTACTGATTTCACTTTCACAGTACTGTTTTACTGATTTCACTTTCATAACACTGTTTTACTGATTTCGCTTTCACAGTGCTGTTTTACTGATTTCACTTTCACAACACTGTTTCACTGATTTCATTTTCACAACACTGTTTTACTGATTTCACTTTCACAACACTGTTTCACTAATTTCCCTTCACCACAGTTTTAGTGATTTCACTTTCATGTGGATTTCTTCCTGATCAGCGTGAATCAGACTGTGAAAACTGAGCTTGCTGTTGCTTCTGTTTAATATAAACTGAAGCTGCAGCAAACTGTGAAAACTGAGCTTGCTGTTGCTTGTTTAATATAAACTGAAGCTGCAGCAAACTGTGAAAACTGAGCTTGCTGTTGCTTCTGTTTAATATAAACTGAAGCTGCAGCAAACTGCGTTACTGTTCTTTTTTTCCAGAATCAGCAACAAGAGTGAAGAGTCATTGTGATGCCAGACGCTAACAACTCAGGGTGCTAGAGCTAACTCTCTCACACACAGAATCAGCATGTATGACTTTGCAGTAGGCCTCAGCAGTTCAAAACAAAACAAAAACTGCCACTACCATTGAGTGCTGCCTCCTCTTTGCTACCTGAATCATCATCTCCTCTACGACATGTGAATCACCACTTCCCATAATTATGAATCACCATTTCTTCCACGCCATGTGAATCACTGTATCATGCTTGCCAAGTGAATCATCTCCCCCAGGCCATGTAAATCGCTATCCCCCCATGCCATGTGAATCACAGTCTCTGCCATGCCATGTGAATCACAGACTCCCTGTGTGGGACAGCTACAACTGGTGAATGGCCCTGTACCTGGGAGGGTAGCACGCTGTCACACCCTGTTCAGCTCCCTGTGTGGGATGGCTACAACAGGCAGTGACACACACAACTGCACCTCTCCCATCTCACAAACACCATGAGATTTGAAACTCACGTAGTTCCTGCGAGGCAAAATGAGCATTCGGATCACTTTCTCCTGTCCATTGACTATGTAGTAACCACCCATCTCCTGTAACCAAGCAACAATCTGGCCATTGAGAATAGCAGCTAACCAACCAATTCACCCACCAAAACACATTCACACACACTGCAGACTTGCCAAACATCACAACTAGAAGTCATACCTTTCTCATAACCTTGTGATTAGGACAATGACACCAAAACTGATATAAAAGTGGAGATTACCATTATTTAATTTTAAAGATCCCACTTACAGAATCAGAGAAATGGTAACATTAAAGTTCTTGCCAGACACAAGTCTGAAACAGAATGAGGCCCAGAGCACCTGTGCAGAATCGACACACAAGGGAGTTAATTAATGCTTGAAAGAGCACAAGCACAACAAAGACCCGAGTTGCCTACAGTAACTCTCACAAGGTACACAAACTCCACCAGAGGTACATCCTCTTGGATACATACATTGTATTTACATGCATGCCAGGTGAGAGTTACCGAAGGCAACTCGGGTCTTTGTTGTTGTGCTTGTGTGACATCTTTCTAGCGCTAATTGACTCCCTTGTGTGTTGATTCGTGTCGGACACCTTCAAGGCCTCATGACCAGACAATCACCCATCATTAATAAACAGATGTGTATGACTCTTCACATGACCTGAAGATACAAGGTATTTATACCAAACCTGGATTGAGGGGCTGCACACAAAGAAGCAAACACAAAGAGAAGAAGATGCAGACTGCGCCACAGGCCTCTCACCTCTGCCTCCTCTCCGTGTCTGATCAGCAGCTTGGGGGGCAGTCTGGCCAGGCGGCAAGCATCCGACTGTCAACACATCACACAACAAACATCACTGTCACTGCAGGTCAGCCA
The DNA here is from genome assembly GCA_963584105.1 of Alviniconcha strummeri. Classification (NCBI taxonomy): domain Eukaryota; kingdom Metazoa; phylum Mollusca; class Gastropoda; family Provannidae; genus Alviniconcha; species Alviniconcha strummeri. The sequence goes on from OY757542.1 coordinate 981,374, forward strand.
GGACAAGAAACCCTCCAGATAAGGCCCCCACCCACCAGTCCACATAACACTGCTCCATGTGACACCTCTCTTGACCTGTTCACCTATTATACAACACCCTTCATATACCACCTTCCTAACACATCATACTGCTTACTATGACCGTGACTAGGATTTCTGCCACATAGTCACAGAAAGCCGTTCCACAGTGCCCTGCCCACATATTAACACAAAGCCGCTCCATCCTGTACTGCTCACCTTCACCATGATTGGGATTTCTCCGACATTTTTCTCCACATTGAAAACTGGCTCTCCGTCTGCCTTCCACGCCAGTCGAACGATGACACGGCCTCTGTAGGTGGTGCGACACTGGCGGCACTGAAACCAATGGCTACCCTTTAGCACTGACAGCAACCCTACCCTACAGCAACCCTACAGCAACACAGACAGCAACAGCAACACAGCCCTGTAGCAACAGCAACACAACAGCAACACAGCCCTGTAGCAACAGCAACACAGACAGCAACAGCAACACAGCCCTGTAGCAACAGCAACCCTACAGCAACACAGACAGCAACAGCAACACAGCCCTGTAGCAACAGCAACCCTACAGCAACACAGCCCTGTAGCAACAGCAACCCTACAGCAACACAGACAGCAACAGCAACACAGCCCTGTAGCAACAGCAACCCTACAGCAACACAGACAGCAACACAGCCCTGTAGCAACAGCAACCCTACAGCAACACAGACAGCAACAGCAACACAGCCCTTAGCAACAGCAACCCTACAGCAACACAGACAGCAACACAACCCTACAGCAACACAGACAGCAACAGCAACACAGCCCTGTAGCAACAGCAACCCTACAGCAACACAGACAGCAACACAACCCTACAGCAACACAGACAGCAACAGCAACACAGCCCTGTAGCAACAGCAACCCTACAGCAACACAGACAGCAACACAACCCTACAGCAACACAGACAGCAACAGCAACACAGCCCTGTAGCAACAGCAACCCTACAGCAACACAGACAGCAACACAACCCTACAGCAACACAGACAGCAACAGCAACACAGCCCTGTAGCAACAGCAACCCTACAGCAACACAGACAGCAACACAACCCTACAGCAACACAGACAGCAACAGCAACACAGCCCTGTAGCAACAGCAACCCTACAGCAACACAACCCTACAGCAACACAGACAGCAACACAACCCTACAGCAACACAGACAGCAACAGCAACACAGCCCTGTAGCAACAGCAACCCTACAGCAACACAGACAGCAACACAACCCTACAGCAACACAGACAGCAACAGCAACACAGCCCTGTAGCAACAGCAACACAGACAGCAACACAACCCTACAGCAACACAGACAGCAACAGCAACACAGCCCTGTAGCAACACAACCCTACAGCAACACAGACAGCAACACAACCCTAGGTCAACAGCAGCACTCACTGCTTTGCACATAATGGTGGCTTTCTCGGTGATAGTTCTAACTCAGTAACTGACATTATGTTACAACTAAGGCATTCAGTTACAATACTTTAGTTACAACTAATGCATTCAGTTGCAACTAATACATTCAGTTACAACTAATGCATTCTGTTACAACTAATACATCCAGTTACAACTAATACATTCAGTTACAAGAATACAACTAATACATTCAGTTACAACTAATACATTAGGTTACAACTAATACATTCAGTTACAACTAATGCACTCAGTTACAACTAATACATTAAGTTACAAGTAATGCATTAAGTTACAACTAATGCACTCAGTTACAACTAATACATTAAGTTACAAGTAATGCATTCAGTTACAACTAATGCACTCAGTTACAACTAATACATTAAGTTACAAGTAATGCATTCAGTTACAACTAATGCATTTAGTTACAACTAACATATTCAGTTACAACTAATGCATTCAGTTACAACTAATACATTCAGTTAGAACTAATATATTCTCACAACTAATACATTCAGTTCCAACTAAGAGCAATACCAGTGTGTGGTTACCTCAGCGGGATAGACCTTGGTTTCAGCAGACAAGGGGTTTGTCTCTGGCAGTGAAGGTGGTAAAATCCTCACATCCTGAAAACAATGCACAAGCGAAGGTAGGCCCAAATCCTCAACATGCAAAATAATACTCAATGCTTTAAGCAGTTCATCTCTGAATGAATCTTGCTGTCAGTGCCACTGAAATATCTGCAGTCAGTGATGACCTGCAGTGGTTGGCCGGACCTGCACATCAGTCATCTCACTGCTGTCAAGAGCAGGCAAACAGTATCCTGGTTTCTGTCGTCAGCCCGCCTAATCAGGCCGTGCATCTGGGGGCCGCGTCAGTGTGTGCTCATGTCAGTGTTTGTCACACACGTAGATGTGATGAATGTGCGCATCTGTATGCCCCTCCGTACCCCCCCACTGACAAATGCGTTACTTTGAATGACACACTCCCCCCCCTCCCCCACCCGCTGCCAATGTGTTACTTTGTAATGATGCACTTTTCCTACTGAACATGCATAACTTTGTCATGACATACTTTTCTACTACTGACAAATGTGTTTCTTTGCAGTGACATACTTTTCAGACTGATAAATGTGTTACTCTGCAATGACATACTTTTTCTGCTGGCATTTTATGTATGCTACTTTGCTATGTCTGACACATTTCTTCCTAGTGACAAATATGCTATTCTGCAATGACATACTTTTCCTGCTGATATGTCATGAATGTTACTTCACAATGACATACTTTTCCACTAGTAACAAAGGAGCTATTTTGTAACATTTGGCAGACTTTTCTACAACTGACATGTGCTACTTTGTATCTGTCTTTACTTAATGCTAATCATTCATTTGACGCAAATCAGTCAGCACTAGTTAGCGATTCCAACCTCTGACTGGATGTTCAAGTCTGTATTATCATTATTTATCATTATTTATATTTTCTCAGTCATCCGCAACAACCCTGTTACCCAACCACATCCTTATAGTTATACACGCACACACATAATCACACACACACACACACACACACACACACACACACACACACACACACACACACACACACACACACACTCTCAGATCAGATGTCTATATTAGTTTATTACCTGAATAAAAATGGAATATCTCTTGCCTCCAGGAATTTCAAACTCTGCTGGCAGCATACACTGAAAAAAAGAAAAAAGTGACACATCTTTCACTAGTTTCAGTGATGCTGAAAAGCTTGAGAGAAAATAACTGTATTGACAAAAGATGTAAACAGTACATCACATAATAATTAATTTTATGTGCATACATGTGTGTGTATGTGTGTTGATGCTTGGCCAGGGTCAACATCAAATATTTTGTTGTCTCAAAAAATGCTTTGGTTGGAATTTCTCTGTTCATTTCTTCTTCTGTTCTCCTTGGTATTATACAGCTTAGATTTAGAAAGTCTACAAATGTGCCTTTTAAATTTTATAACCTCTGATGATGACTGAGAAGTTGTAAAAGTGTGTTGAGTATACAGGGTGCTTGCTGTGTTGACAGTGTTTGTACCTGAACCATCTTGTGGAGCCCCTCGTTAAGCAGGTAATTGTAGGAGTCAATGTGAGGCTTGGTCAATTCCTGCAGTGCCTGCACGTCAACAGAATCACTAACTCAGAAATGAACATGGTCACAAAATCAGTCACAGTCACAGTCAGTGAGAGACAAACGTGATCAAAAACTGTGCCACAGTCACTTGTAAATTATAAACATGGACACCAATCAGTGAGTCACAAACTCAACCACAAACCCAGTCACAATCACACTTAAAAAAATAATATAAAGGTAGACTAAAAACAGACAAGAAAAAACAAACAACAACAATAAAGTGATACAAAAGCAAAACAAAACAAAAATTGGCATCCAACCCATGGAAACATATTAAAGTGTAGTTTCCTATTTAAGCCATTAACTTGATCAAGGTCTAGAAAGGTTGCAGTTCTATCCTTCTCTCTGCCACCTCCCATGAAAACATGTAATGATGTATACATTAGATAATGAACTGACGAAGTGCAGAAAAAGGTTGGCTCATGATGAAATCAACAGTTTACTATAACACACTCCTAGTCCCACCTTCTTCTTGGCATCACATTCACAGACTGCCAAATGCAAAATGGCAGTGGTTACACTCTGTTTTCATGACTTTCAAATGTTTTCTACATGTGAGTCCTGCTAGCTGAACATTGTTAATTATGCAAGAGGACTGTAAAGCTAAAACAAAATAAGTATTTTAAAATAAAACTCCTGATTGAGTTTTGACTTTGATTTCTTCCACCTGTTCCTCCAGGCCAAGCTGCTTGTCACCAATAAAGTAATGTGTCAGCCTGAGATCTGGGGACAGGAAGCCTCACCCAGTCGTTTGTATCACATTCACAGCAAGCTGCATTTTGTCCTTTCTGCTTGGGTTTTATTTGGTGGAATAAATGCTGACACTAGTGACAGTGACACTGATCGCAACACCTTTAAGCCACTAGCATTATTTCCCCATCAGCAGGGAAGAAGATTTCACCACAAACAGGGCTAGGCTTGATACCTCTGCAACTCACTTAGAAGTCAGAACTGTATTCAGTCAGTCAGTATAGATAGACTGATCTACTGCGTAACACTTATGAACTTTTGAAGGTGGAAAGTGTTTTATTACTATTATTCTTATCACTGTATGTACTGGCAAGGAAGAAGATTTCTACACAAACTGGGCTTGACGCAACAACCCCCTTGAAGTTGAACTGTATGAAGTATTTTAATACTTATGACTTGAACTCTTATTCTTATAATCTTAACCATGTACACAGTACGATTATGGAATATGTGTCACTATGACTATAAAGGTGGAAAGTGACTATTACACTTTACAGTATTAGCCTTTCAGTTTCATGTATGTCAAGCTATAAAATATGAAATGCCTCGGTTTTTAGTCTCATATCATATTAATTATTATATCAGATTACAGCTTGCAGGCTTTTTACTTAGCTCTTTGCCTGCTACACAGTGCTAGTGCTAATTCATGTTTTGGTTTATATTACTCAACATTATTCTTTTGGACTCATAGGAGTGCTACGTAAATTGACCTGGATTGTTTTTGTCTGTTACCTTAAATGCCATGTAATAATGTATTTTATATATATTTTCTGTTGCCAATGTTTATCTAGAAGGTTTTTGAAGGAGTTTAGTGTTCCTGCTAATAGTAGTAATACAATGTTGGATGGCAAGCTGTTCCAACTGTTTATATTATAACTCTGCTTGTTACAATGTTAGACTTTAGTAAAAAAAAAAAAAAAAATCAAATTAGCATACTGATTAGTAAGAACTGTCTTTTGCAGAGTCTGCACAAAATTTGACTCCGGAAAAATCTCAGGGCGCCTGCAAAACACATTACGGTCATCCATTCATTTGGTGACCATGCTCATCATGCTTAACGTTGGCTTTCGAGAGTGGGTACTTTTGCTTTGCGCCACTGACTCAAATACAAGTTATATTTTTTCTTAAACTTGGTGCCAACACAACATTACCATATTCTAAGACTGAGGATTTAAAATTTGGTACCATAAATTCGTTTAATTTTTAAATTATGTTCCTCAGGCTCAGGAAGGACAGCGACAGACAGCTCTATACACTACTGCAGATCTTTTTTCTCGCACACCATGAATATTAGTAATGATCAGACTGATTCTGGATATTACTGGAACTAGTGGAAGAAGAAGAAGAAGATCGTAATACTATAATAGTTAAATACGAACTATGAATGACTGGTTAATTTTCTGTTAAATTGTCAGAGCATATTTTGATATAAAGTGCCGTGTTATGAAATTTTACTCATTACCGCCCACTGTTGTTCTCTTGGAGTCCCATCATGCATTCGAATTCTGTCAAAAATCGACATTACAGGTGGCATTTGCTCGCTTTTGGTGCTTTCGTCGCTGCTCGCCATGTGTTCCGACAGGGAGACAACTCTAAAATCTTCGCTCTTTCAACAGAAAGAGATTTGTTTGGTCCTATGTGGAAAAAGGTCGTCTGCTTCTGGCTTTTTCCTTGGAACCATGACATCTGTAAGTGAAACCGAAGAGATGATGAACACATGATGGGAACAGATAATGAAGTTCAGAGCAAAAAAATATTATTTTGTCGTTAAATTTAGATTGTTCAGTCTTTTAAACAATCGAACTAGACATAAAACAAATATTTATGTGGTGATTCGTCATGATATTGCGGGGGGAAAATATTTTTACTGGAAAGGATCTAGTCTCCACAACAAGTA